>OX457032.1:37435509-37467760 GCA_949752745.1 Protula sp. h YS-2021 | reverse complement strand
CCAGCTAGAAGGAGAGAAGTATTACAGTTAATAGCACTTTATAGTGGGCCCTGGAAGAAGATAGGGAGGGGGTGGGGGTGACGTCTTTCTTGAGTCGGCCTCCCGGAAGTCTCTGCCCTCACAAGGGAGTCACGAGGCTTTGAAGGAGGTGGGGGGAGGGGGACGGGTATGGAGGGGGAGGGGGGGGACGCACACTCTAATTACTGTCTTTTCACGAATCCTTGTGATTGATGAAAACGCGCCGATTGGTTGGAGGAAGAACCGGCGCACGCGTGTTTTATGTGTCGGGGGGGGGGGGGGCAATTTCAAAAGGGCCTAGAAAGCCCGGGGAAATTGCCAATTTACAGTGGTGGGGGAGGGGGAGGGAGGCGAAGGGGGACTGCGTTTGCGCTCGAAACGGCGTGAGTTTTAAGATGATGCGACGAGGGCTTTTGGATAATTCAGTGCACAAGATCTAACACTCTAATGTCTAAAGTAAAAATTTATGAAATTTTATGAAATTAAGATGTATATTTTTTCTACCGTGAATGAAGTACATGTACGTCAGTATAGACAAAGCGAGTCTGTTTCCGCAGTAGTTTCAAGAGGCTAAGTCTACTCCCGGAATAGACTCCTGAGGCTCAGTCTACTACCGGAATAGACTCATGAGGCTCAGTCTACTCCCGGAATAGACTCATGAGGCTCTCTCTATCTCCGGAGTAGACTCCTGAGGCTCTGTCTAGACCATAATAGAAGCAGAACTGCCGTTAGTCTACTCCGGAAATAGACTCATTTTCTGCACGGTGCCCTTATTTCGTGGAGGACGAAAAAAATCTGGAGGACAAAAAAATCTGAACTTTTATTTTCTTGGTGCATACTTGTTTTAAATAATACAGTAACTTTAAACAACAAAATTGTGTCTAGTTTATGGGTCGTGAGTTCTTATTCTAATGCCATAATGATTAATCCAAGTTGGATGCCTTGCAAATAAGATTTTTTTAGAGGGCGTGGGGGGGGGGGGGAGGGGGGAGGGCGTTAATTGTTCTGTATATGCAGAGGTCAGTTTTCAATTAGTTATTGATTAGTGCTCATTAGTGCTCAGTCTGAAATTTTGACAAAGCAATGTATGGAAAATGTACTGGAAGTGTACTGGAAGTACAGTGATGAAAGTACTCAATCGTTTATTAATGTCATTAAGTTCTCGAGCACTGGGAGCTTGATGTATCTAAATAATGAATAAGAAGAATCATCAAGGTGTTAGGGGGGGGGGGAGGCAGCGGGGGGAGGGGCGGGGGAGCGCTGCGTTACTGATTCTGCTGTGGGATGACGCCAGCTGGATAACGTTCACACGGCTGCACAAACGCGGTGGTGCATTACCATTATACGTAGTCGAAATCACAACACTGGGATGGTATCAAGGGGGGAGGGGGAGGAGGGGAGGGGGGCGGCGCTCTGGGATGGTATCAATACAGCGAGTGTTTGTAGTGATCATTTCGAGAAAGATGTTAGAGAAAGACTGTAGGAGAAAACAGAAATGATCAGGTCTCGTCTTGTGTGGAAAAGAATTTGAGCAACATCGGAAGCGTTGCTAGGGGATACACGGATGCTTTAATACAGGAACGGTGTAAGAAGCGTTGCTATGGGATACACGGGTGTTTAAATACAGGAAAGGTGTAAGAAGCGTTGCTATGGGATACACGGATGTTTTAATACAGGAAAGGTGTAAGAAGCATTGCTATGGGATACGCGGATGTTTTAATACGGGAAAGGTGTAAGAAGCGTTGCTATGGGATACACGGATGTTTTAATACGGGAAAGGTGTAAGAAGCGTTGCTATGGGATACACGGATGTTTTAATACAGGAACGGTGTAAGAAGCGTTGCTATGGGATACACGGATGTTTTAATACGGGAAAGGTGTAAGAAGCGTTGCTATGGGATACACGGATGTTTTAATACAGGAACGGTGTAAGAAGCGTTGCTATGGGATACACGGATGTTTTAATACACGAAAGGTGTAAGAAGCGTTGCTATGGGATACACGGATGTTTTAATACAGGAAAGGTGTAAGAAGCGTTGCTATGGGATACACGGATGTTTTAATACAGGAAAGGTTATGAAGCGTTGCTATGGGATACACGAGTGTTTAATACAGGATACCGGTTTATTGCTTTGGCAATTTTTTGTTCTATTGTTTCGGTCGATGGGTGATCATTAGGCACATTTTACACGTGAACGAAATCAAGAAAAAGACAACAGTGGAACTGTTAATATGGTGCGTTAATATGGTGCCTAATCAGCTGGTTGATGCGACTAGTGGGGTTTGCGTGAGCGTATGCACACGCAATGTCCACATAAAACCTTCACGCGTCTCCGATGGTTTGGATAAGTCATGCAGCGCCTGTTACGAGCTTGTGGTGGCAAAGACTCACGGACTTCGGGGTCTCATTCACATACGCAGATTCACATACCCAGATTCAGATACACATATTCACATGCGGAGATTCGCATGTACATATTCACATGTGGAGATTCATAAACGCATATTTACATGCGGAGATTCACATACGCATATTCACATGCGGAGATTCAGAAACGGATATTTACATGCGGAAATTTACATACGCATATTCACATGCGGAGATTCGCATGCACATATTCACATGCGGAGATTCATAAACGCATATTTACATGTGGAGATTCACACACGCAGATTTACATGCGGAGATTCGCATGCGCATATTCACATACGCAGGTTTACGTACGCATATTCACACACGCATATTCACTTTCGCACATGCACATATGTGCGCGTATGCGTTTTTTGCATGTTTTTTTGGACATAATAAGTCATTATCTAGTTGAGCTTCATATTTTTCTCCTCAAAGTAACAATAAAAATAGTAAATAAATATAAAAAATAAGAATAGGCTATGAGAAACCCCTTGGAGTGTTTTTTTTTTTTTTTTTTTTTTTGTGGATGTCATCGCAGTTCCAGTGACTTGTGCCAAATCCCAGTAACTCCCAAGTGGTATTCCCGATAACTCCCAAGCGAATTTCAAAAAGTGCCACCGTTTTCCCTCCCTCCTTGAGCGCGAAAATTTGGAGAAAACTTGTGATCCGAGCTACCCCCTGGCTGAAAGAGGCCCCACACAACTCCATCAGCGGTTGTCCCGGGTTATTGCTACCCCCTGGCTGAAAGAGGCCCCACGTAACTCCACCAGCGGTTGTCCCGGGTTATTGCTACCCCCTGGCTGAAAGAGGCCCCACGCAACTCCATCAGCGGTTGTCCTGGGTTATTGCTACCCTCTGGCTGAAAGAGGCCCCACCCAACTCCATCAGCGGTTGTCCTGGGTTATTGCTACCCCCTGGCTGAAAGAGGCCCCACCCAACTCCATCAGCGGTTGTCCCGGGTTATTGCTACCTTTTGGCTGAAAGAGGCCCCACACAACTCCATCAGCGGTTGTCCCAGGTTATTGCTACCCCCTGGCTGAAAGAGGCCCCACACAACTCCATCAGCGGTTGTCCCGGGTTATTGCTACCCCCTGGCTGAAAGAGGCCCCACACAACTCCATCAGCGGTTGTCCCGGGTTATTGCTACCCCCTGGCTGAAAGAGGCCCCACACAACTCCATCAGCGGTTGTCCCGGGTTATTGCTACCCCCTGGCTGAAAGAGGCCCCACCCAACTCCATCAGCGGTTGTCCTGGGTTATTGCTACCCCTGGCTGAAAGAGGCCCCACACAACTCCCATCAGCCGTTGTCCCAGGTTATTGCTACCCCCGGGCTGAAAGAGGCCCCACACAGCTCCACCAGCGGTTGCCCTGTGTGCAGTGACAATTATTAAAGTAAATTTGAGATTTTTTTTTTTTTTGTTTTGTCTTTGTTCTGCCGTGTACTGGGCGGTTGTAAGAGCTATAATCAAGGCGGCTTGTTATTCTCGATAATGAACTCCAGGGGCCGTATTCAGAAAGCACTGCTAGCTCAAGTAAACTTCCATTATCTATTTTTAATTTTACTCACTCTGTCTCAAAATTCTGCATATTTTACGAAATTGCTCGTAATGCCCCCCCCCCCCCACCCCCCCCTCATTAATTCTTTGTGCCTAGATATGAGCATAAACCATTCCGGTATGTAGTTGGTGAAGAATTTTAATTGCGGAAATGCTTCCTCTAGGTCACGATGGTTCAGATCTGAAACATACCTTGAAGTAAGGGAGTGACGGTAAGCAGTATTTTTATTGGGTAGATACATCCAGTGCGTACACACAGCCGTACTCACCGCTTTTCCAGTATCGAAAACGTCACGTTACGCAGTACCGAAAGCGTGTACTTGATATCGTCATAACATACATCACTGCGCGACAGAAAGCATCGCCGAGAAGCGCAGAAAGACGCGTCAGCTGTAGCGCTGTAGAGAATACCGGCCCAGCAGTCGAGCTTCTTCCACTTGGGGCAGTGATTTTCTCCGCTTTGAACATTTCTTCGTTTAGGATCTACAAAAGACTCTGTTTTCGTTTGAGAATTTCTCTGATTATAAGCAAAAGAATTCTACCCCTTTGATTCTACTTTTTTTTTTTTTTTTTTTTGCAGACGAAGGATTTTCGAGGGGGAGAGGGAGGGGAGGGGAAGGGTCCTCACCCTGGCTTTGTGAGCGGACTGGCTCTTGCATGCAGTCACTGGCCTTTGGTTAACAAATGGTCGGCCTCTTGCTAAGGAGCAATCTGGGAGATAGGAGGGGGAGGGGGAGAGGGGCGGAGATACAGGAAAAAAACCCATATGCTTTTAGGGGGATAATGTGTGGCGTTGAAAAGCAAAGAGAAAATGGTTCAAATGAGAACCAAGTTGCCGGCGCGTAATAGAATTTGGGTGACCGCTGCAAGGCAACCCGTATGTGTTAACTACAGGTTTGTCTTATTTGGAGGTTTCTATGGAAACGTTTCATGTGAAATTGACTTCCATTTTTTGTGAAGTGATGTCATTCGAATTATATTTTCAAGATTAGATTGAGCACATCAGATCTGATTACCAGTTGATAGGTTTGACGTCACACGTCAGATACAGGCACCAGAAACTTAAACACTTCACCGCAGTCTGCCGTATAACAAAGTGTGGGCCCTGGACTTCTTATATATATCTGTTTGTAGTGTGAGGATGGCGGAATAAAAGATGTCGGGAGCTTGTTTAATGCATATCGAGGTCACGCTGGGATCATTTTACTTATGGGATGAAATAAATCACTTCAGATGTATTTGTCTTATTTGAAAAAAAACAAAAAAAAACGGATTACAAGGTGATGGAAGTTGAAAGAGACAGAATATGAATAACCACTGTTGTTGTTGACTAGCAGCTGCCGTTGTGTCTCACGGCGGTTTGATCTGCTGTGTAATGGACCTAATTACTTCACTCGACCCACTGGGATTTACATGAAAATAGTGCAGAAACGGGGACTACTTTTTTGTCTACATCCACATTGGTGTTCTTGCGTAACAGATTCGATATCTGTAGATGTCAGGATTTTTTTTTATAATGACGGCAAAGCGCACGTTAACTCATATCGGGTCACGTGATCGAGGAGAGAAGTGACACGTGACCAGCGAGAGATGTGACACGTGACCAGCGACAAACTGGATTGGTAGATTATGCTGTGTTTACATCAGAAACCAATAAAAAGTGAACAGCGTTGTGATTAATAGATAAAACTGTTTGTTTCATTAAAAAGGGATAAATAAAAAAGTAAATAAAAAATTAATAAATAAACAAGGAAATATATAAATAAGGCAATAGAGCATCCTTCAGGCAAGAGGTGTGTGTAAAAATGGGTAAAACTGTAAAACAGACGTAACCATGACAACGGAATTGATACAACAAGGGGTGAATTTGCCCAGCATTAACCCGCGACTAAAAATCGGTCTGTTTCGGCGAGCCCACTCGGATAACACCATCAAACGGACCGACCCTTATGTGGTCCATCCTCGTGCCAGGTTCTACTCCTATAATCGTAAGTGGTTGCGACAGATTGACTTAAAAGTACTTCTGATTATCAGCCCTCCTCCCCCCCCCCCCCCGCACCAACCACCCACCCCTTCTCCTCCGCCCTCCCCTCTCCTTTTCCCAGGTTCTACTCGTATAATCATAAGTGATTGCTATAAATTGACTTAAAAGTACTTTCAATTATCAGCTTCCCTCCACCACCTACCCCCCCCCTCCCCCCCCCCCCCCACACACCCTTCTTCTCCTCTTATTCACGAGCGTTTGTATATTAGGTTTGCACTGGGAAAAGCGCGAGTAATGTACGTGTTCAATTGGCTTCACTGATAGAAATTAATGCCAACGGGCTAATAGGGAGCGGTAGTTAAGATACCCCTCAAGTACTTTTGTATCTGAGGTAGGTTTTTTTTTCTAGTCAGTGATTCTTTCTGAATGAAGTGAGTACTGAGAGAGGCAAGCCACGTTTTTTGTTTTTTTTTGTTATGCGGGAAAACCATCTGAAATTGGTCCAATTAACAGACAAATTTCAGATTACCGGAACGGAACGGAACAGATTTTGACATGAGAATGTAGATGATCTCTGCAGCACTTCACATTAGGAAAGGAACGGAACGGAAAACTCCACGGAATTTTTTTGTTTCTAATTTGTCCGACGAATTTGTGCGTGTCTTGGAATTAAAACACATTGGTTCCTATTCCCCCCCACCCCCCCGCCCCTCCCAAAAAAAAAAATCGGGCCTTTATTTGCAGAACTTTCCGTTCTTCCGTATTTCCGTTCCTTTTCTGTTCAGTGTGAAAGCAATCTCTTAACGGATCTTTACAGACCCCTTGCATCTTGATTATGATTTTGAGAAGCTGCTTCTGGTGATGTTAAAAAATGGTGTAGATATTTCAGGAGCCTGATGATGAAAATCTCTGCTGATAAAAAAATCTCTGCAGATAAAAAAATCTCTGCTGATAAAAAATCCCTGCTGATAAAAAAATCTCTGCTGATAAAAAATCCCTGCTGATAAAAATCCCTGCTTATAAAAATCCGTGCTGATAAAAATCCCTGCTGATAAAAATCCGTGCTGATAAAAATTTCTGCTGATAAAAATCCCTGCTGATAAAAATCTCTGCTGATAAAAAATCTCTACTGATAAAAATCCCTGCTGATAAAAATCGATGCTGATAGAAATGTAGCTTCATAATTTCCCTTGACATCTCTTTATTGTAACCTTCAGTTTCACTGTACACACTGATTTCCCGTAGACGGAGGTTCAGATTGATGACATATATACGAATGGGTAGGGGGTGATATATCGTATCAAATGCTATGGAAGTGGAACGCTTTTTTTTTGGAAATGAGAGAAGCCATATGTACGAAACCATAACAACTGTGATAAAACCTGAAAGATTTTCACATGTTTATACACTAACGTGCATAAAAAATCGTCTCATTTCCATATCGCTGGGACCCGTATATCGCTGGGCACCGTATATCGCTGAGACCCGTATATCGCTGGGCACCGTATATCGCTGGGCACTGTATATCGCTGGGACCCGTATATCGCTGGGCACCGTATATCGCTGGGCACCACTTATCGCTGGGCACCGTATATCGCTGGGCACCACTTATCGCTGGGCACCGCATATCGATGGGCACCGTGTATCGCTGGGCACCGTATATCGCTGGGCACCACATATCGCTGGGCACCGCATATCGGTCTCCTCGCAGAGCATCTTCTGTGGCTAAAAACAAGTTTCTTTTGTCAAGTATCGCAAAACAAGGAATATTTGGTAGTCGAGGTCCTCTAAATTTAATGATGTGTTTTCCTTCCCGTTGATTTTAGTTATTCAAGCACGGACGTGGTTACACTGGCAGTCTAGTTGGTGAAAGTGTGAACTTTTAAGAAAGCGTTTAAGTGTTAAACTATAACTTTTGTAACGCGCTTTGCTGAATCAGCACGATATAAAAACTCTGTATGATATGATATATATATATATAATATGAACTAAAATACAGCGCACATGTCTTATCCAGTGCGGTTATGGCTGTTACGGTGTCCTGACCGCTGTAGTTACTGTTACGGTGCCCTGACCGCTCTAGTTGCTGTTACGGTGCCCTGACCGCTCTAGTTGCTGTTACGGTGCCCTGACCGCTCTAGTTGCTGTTACCGGTGCGCTGACCGCTCTAGTTGCTGCTACGGTGCCCTGACCGCGCTAGTCTTGTTACGTTGCCCTGACCGCTCTAGTTGGTGTTACGTTGTCCTGACCGCTCTAATTGCTGTTATGGTGCGCCAACCGCTCTAGTTGTTATTGCGATGTCCTGTAGACCGCTCTAGTTGCTGTTACGGTGCCCTGACCGCTCTAGTTGCTGTTACCGGTGCGCTGACCGCTCTAGTTGCTGTTACGGTGCCCTGACCGCTCTAGTTGCTGCTACGGTGCCCTGACCGCGCTAGTTTTGTTACGTTGCCCTGACCGCACTAGTTGCTGTTATGGTGCGCCGACCGCTCTAGTTGTTATTGCGATGTCCTGACCGCTGTAGTGGCTCTTGCGGTGCCCTAACCATTCTAGTTGTTTTATTATGACTGGCGGACTAGTGGCTAACCATGTGTGTGGCTTGTTTCGTCTGCAGGGAGCTTCAGCCACGAGGGCGACCACGGCGACGGGCAGACGTTACACTCCACGCAGACAGACGCCGCGTCCCGTCACACCGACCCCAGTCTCCGGGCATCCCCGGCGCTCACACCACAACGGAGCAAGGTACAGTCTCATCACTTTAACATTCCCAGGGAGGGATTATATTAAAGTTCTAGCAGAAGGTGAATTCATCATTTTAGCCCCTTTTCGATTTTTTGACTTAATTGTTTGACTAATCATTCGTATAATTTTGATTTTTTTGTTAAAATATAGCTGCATTCAGATATTCTAAAATGAAGAAATTATTTTCTATCCGCATTTATAGTGCATAGATACACCCGTTTTTTTTTTTTACCAAAAATATAAATTTTAAGCACAACAGAAAATAAATGAAAAATAAACCAAAAAGAAAAGGAACACTGACATTTAGCTTAAATTAAAAGTTACCGTTTGATGGATTCGATTATACGCGAACATTCACAATGTCCACAAGTAAGACACGTGCTTGAAATCATCCCATTGAGTTATTAATTGGTCCGGGAGGGGGGAGGGGGGAGGGGGTGTGAGGTGGGAAGGAGGGGGAGAAGGGGAAGGTGGGTGCTATGAGCGGATAGAAACCACAGTTTAATTTATCATATGTGCACCTCCACCAAACCACAGTTTAATTTATTATATGTGCACCTCCACCGCTTCCATCGGAAACAAAATTTGAATCTCATTTTCGAGCATTTTCCATTTTGAGCTATTTTTAGTGTTTTTATGTCTAAACTCCCGCCCGTCGCCCTCCCCCAATGTTTCAAATGTTCCTAGGCACGGCTGACTAGGTGCTCGCCTTCCTCCCTCCCTCCCTCCCTCCCTCCCCTCCCCTCCAACGTGCACACGACAATCTTTCAAGAATAAAAAAATCGCAAAAAAAAAAAAAATACCCATAATTTTGAAGTCTTAGGAACGGGGAAATCTTTCTAAAAAACAAGCACACAGTTTTAGTGCGGTTTGCAATATGCGAAATTTCATTCTCAGTGCGAAAGAGAATTCGCCCTCAAATTATACCCACAAGTGGAGAACGTCCAGTGCTCTTGTTCCGGCACCTGTTCCTGTTCCGGCACCTGTTCCTCTCCTGGTTCCTCCCGTTATTCCTCCTCCTAGTTCCGGCTCCCTGCAGATCTCTTTTCCATCACTCACGTCCTCTCGTCATATATGACACTATCATTGACCTTAACATTGACCTTGACCTTAACGATCTGTTTATGTTTGTTCCGTTTCAACTTATTTCAAATGCGGATTTTGTTGTGGTATTTTGAATGTGATGGGAATTTTTGTAAAAGGATGTGTTATGCTTCTCTTCTTTTCTTCTTCTTTTTTATTTATTTTTTTTTTTTTTTCTTATTTTTAAGTGTAAAAATGTTGCACACAGCTACAGGCTAGACGCTTTCTAGTGGGGCAGGAATCGCCTTAACTGTCGACACAGTCAGTCAAGTGATAAATAAACATGACACCTGAGCGACCCACTCGCGTTGTGCTTTCAAACACTTGTCCGGAAATGTTTTTCTTTTTATTTTTTTTTTCCTTTCTGCTGTTGCAAAGTTGTTGAGATGAAAGTTGCAAATAAATTATCCTTTTCGTTGCAAATCACCAGCATAAAAAAATAGAAATTGAAAAAAGAAAAGACGAATATGAAATCATTAAAACAAGCGGTGCATTGACAAGTGTATAAGTGCCAGCGGTTTTATCCCAGTGTGGGACCTCGGTTCTTTATTTTCATAAAACGTTTGCCTATTTCTATATTTATATATATATATATATAATTGGTTGCTGTCTGGGAACATGGGGGCGGCTTCAGTGTGTTCGCCACAGAGGGCGTCGCGTCATTGCTCTTCGTATGCCACGTCATTTTACATTAGCCAATGGGTGTGGGCTGTGATTTTTTTACTTAGACAAACACAACTATTCCAACCGTGCTTCATGCTTATATATATATATATATATATATATATATATAATAGAGACAGATGCATATAGATACGGGCTTGAGCCAGTGGTCCACCTTGACTGTGGTCACTGCGAAGAGATTACGCTGTACACGCTGTACACATGCTGTATACACGTCGTACACGCTGTACACATGCTGTACGCATGCTGTATACACGTCGTACACGCTGTACACATGCTGTACACACGCTGTACACACGCTGTACACATGTGCACACGGCTCCGGGCTGTTGTTTCGATTTTGTACATCTCGGAAGCAATGGGGAAAATCAAACCGCAGTGTCTTTTTTTTTCTTTGTGCCAGCATATTTTAAAGATATCCCTGATAAGCTGTGTGACTGCATCATCAAAAAAAAAAAAAATAATAAAACAAACAAAACTGTACTGAATTTCAAGTGGTGCGATATATCTATATATAGAGTCCTGCACAGATGTAAAACACGGCCATTATCTGCCGCCCAGCACAGGCCGTGGCTACAGACCGACAATCTTTCACTGTATTGATAGAGGCGTAACGCTTTTTTTTTTTTTTTTTTTTTTGGCCTTGCCTTTAAGCGGCAGGGTATTGATTTTAGAAAGCGGAAAAAAAAAACCAGACAGAAGTTTAAATGCATCTTAATGCGGTTAGTGAGTTGAAATTTGTTTTGAAAAAAAAAACAGAAATATATAATAAAATGGATATACAACAGCTGAGCCGCTGTGACGTCAGAAGCAAGGTATGGTTTTATCGGGAGTTGTATGTGTGAAGATTCAAGAGACAGATATTATATAGTGTACACCCGTTCTTGTCCAACAGTCAACCTCTGCGGCGGGTTGGTCTGTTGTTGTTGTCCGACAGCCAACCTCTACGGGGGTTCGGCCTGTTATTGTTGTCCGACAGCCAACCTCTACGGCGGGTTGGTCTGTTGTTGTTGTGCGACAGCCAACCTCTACGGCGGTTCGGCCTGCTGTGTAGAACACCTTTTTACTCCGCAGACCCACAGGGCATTCCGCGCAAAACACTAAAATAGAGATTTGTTCACCAGTGTGCAAGAATACTTAAAACCGAGGGATGCACAGTACGGCTGGGTAGACCGAAATATCCATCCGCTCTGTGTTTATACAAAACAGATTGATCTCAGACGTCAGCTGTTTTATGACAACGAGTATACGCGTCTTGAGTCTTAAGACACAGTGCGGCATGTCAGTGGACCAGGCGGCGGTGTGGGAACTCCAAGTGGCGGTGTGGGGACTCCAGGTGGCGGTGTGGGAACTCCAAGTGGCGGTGTGGGAACTTCGGTTCTGGGGATATAAAAATCGGGTTCGGGGCGGTCCGGTAATACTCGGGGATGAAAAGCGGGTTCGGGGCGGTCCGGTAATACTCGGGGATAAAAAGCGGGTTCGGGGCCGTCCGGCAATACTCGGGGATAAAAAGCGGGTTCGGGGCGATCCGGTAATACTCGGGGATAAAAAGCGGGTTCGGGCCGGTCCGGTAATACTCTGCGATAAAAATGAGGTTTTTGTTCGTGTTTCGATGTTACGCTAGCTTGTTATCCTGGCAGGGTTCCCATGTTTTCAAAAGAATAATTCAGGATTTCTTAAAGTGACGTCATGACTGGGTGTCGTCATATCATTGTCATGTGTCAGGGTCATGTGTCAATAAGCGACCAATCAGAAGGCAGCATTTCTTCACTCTCAGAGCGCTCCGGAAGAGTGGCACAATTCCTGCAAACAGCCGATCACTTGAGTGACATGATTCACCCCTTAAAACATATTTTATTTGTTTTAAGGAAAGTTGTATCTTACGGGCGCACACCTCTTTCTCAGAAGTCTGCCAAAATATTGATTGATAAAATTGATTATCTATTTTTGTTAAAGATCTCCATCTGTCTTCAACATACCGCAGTGTTCTAATGTCAGTGCCTTTTCCTATGCCAGACCTGACCCAGATTGCTTGGCTCATTCCGGGGAAATCCCAGACCTGACCCAGATTCAGTCGTGCTTTTGGTTGGATCGCACCAACCTACGAGATTATCGGGAAGCACGGGATTGTGATTGGGCTCATGCCAAGAAACTGACGGTACTCTCAATGTTATGTTAGGGGGTTGAAAAAATTGATGGTGATGGGTGGCGGGGGGGGGGGGGGAGGGGGGCGTACAGATGGAGTATTCTTTGCAGAAAATTTTTCGTATCCCTGGGGCGACGGCCGGCGTGTTACCGACGCTATCAGCGATAAACCGTGTGTGTAATTAATCGATTTTTTTGTCTGTACTCTTCAACAGACTTTTGAACTATAACCCCCTTCCCCCCACCCCCCTCGTTGCTGTCACTCAGGGTTAGAATTGAAGTCTTTTGCGCATGCGCATGCCGTGTGCTTCGTTTCCGAATTGTAACGTCTGAACGCCGCGATTTCACTCATTCGCCACGATGTGATGTCTGAACGATGCGATTTCACTCATTCGCTACGATGTGATGTCTGAACGACACGAGTTCACTCATTCGGCATTCGGGTGATTGCTTCTAACCCCGCTATATGGAAAAAAAAAGCTCACGCGGGACTGTGGTATGTACAGCTAAGACAGGGTGGGTGGTTGGGCGGGGCGGGGGAGGGGGTGGGGGGTAGTTACTACTAACCCTGTTATATATAAAACAGGGTCACGTGGGACTCTGATAAGTACGGCGACGGCAGGGTGGGAGGGGTTGGGCGGGGGCGGGGCGGGGGAGCGGGGCGAAGGGGGGTGGGGTGGTAGTGACTGCTAACCCTGTTATATGTAAAGCAGGGTCACGTGGGACTCTGATAAGTACGACTCATCGACTCCACCCATCTGTTGCTTTTTCACTTCCCTCCCGTTTGCTTTTCGACAACAAAAAAAAAAAAAAAGAGCCATAAAAACGATTGAACAAAAATATTGCATAATTTCATCTGTGCATGTATACACAGTGTTTATGTACAAATTGCATGATGCTAAATTGTTCTTCTTTTACTGTTTTTTTTGGGGGGGCGTGGGGGTGGGGGGGGGGGATGGTGCGTGATACGTAAAGAATTTAGACCACTGAGTGTGAAGCAGCTTCAGGATATTTTTTTTAAAAAACTCTCTGAGAGAATACAAATTATACATTAGGATATTCCAAGATGATCATTTTTAAAGGCAGGGATATTTTTGTGAGGCGCGGCCAAACCGGAAGTGACAGAAGTACCGGAAGTATCGGAAGTTTCAATCCCATGATGTCAATGGAAATATATCGAATAGGTTTTAGTCAGTGTAGAAATGTTGCAAATATTGATAAAAGATTTATTCTTATATTTTAGTTTAGTGAGTAAAAAAAACAAACAAAAAAACCAGGACTTTTCTGAGGTATTCATTTTATGGTGATGAGAAAGTTACCTTTATTTCCTTTGATGTGTGATGACGTCATACAAGCTGAACCCCTCTTGAGATATGAAGAGAGAGAGAAAGAAAAAAACGTGGCCAAATGAAAGCCATTTATCGAGAACAAGTGGACACAGTGAAGTGATGCCATCAAAACTCGACCTGGCTACCCGATAAGGGGGGCGAGGTCGGGGGGGGGGCGGGCTGGGGGGGAAGGGGTCTTAATTATATTGCGTAAACTGCAGACTAACTTATCAAGGGGCAACCGCTTGGGGTGGGTTGTGGGTGGAGGGGTGGGGGTTGTGGGGAGGGGGGGAGGGTTGTAGGGGGGGGGGATGAAATATTTGCCGTCTGTTCGCAATTGCCGTTGATATGTTTTGCCAATTTGTTTTTTTTTCTGGGGGGGGGGAGGGGGCGGTGGGGGTTGGATTTCTTTATTACCAGGATGCTTGTGGAGTGCATCCGGAATTCAACTCACCACTCCAAGATGATGCTGAAAAAAATATCAGAGAGGGAGCGAGGGAGAGTGGAGAGGGGGGCAATATTCGACTTGAATTTAAAAGAAAAATACTGTATCAGCGGGCCCACAGCTCTTAATGTGTTTTTTGCTGTCATTGTTGGTCATCAAGCATAGCACTCGGGTACCGGTGTTGACCCTTTTATGTACCGCAGATCAACGATAAATAATATTGTGTGTGTGTGTGTTTGTGTGTGTGTGTGTGTGTGTTTTTTTTTTGTGTGTGTGTATACAAATCTCACGAAAACTGTCACACATGATAATTTCGCGAGAGTTATGCGCGTTATCTCACCAGTATATAGAAAATATAGATATAACCGTGAATATATGTGTGGTATGCAGATGCGATAGTGATAAGGACTGTGTGACATGCAAGGTGAAAACAGCTGTACTTACTGATACGTGAGGGGGGAGGGGGAAGGGGGAGGGGGGCTTACACAAAAAAGTGGTCAAGTACTCGTGCTATCAGCGAGTATCGCTGAGCTGTATCGCCAAGGATCAGCGGTTAAGTTGACGTACACGCACGTTTATATATATCTATCTATCTATATATATATATTATATGTGTATATATATATATGTAGTATTTATGCGCGTACATCTGGACGCAATGGATAAACATCTCACAAGCTTCCTGGACCGCATCTCAAAATGTCTTCCATCATGAAAATGTTTAAGGTAAGTTGCTTGGAGGATACAAAAAAAATTGTCCGCGCGATATTTCTCATACTTTTGCAGGATTATTATTATTATTATTATTATTATTATTATTATTACATTCATCATCATCATCATCATCATCATCATCATCATCATCATCATCATCATCATCATCATCATCATCATCATGCCCTCGCTGTCACCTGATGAACGAACCACATCTGCTCCTGTTGTCCCGTTCAGTGATCTGACAACCAAAATGACGACAGAATACACGGTCTTGTGTACCTGTAAGAGTGATTAGGTCTGGTATTCTTTCTGAGTTCTTTTTTTTTTTTTTTGTTTTGTATGTTTTTTTTTTTTTTTGTTTTGTTTTTTCTTTTTTTTTTGCGGGGGGGGGGGTAAATAAGCCGTGTGACGGTTTTTTGTGGTTGTTGTTTTTTTTTTTGGGGGGGTGGGAGGTAAATAAGCCGTGTCACGTGACGTATTTTTTTTCACGCATGCGCACGCCCACTACCACGTGCTCCTTGTACCCTTCTGCGCATGCGTGGCACCGCCTGCCGTCGGTTGTCGCCGTGGGTGAACGAAAGCGTTGTCAAAGGCTTTGTGGCTGTTATAAGTTAGAGAATGTGTATTTATGTTTGACGGTGTATGTTAACATTTTTTTTAAGTGTCTCTGTCTGTTCTTTCCCTGCGTTTAAACCCTATCACAGACGGACGTTGTTATGGTGCTACTCTTTCAGCCTCTTCGCCCGCGACTACAGGCGGATTCGGATTCCGACTCCGATGACATCTTCCTCACGTTTCCATGGGTAACGTATTCGGCCAATCAGAAGCCGATAACACTCGTGACGTCACAAGCGGCAAGAATTCTTGGCTCTCCATAATAACACATGTTGCAGATTGCTTTTGAATAGATATATATATATATATTTTAGTTTCAAGTTTTGTGTTGTGCCTAACCATTAACTTTTTCCTTTTCAGCAACTGGTAGAATAAATCTAATATATTGTACACCCGTTTGAGGTGTACACTCATTTGAGGTGTGCACCCGCCTGAGGTGTACACCTGCTTGAGGTGTACATCTACTTTTCGTGTGTATACACTCGCAATGTATAGCTTTAAGTAATGTTTCTCTTTCAAAAAAAAAAAAAAAAAACAATAGTGTGAAGTTTCTCTAATGCATGTGATAGCTTTTCTTGTGTGTTTCTTTGCATTAAATGTAAAACGTGGAATCGGGGGGGGGGGGGGGAGGGGGAGTCATGTGGTCGATGCCCCGTCGTGCATGCGTCTGGGTGTCCGCCCGTCATTACAACTTATCCCCGTATCTCTGCACAATTACATAAAACTGTTACTGAATATCGTGGAATCGGGGGAGGGCGGGGGAGGGGGAGGGGGGCGGGTCGTGTGGTCTCTGCCCCGTCGTGCATGCGTCTGTGTGTCCGTCCGTCATTACACCTTATCCCCGTATCCCTGCATAATTACATAAAACAGTGATTAATTGAGCAACACAGCAACTGAATGCGTTCATTAGACACAGTATACTTCGCCGATGACCTAATCTCCTCCCTTCCCCCAAAAAAATTCTTTTTTTTTTTTTTTTTGCTTGATGCATTGTTATCTTAGTTAACAGCGTGATCATAGTGCTCCTTGACCAGTGTGTTCAGAATCTAGTGATTTCTTGCGACTTTCAGTTTGTTTTGCTTTGTTTTTTTTTTGTTTTTGTTTTTTTTTTTTTGCCTCTTTATTCTAACTAATGCGTTTTCATACTAAATTTGATTAACACTTTTTACGCATTCTGTCAAAAAAAAAAAAAGAAAGGGAAAGATTTTCAAATCCTAGAACGAAAAAAAATGCTCATCATTATTTGTAGAAGAAGCAGTGTGTGCTGTGACGTCATAACTATATTTTACTGTTGTTTGTTTGTTGCACGAAATCTGTTCCAAATTATTTACTTTCATCCCGATATTAAATAGATATAATTAAAATAAAAAATATATATATATATTATGTTATGCTTGTTTATTTGCATCATTTGATCGTATATGTGACCTGTGGTTGCTATGTAATGTTAAAAATAGCATTTGTTCTTCCGGCATGTCACGTTATTACCGTAGTTTATCAGTGTATCTGTTTATTTTATGGAAATTTTTTTTCCCACAAATTACCCCACGTCTTTACATCCAATATGTTGGATAATTTTGTTTGTATCGATTTCCTCTTGTTTCAGGCATTCCGATTGGTCCAAGACGTGTCAGTAACATGTCAATAACATGTCAGTAACATGGCATTTTCTCATGTATTTTATAAGTAACGTGGGTGATTTTGTGTTGTAGTCGGAGAGCAAGCTGTTCAGCCCGTCGTCATCACAGAATGCGGCCAAGCTGTCCAAGAGGGAGACGCTCAAGGTAAATAGCCCCGCGTCACGTGGTTATGTAAATCACTCGGGTAAATAAGACGGGTGTCGTGTGGTTATGTAAATCACTCCAGTAAATAGCAGCGCATCACGTGGTTATGGTGAGGGTGGGGGAAGGGGGTCAATAGTAAATACCTACACATTTCGTGGTTATGTAAATCACTCCGGTAAATAACCACGTGTTACGGAGTTAAGTAAAGCCGTCCGGTACATAGTCACGCGTTACGTGGTTAAGTAAAGCCGCGAGTCACGTCTTTGCTGCGAGGCGCGTCACATGTTTGTGCGAAGCGCGTCACATGTTTGTGTGAGGCGTGTCACATGCTTGTGCGAGGCGCGTCACATGTTTGTATGAGGTGGGTCCTATGTTTGTATGGGGCGCGTCACATGTTTGTGTTAGGCGTGCCACATGTTAGTGTGAGGCGCGTCACATGTTTGTGCGAGACGCGTCACGTGTTTGTATGACGCGCTCACATGTTGTTCGCAGGTGGAGAAGCAGAAGTACCGCACGGAGAAGAAGCGCGCTGCGCGGGAGCTGCTGAGCACGCTGCAGGACCCCAGCGTCGTCGTCATGGCCGACTGGCTCAAGGTGCGCGGCACGCTCAAGAGCTGGACGCGCCTGTGGTGTGTGCTGAAACCCGGCGTGCTGCTGCTGTACAAGAGTCACAAGCAGAAGGTAGGCGGGGGATGCGGGGGGCGGGGTGAGGGGGGGGGGAGTCAAGAGCTAAAAGCAGAAGGTAGGCGGGGCAGGGGAGTGGGGAGGTGAGGGCGGGGGGAAGTCAAGAGTCACAAGCAGAAGGTAGGCGGGGGATGCGGGGGGCGGGGTGAGGGGGGGGGGGAGTCAAGAGCTAAAAGCAGAAGGTAGGCGGGACGGGAGAGAGGGGGTCGGTGAGGGGGGGGGGGGAGTCAAGAGCCACAAGCAGAAGGTAGGCGGGGGATGCGGGGGGCGGGGTGAGGGGGGGGAGTCCAGAGCTAAAAGCAGAAGGTAGGCGGGACGGGAGAGAGGGGGTCGGTGAGGGGGGGGGGGGGGAGTCAAGAGCCACAAGCAGAAGGTAGGCGGGGCGGGGGGAGGGGAGGTGAGGGGGGAGTCAAGAGCCACGAGCAGAAGGTAGGCGGGACGGGCTGGGGGGCGCGGGGGGTGGGGGGCCAGGAGAAGGCAGACGGGGGTGTGGGGGCAGTGGGGAGATATGCTCGCTGAAGGCGCGGGTGGGTGGGGGGGTTGAGACGAGGGGCAGCGGGGCCTGAATAGGATATGGGATTAATGCCGATTGATCGCTTTGGTCTGTTGTATTTTGTTAATGTTTTTCTATTACATTTTGCTG
Organism: Protula sp. h YS-2021; assembly: GCA_949752745.1. Classification (NCBI taxonomy): domain Eukaryota; kingdom Metazoa; phylum Annelida; class Polychaeta; order Sabellida; family Serpulidae; genus Protula; species Protula sp. h YS-2021. Next base: position 37,448,922 of record OX457032.1, on the reverse strand, counting down.
CTTTGTACCGGCGAGGTGTTCCTCGCTATATTTTTTCCCTTGTATCTCCCAGCAGTTTATCTTTTCAACGCCGTGCTGTGACAATCTTCAAATTGTAAACACCAGTTCATTTTGCATTTCAGTCGGCACATTGGGTGGGCACCATTTTGTTAAACACTGTGGAAATCATCGAACGACCGTCCAAAAAAGATGGCTTCTGTTTCAAGCTGTTCCACCCGCTGGAGCAGTCCATCTGGGCCACTAAGGTTGGTGTTATGACGGCTTAGCTATTTCTCTTCAGTTTGAGGGATGACACGTGCGCAATGCTTGATCGAATGCGAACATAATAACAACAAAAAATTGATTGAATTTTTAACACTTGGATTTCGAATTTCGAAAAATTGAAATAAAATTGATTGAATGTTTAACACTTCAGTTTTGACTTTCGAAAAATTTAAATAAAATTGATTGAATTTTAAACACTCGGCAAGTCAAAGACTTGCAAAGAGTATACAGTGGCCCCTCATTAATCCGTCCACGCTTCATTCGTACCTCCCAAATCCGAACCAGTTTCTCTGTTACCGATTTTGGGACCGATTTTTTTTCTAGAAAGGTTCCGAACTAGCAGAAATGTTTCTTACAAAAGTTTCGGAATCTTAATAAAAACATTGATCTGTCTGCAAAGAAAAAAAAAACAAACCAAAATCGGGCAGAAATTTTTTCATGAAACTTGGTATGTAGCTTCTATGGGAACAAACACAGATCGGTATTGTAAATGGGCCAGCTTCGTCCAAGGAAAATGGACCAGCTGGGCTTGGAAAATTTCAGCTCTTGATCGACTATTGATGGCCTTGTTTAACTGATTGGGGGCCTGCGGGGAATATGTGAACTATGCACACTGCTCTAGTTTTGAATGTATTTGCATTTGAAAGAGTCCAACTATTACAATAGAGAATGTTACAGCTCTTCTAAACCATCATGAAAGGAGTTACTGATTTATTCCCCACAGGGGGAATATATGCGATCGACCGCCTGTCGGTCGGTCTGTCATCAAGAGCTTGTTAACACGATAACTTAAAAACTGCTGCAAGGATTTTAATGGTATGTAGCTTCTATGGGAACAAACACAGATCGGTATTGTAAATGGGCCAGGTTCGTCCAAGGAAAATGGACCAGCTGGACTTAGAAAATTTCAGCTCTTGATTGAGTATTGTTAACACGATATCTGAATAACAAGGATTGTAATGAAACTTGGTGTGTATCTTCTGTGGGCACTAACAAGGATCGGTATTTTCAGTAGGTTAGGTTGGCCCAAGCAAAAAATGCACTTTGAAATTTACCAAATCCTGTCAATTATTCAGCATCGGAATGAGTTTGTTAAGACGTTATCTCTAGAACAACTACAGGGATTTCAATGAAACTTGGTGTGTAGCTTCTGTGGGAACAAACACAGATCGGTATTGTAAATGGGCCAGGTTCGTCCAAGGAAAATGCACCAACTGGACTTCGAAAATTTTAGCTCTTGATGGACTATTGATGACCGTGTTTAGCTGATGGCGGGGGGGGGGGGGGGGGTTGGGGAATATGTGGGCTATGCACACTGCTCTAGTTTTTTTTTGCCTAGTGTCTAATAGTTTGGCTTTGAGAAAAAGGTTCTCGTTTAAGCAATAATTCGTAGGGTTTAGAACAGAACTGAATCAGGTCACTGGTACAGTTGTACTTATTTTCAGGGCCCGAAAGGAGAGAACTTCGGCGCCATCACACAACCGCTGCCTTTTGCCTACTGTATATTCCGTGCCCCGTCCGAGCAAGCCGGTGAGTGACTGAAGGGAAGGGGTGAGGAGGGGAGAGGGGGCAGAAGAGTGGTGGAGAGAGGGGGAGGGGACACGCGTCTAGTTCTTCGGAATGGCTTGCGGACTGGTACCAGATAGACGCGCTTGGGGAGGGGAAATGGTGGATGGATGCTCTGTAGCTGGCGGGAGAAAGGGGTTGGGGGGTTAGGCGTGATGTGGAGAGAATACGTGCTTGCACGGAACATACTTCTAGGTAGAGTTGTATATGAAGGAGAGGGCATCCATGTTTGCGGGGGATACACATCCAGTAGCTGGTCTTGCAAGCAATTGTTGGATGAATGCCCTGGAGCTGAGTGGCGGAGGGAGGGGGGAGAGGGGTTAGAGGAGGGGCGCGTACATGCTGCGCGGGGCACACGTCTAGTCGGCGCTGCGAGTGGGATAGGGGCATACATGTTTGAGCGGGACACACGTCTAGTTGGCACTGTGGAGGGAGGGGAGGGGGGCATAGATGTTTGCGCGGGACACACATCTAGTTATTGTGGCGGCTTTCAGGCAAGTGCTGGATGGACGCCCTGGAGCTGAGTGGTGGAGGGAGGATGGGGCGTGTATGTTGCGCGGGACACACGTCTAGTTGGCGCTGTGGAGGGGGGAGGGGGGCATAGATGTTTGCGCGGGTCACACGTCTAGTCGGCGCTGTGGAAGGGATACATGTTTGCGCGGGGCGCACGTCTAGTTATTGTGGCGGCTTTCAGGCAAGTTCTGGATGGACGCGCTGGAGCTGTGCGGTAGGGGGAGGAGGGGGCGTGTATGTTGCGCGGGTCACACGTCTAGTCGGCGCTGTGGAAGGGATACATGTTTGCGCGGGGCGCACGTCTAGTTATTGTGGCGGCTTTCAGGCAAGTGCTGGATGGACGCGCTGGAGCTGTGCGGTAGGGGGAGGAGGGGGCGTGTATGTTGCGCGGGTCACACGTCTAGTCGGCGCTGTGGAAGGGATACATGTTTGCGCGGGGCGCACGTCTAGTTATTGTGGCGGCTTTCAGGCAAGTGCTGGATGGACGCGCTGGAGCTGTGCGGTAGGGGGAGGAGGGGGCGTGTATGTCTAGTTGGCGCTGTGGGGGGATACATGTTTGCGCGGTGCACACGTCTAGTTATTGGGTCGGCTTTCAGGCAAGTGCTGGATGGACGCGCTGGAGCTGGCGCTGCGCTGCTCGGGCCTGCTCATGAAGACGATGACGCGCGAGCCGCGACAGTCCCAGGAGCTGGACGTCGATCCGGAGACGTCCTCCATCAACCTGGAGAGCGAGTCGTACCTGACGCCGCTCCGCTCGCAGCTCAACGAGAGCGACTGCGAGCGCCACTTTGAGGGCTATGGTACGCGGCCTTTTATGGTGTTGACGTCTGAGTGTAGTATTCTGCAAGTGTTGACCGTGGCCGTGGGTATTGCCTCTTATGTTTTGTAGGCACTGGCCGCTCTAGTTGTCTCTGAAAGGAATCACATAAATATTACTTTATAATTACGTAGGAGAAATTTATGTAGCGCGAGAAAATGTTTCTTGTGAAATATTGAGAATTAAACAATAAATAAAGCAAATAAAAATTTGGAGAAAAATGCAGACTGAAGAGAGGAACAGTCTTCACGGAAATACTGTAAAAAAAAAAAAAACATAATTGTTTGTTTAGGTTTGGAGGAAGATCCAAAAACGGATCGCGAAGAGGAGGAAAAGAAAGACACGGATTCCGATTCTGACCAATCAGAGGAGGAGAAAGAAACATTCGATGATAACCTGCAGCCAATAGAAACGCAATACGTAGAAAATCTTGTCGAAGAACTGGGACAGGTGTGTTTCATTATGAAAAGATAAACAGCATATCAAGAAGAACTGGTAAAGGAGTTGTTCTTAACAGTGCCCTTAATTCTGATTAGTAAACATTTTCTTTCTTAATCTGAACTATTAGACTCTAAACTGTTACACTAATACAACTGTTACACCTATAAATGTTACAACTGTAAACCGTTACACCAATGAAATTGGTACACATATCAACAGTTATACATGTAAACTGTTCCACCAATAAAACTGTTCCACCCATAAATGTTACACCTGTAAACTGGTACACCAATAAAATTGTTGTGCGTAAACTGTTACACGTTTACATTGATACACACATTAACTCCATTAATGCTTTTCGTTTCTGTGGTCTATGAAACAATGGTTTTTTTCAGCAAGGGGACGCGTGTCAAACGGAAGAGGTTGCCGATGAGAACAAAAGTATTATCTGGACGCTAGTCAAGCAGGTTAGTCCCACGTCTGCGTAGTCAGACAGGTTAGTCCTAGGTCTGCGTCGTCAAACAGGTCAGTCCTACATCTGCGTAGTCAAGCAGGTTAGTCCTATGTCTGCGTAGTCAGACAGGTCAGTCCTGTGTCTGCGTAGTCAGACGGGTCAGTCCTATGTCTGCGTAGTCAGACGGGTCAGTCCTGTGTCTGCGTAGTCAGACGGGTCAGTCCTGTGTCTGCGTAGTCAGACAGGTCAGTCCTGTGTCTGCGTAGTCAGACAGGTCAGTCCTGTGTCTGCGTAGTCAGACAGGTCAGTCCTACGTCTGCGTAGTCAAACAGGTCAGTCCTATGTCTGCGTAGACAAACAGGTCAGTCCTACGTCTGCGTAGTCAAACAGGTCAGTCCTACATCTGCGTAGTCAAACAGGTCAATCCTACGTCTGATTAGTCAGACAGGTCAGTCCTACGTCTGCGTAGTCAGACGGGTCAGTCCTATATCTGCGTAGTCAGACGGGTCAGTCCTATGTCTGCGTAGTCAGACAGGTTAGTCCTACGTCTGCGTAGTCAGACGGGTCAGTCTTATGTCTGCGTAGTCAGACGGGTCAGTCCTGTGTCTGCGTAGTCAAACAGACGTCTTCGCCGATCTTCAAAGACACTTTCTAAGATTTTATGTGAACACAAGTTTCAACTGAAAATGTTAATAAATAGCTTATTTAAAAAAAAAAAAAATTATCAAAAAAAAAAAAAAAAAGAAGAAGAAGAAGAAATTTCTGTGAACAAAAGCAGCAACTTGAAATATTGATAATCATGTATTTTTAAAAAGGTGCAGTGTTTTATGAAGAAAAGTAAAAAGACACTCCGTATTTTTCAGTACCAGTTTTGAGCGCACTGTGATTTTTTAGTACCAGTTTTGAGCGCACTTTGATTTTTTTAGTGCCAGTTTTGAGCGCATTCTGACGTGGTCCTCTTGTTTATTAGGTGCGGCCGGGAATGGACTTATCTAAAGTTGTGCTGCCCACGTTTATCCTTGAACCACGTTCGTTCCTGGACAAGTTATCTGATTACTACTACCATGCTGACCTCTTATCTGAGTGAGTTATCTCATTATCACTGCCATGCCGATATCTTATCTCAGTGAGTAGTCTCATTATCACTACCATGCCGATATCTTGTCTCAGTGAGTTGTTTCATTATCACTGCCATGCGGACTTCTTATCTGAGTGGGTTATCTCATTATCACTACCATGCCGATATCTTATCTGAGTGAGTTATCTCATTATCATCACCATGTTGACCTCTTATCTGAGTGAGTTATCTCATTATCACTGCCATGCCGATATCTTATCTGAATGAGTTATCTCGTTATCACTACCATGCCGATATCTTATCTGAGTGAGTTATCTCATTATCATCACCATGTTGACCTCTTATCTGAGTGAGTTATCTCATTATCACTGCCATGCCGATATCTTATCTGAATGAGTTATCTCGTTATCACTGCCATGTCGATATCTTGTCTGAGTGAGTTCTCTCATTATCACTGCCATATCGATATCTTATCTGAGTGAGTTATCTCATTATCACTACCATGCCGATATCTTATCTGAGTGAGTTATCTCATTATCACTGCCATGCCGACATCTTATCTGAGTGAGTTATCTCATTATCATCACCATGCCGACCTCTTATCTGAGTGAGTTATCTCATTATCACTACTATGCCGACCTCTTATCTGAGTGAGTTATCTCATCACTACCATGCCGATATCTTATCTCAGTGAGTTATCTCATTATCATTGCCATGCCGATATCTTATCTGAGTGAGTTATCTCATTATCACTGGCATGCCGATATCTTATCTGAAAGAGATATCTCGTTATCACTGCCATGTCAATATCTTATCTGAATGAGTTGTCTCGTTATCACTGCCCTGCCGTTATCTTATCTGAGTGAGTTCTCTCATTATCACTGTCATGCTGATGTCTTATCTAAGTGAGTTATCTCATTATCACTGTCATGCTGATATCTTATCTGAATGAGTTATCTCGTTATCACTGCCATGTCGATATCTTATCTGAGTGAGTTATCTCATTGTCACTGCTATGCCGATATCTTATCTGAGTGAGTTATCTCGTTATCACTGCCATGCCGATATCTTATCTGAGTGAGTTTATGAACATGCCGGTTAATCTGATAACTTGCTATGTTTTACTTGTGTGTGGTTATGGATGGCGGTGGATGGTTGTGGATGGCTGTAAATTGCTGCGCTGACGTAATGGTCACGTGATGATCATGTGATGGTCGCGTGTGTCAGTTAATGGTCACATGGTTTGCACATGATAGTCGCGTTGCTATTTTCAGAGCGGTCACGCACGATGACGCCTATTCACGCATGAAGGATGTGGTGCGGTGGTACCTATCCGGATTCTATAAAAAGCCAAAAGTAAGTAGCAAGTTCTGGATTCTATAAAACAACCTGGGCTGCTGTTGCAAAAAAATTAAAAAGAAAAAAAGTGCCGATATTTTATATTAATAAATGAATTAGTGACCCAAAACCTGCATAATTCAGCTTATTGAACAAGGAAATAGTGGCGTGAAAAATGCGCCCGGTAGTTTCCATGGCAACCCGTTCTTATCGGAAATTGTCACTGCGACTGAGTGGACACTGTGGGGGTGAATTTTTTTAGGGCCTGAAGAAACCGTACAACCCGATCCTGGGCGAGACATTCCGCTGCTTCTGGAGACACCCCAAGTCCGGCACCCGCACCTTCTACATCGCCGAGCAAGTACGCGCACATAAGAGCAAGAATAATAATAATAATAATAATAATAATAGTAATAATAGTGATAATAATAATAATAGCAGTAATAATAATACTTGTAATAATAATAATAATTATAATAATAATAGAAATAATAGTAATAATAGTAATAATAATAATAATAATAGTAATTATAATAATTATAATAATAATAATAACAATAATAATAATAACAATTATAATAATAACAATTATAATAATAACAATTATAATAATAACAATTATAATCATATATTTATTGCATTGTTTTGAATTCTTGAGATGTAAAAGAAAAAAAACATCATATTATGGAGCATGAAAAAGGTAACCTCATTTACAGGATACAAGATGAAATTGAACAGACCAAGGCATGTTCTATTTTTAGATCTCACACCACCCTCCCGTGACAGCTTTTTATATCACAAACCGCCAGGACGGCTTCAGTATTAGCGGCAGCATTCTTGCCAAATCCAAATTCTACGGTAAGGACTGTAGTGAGTACGACTGGCCCGGGGGGGGGGGGGGAGGGGGAGCGGGAGAAGGGGGAGAGGGGAAGGGGGAGGCAGTTAACGAGGCCATTTGCTTTGTTTATGAAATCTTTCCCCGCGTTCACCTGAAAAGGAGGGTGTGGTAGGGGGGGGGGGAGGGGAGAGCTGTATGTGTGAAACCTTGCCCGGCGTTGACCATAGGAGAGGGTGGAGGGGAGAGCTCCATGTTTGAAAACTTGTCCCACTTGGGCTTGGGCTGCTGGTAAATGGATCTTTGTCTCTGGCGCGTCAGGGAATGCGCTTCCAGGTGTGGCGCTTGGGAGGGGGTGGGAGGGGGTGGGGGGAGGGGGAGAGTATGTGGGCCTTGCGCCCGCGCTGGCCTTAGCCGCTGGTAACTTTGTCTCTGGTGTGCGACAGGGAACTCGCTGTCCGCGATCCTGGACGGCGCGGCGCGGCTGACGTTCTTGACGCGGGGAGAGGATTACGTCATCACCATGCCGTACGCGCACTGTAAAGGTAAAGTACCCGTGCACTTGCACTGTAAAGGTAAAGTACACGTGCACTCATCTTTTCATGGTCACAATAATCAGACCGCTGCACAATGGAAAACTTCCAGAACTCTGCCAACCATTACACATTAACACGAATTAATAAATAAATAAAATAAAAAAAAAAAATTAGGGGTGTTAGATCACAACTTCGCTGTTAAATATGTGAAAACATGAGACCGTTACTGATCAGTGTGCGGGGTTACGTTTCCTGTTTTCACGATCTTAATCGTTTATACTGACCCGTTTTAAAAAAATATTTCTCCCTCATTTTGTGGCGTCCCTGCAAGCTTGTCGAAACTGAATTAAGTGGACGTCGGCTGGTGACAGTGTCCTTGAACATTCCTGTTTTGTCGTGGCAGGCATCTTGATCGGCACGCTGACGATGGAGTACGGAGGCAAGGTGACCATTGAGTGTGAGAAGACCGGCTACAGGGCGGAGCTCGAATTCAAACTCAAGGTAATATACGCCGTCCGGGACAACCTAGGGAGTCACAAAGTAATACATACCGTCACGTGAGAACCCAGAGAGTCACAAGGTAATATACGCCGTCCGTGAGAAGCTAGAGAGTCACAAGGTAATATACGCCGTCCGTGAGAAGCTAGAGAGTCACAAGGTAATATACGCCGTCCGTGAGAAGCTAGAGAGTCACAAGGTAATATACGCCGTCCGTGAGAAGCTAGAGAGTCACAAGGTAATATACGCCGTCCGTGAGAAGCTAAACAGTCACAAGGTAATATACACCATCCGGGACATCCTTAGAAATCACAAGGTATCGCTATGAGAACCTAAAGAGTCACATAACATGACTGCTGAATTAAAATGTAAACAGAAACCATAATATCGCCCACATCAATCGCAGATGGAACCTATAAGCATATTGCGACAGATACCTTACTGTAACCGTGGAATCCATATTATCGCCCAGTTTCCTATCTAAAGAAAACAAAAGAAAAATGTGTCCAGTGAAAACGTGATGGACATAAGAAGAACTTCAAGGTTGCTAAGTTTCTCGATTCTGTTGAACCGCCTCGTTTTAATGATGACCATGGAGACCAGTTAATAACAATGGAGTCCTGAAGAGGGCCTTCCACGCCCCTCAAAATATTTTTTTTTTTTTTTTTTTTTTTTTTTTTTTTTGTGGCAGCCGTTTCTTGGTATTGGCGAAGCGTCGAACCGCGTGACGGGCAAGCTGAAGCTGGGCAGCGAGACGTTGGCCAGCATTGACGGCAAGTGGGACCAGGAAATCTACATCCGGGACAAGAAGACGGAGGTGAGCAGACGAGAATCTGTTCTAGCAAATGTTTTCCCAAGTTTTGGTGCTTATTTTGTTCCTCAAGGCGGGAATCGAGGGAATGATTCTCGTGTCTGCTCTCGTGCGTTCTCGTGTGTGTTGTGTCTGCTCTCGTGCGTTCTCGTGTGTGTTGTGTCTGCTCTCGTGCGTTCTCGTGTGTGTTGTGTCTTCTCTCGTGCGTTCTCGTGTGTGTTGTGTCTTCTCTCGTGCGTTCTCGTGTGTGTTGTGTCTGCTCTCGCACGTTCCCGTGTGTGTTGTGTCTTCTCTCGTGCGTTCTCGTGTGTGTTGTGTCTGCTCTCGTGCGTTCTCGTGTGTGTTGTGTCTGCTGTCGTGCGTTCTCGTGTGTGTTGTGTCTTCTCTCGTGCGTTCTCGTGTGTGTTGTGTCTTCTCTCGTGCGTTCTCGTGTGTGTTGTGTCTGCTCTCGTGCGTTGTCGTGTGTGTTGTGTCTTCTCTCGTGCGTTCTCGTGTGTGTTGTGTCTGCTCTCGTGCGTTCTCGTGTGTGTTGTGTCTGCTCTCGTGCGTTCTCGTGTGTGTTGTGTCTGCTCTCGTGCGTTGTCGTGTGTGTTGTGTCTTCTCTCGTGCGTTCTCGTGTGTGTTGTGTCTGCTCTCGTGCGTTCTCGTGTGTGTTGTGTCTTCTCTCGTGCGTTCTCGTGTGTGTTGTGTCTTCTCTCGTGCGTTCTCGTGTGTGTTGTGTCTGCTCTCGTGCGTTGTCGTGTGTGTTGTGTCTGCTCTCGTGCGTTCTCGTGTGTGTTGTGTCTGCTGTCGTGCGTTCTCGTGTGTGTTGTGTGTGCTCTCGTGCGTTCTCGTTTGTGTTGTCGTGTGTTCTCGCGTGAAGTCTCGTGTGCCGTCGTGTGTGTTCTGTGTTTTGCCCTACGTTGCTGTGCGTCCTGGCGTACAGTGTTAGCAGTGTGTGAGCATGGAGCAGAGAAGAGCAGCATAGAGCAGATAAGAACAGCATAGAGCTGATAAGAGCAGCATAGAGCAGATAAGAGCAGCATAGAGCTGATAAAAGCAGCATAGAGCTGATGAGAGCGGCAAATTTTATAAAGCCAAATGTATACATGAGTGATGTTTGCTTTACTTGGCACACATATGTAAAACGATCTATAAATAACACCGTTTTAAAACCTGGACTATTTGTGACATTGGGTTTTGTTACAGAGAAGCGAGTTGTTTTGGAACCCTACAGCCGAGGTGAAGGTCAAACGCTTGAAGCGCTACACGGTGCGGCCTGATCAGCAGCGTGACAACGAGTCAGAGAGGTGACCACTCCCCCTCCCCCTCCTCCCGCCCTCCTTCCCCCTCCCCCCACCGCCACCCCACGCCCTACAGCCGAGGTGAAGGCCAGACGCCTCTAGCGCCCTGATCATCAGCGTGACGAGTCAGAGAGGTAACCGCTCAACCACCACCCGGTTCTGCCCCCTTCCCCCCCCCCTCTTCCCCAGCTGTTCCTTGCGCCATGTAGCCGAGATGATACGTTCGTGAACAGAATTAGAATTAAAAAGACGCGACATTTTAGATGAAATTCTGTGGATACATTCTTTTGATAACAAGCGTTTGAGGACGAAATTAGAGGCATTCTTCACAACATTTAAAAAACCAAAAAAATAATTCCGGCATATTGATTGGACAGGCTGTGGCGTCACGTGACCTCGGCTCTTCACAAGCAAGAGGAGGAGCGGGCGACCAATGAGAAGTTCGTACTGGAGGACCAGCAGCGGAATGAGGCCAAGGAGCGGAAGGCCAAGATGGAGGAGTGGGTGCCCACCTTCTTCGAACGCAATGAACTGACTGCAGACTGGGAGTACAAGTACAAAGAGTGAGTCTCGCCGGCAGCCATCTTGTCTTCTGTTGGCCGCCATCTTGTGTTCTGTTGCCCGCCATCTTGTGTTCTGTTGCCCGCCATCTTGTGTTCTGTTGGCGGCCATCTTGTGTTCTGTTGCCCGCCATCTTGTGTTCTGTTGCCTGCCATCTTGTGTTCTGTTGGCCGCCATCTTGTGTTCTGTTGGCCGCCATCTTGTGCTATTGTTGCTCCCTCCCACCCCCTCCTTCCGCCCCCCTCACCTTCATTTCGTTTGTGTTCAGTCTGCTAGCCCGTGTGCTGTTGTCTCCCCGCTCCCCAACCCCCCCCCCCCCCCGCCCCCATCTTTTCTGTGCAGTCCGCTGGCCCTCGTACTGTTGTTGTCCCCCACTTTTTTTCGATGCTAGCCCTTTGCAGGAAGGGGGTGGGAGGGGGAAGGGGATGGAGCAACAGGCTGATTCGCACAGATAGCAACATGTGGAATTTCGTACGACTACAAGTTTAAAATTGGATTTATATATTTATTTCCTCAGATCATTTTTTTTATTATTTATTTAAAAAAAAATTATTTTTGCAGCTTACGTCCGTGGGATGCGATGAATGACGTCATCCAGTACGAGCATGATTACGTCATCACGACCAAGACGCGTCACCGCACGCCCATGGTACGCACGACGAGTATTGCCAACATGGAGGAGGGCGAGAGACGCGCGCACAAGTCACAGGTAACTACTGACCTCTAGCGGCCAAAAACAGAACTGTTTTTTGGAGGTTTAATGTCCTTTTCAAACCAAAATGGAGGGATTATTATTATTATTTTTTTTTTTGCTGACCTCTGGCTACAGCCTGCACTGGGACTCGGCTTCTGGAGGTCAGGCATGCGGGACCAACACATTTCTCAGCACTGAGCCCATACGATAACCCTTGAAAATAGAGAAAGAAGACCCTTCAATATCCTGTGACTAAGCTCAGGAGTGGGGACTAAAAAGCTTCACTGGTTTAACTTATTTTCAAGTTAAAAAAAAAAACAATAACTTATTTTTGTAAGTAGTTTAAGTTAAAAAGATGGCAAAGAGTAAGGAGCGAAAATAAAATTGCGTTTGTCTTATTGTCAACATTTTACATGTCAACACTGTACATGTCAACATTGTACGTGTCAACACTGTACATGTCAACAATGTACATGTCAACACTGTACATGTCAACATTGCACATGTCAACACTGTACATGCCAACACTACATGTCACTATTGGCCCGCAGTCGCCCATGGAGCGCGCGCGCCTGTCGCGGTTAAAGCGCGCGTCCATGAAGCAGCGCGCACTGGAGAGGACGACCGAGTGCTCGACGCCCGAGAATGACGTCAGCATGCAGCGGCCCAGCGAGTCGTCCGAGTCCGGTGAGGGAATCCCCCCCCCCTCCCTCCCCTCCCCCACCCCCTTCTCCCCCCCCCCCCCCCTTTCCCAAAAAAAAACAAAACAAAAAAAAAAACAAACGCACAAAACAAAACACAACAAATAATACTTATCATAAATAAATAATAAAAAATGAGTACATAAAAATAAAGAAACGTATGATTTTCATCAAGTGCCAGGTTAATAAGAGAGATTTATGATCCATCACTGCTACAACTAATGTTTAAAATACTTCTGCAATTCTCGAGCTCTAGTTTATTTCGCTCGATACTAAACAATTTCGTTGCAGTTAGTTTGACTTTTTTTCTGTGTGTGTGTTTCCAGGAAATGACGCGGCCGTGGGCGCGGAGAAGCGCGGAAGCGTCGCCAGTCCCGCCGCAAACAGTCACATATCGGCGTCGCTATCACGGGCAATCCAGCCGCTCGTCGACCTACAGAAGGACAATAACGACAAGCTGGCCAACATTCAAATACAGCTCAGCCAATTACAGCGCCACGTCACGTCACGTGAGGAGGTGGAGATCGCTGGTTGGCTCATTTCAAACCGAGACTTGTTCATCATCGCCGTTGTTCTAGTGATACAGTTGATTGTTATGTGGCTGTTCAAACGATAGGACTGACCCCGGGACGAGGCCCTTTCTTGATATTCTATATGATCATTCAGTAGTCTTAGACTATAGCTAGAGCGGGCGATAATGCCAGACTTTTTGTGGGCGATATGCCAGACTTGTGTGGAGATTTGTGGTGCGGCAAGGCGCGGGGCCTTCACTGGAAACACGACATCATTGACACTGGGGCATGGAGGAGGGGGAGGGAGGGGGCGGCACTCGCGTACAAAAACTGTTTACCATGCACAAACCCCTAAACGCGGAAGTTTTATAGAATTCCCTACTTTTTTTACCAAACGCGGAGTGTAGTTGCGAAAGAACAGCCCTTTTTGCGGAAAACGCGCAGCACTGCATAACCATCACCCCCTTTGATAATGAAATTGGAAGTCGGCGCGGACCGCGTCAGGCCTCAA
>OX457032.1:37335970-37435309 GCA_949752745.1 Protula sp. h YS-2021 | reverse complement strand
TTTTTTTTTTTTTATATTTTTGTCAGTTTCGACATAATTTTAACTAATCACAACTCCACAACGAAAATTACCTTAAGGATGACTTCGCGATCTGAACTTTGACCCTTATATAGAAGAGATCGAGGACCCTTCCGATATCCCCATTTCCCCCCCCCCCAACCCGGGGGCGAAATTTATCTTGATAGGAAAGACGACGTTGGCTGAGTAGCCCGTCTTTGGGCAGCTGATGGAGATCTTATCCCCTCCCCATCCTCCCTCCCCCTCCTTTCCTCCCCCCCCCCCCGGCGGACGACCCTTACCTTGGTATGAAAGACGACGCTGGCTGAGTAGCCCGTCTTGGGGCAGTTGATGGCGATCTTATCCCCTCCCCCTCCTCCCTCCCCCTCCTTTCCTCCCCCCCCCCGGCGGACGACCCTTACCTTGGTATGAAAGACGACGCTGGCTGAGTAGCCCGTCTTGGGGCAGCTGATGGAGATCTTATCCCCCCTCCCCCCTCCCCCCTCCCCCCCCCCCCCCCGGCGGACGACCCTCACCTTGGTATGAAAGACGACGCTGGCTGAGTAGCCCGTCTTGGGGCAGCTGATGGAGATCTTATCCCCGAGCTCCACCCAGGGCACGGTGAGGATGGAGCGGGCGTAGGCGGACGGCAGGGACAGCTCGTACGTCTCGTCCTCATGGCCCAGTAAGTGCAGGTTCACTGTCAACACCACGCAGGACGTCAACACCACGCATACAAGCACAATATCAACACCATGTCAACACCACCTCAACGCTAAAGGCTTCTTTAGTCTCAGTTTCAAGTTTTTTTTTTTTTTTGTTTCTTTGTTTGTTTTGTTTTTTTTTACTCAATTATTATTTACTTATTGCGTCACATTCTCGTACACTCCATGAATTCCAGTGTTACTGGGCGCGTTCCACCCCTCCCCTCCCCTCCCTCCCCCCCCCCAACCCGCCGGCAAGTCAGTGTGGAAGGAAGGCGTAGCTCTCCCCACCACGACTGCCCAGTGCTATCATCTAGCCATTCCCCCCCCTCCCCCCCCCCACCTCTCTCTCTCCCCTCCCCGTACCTTTGCCCACCATGACGACGCCGATGGATATGCCGAGGAATCTGGACTTTGTCCAGATCGAGCCCTCCAGGTACATCTGCTATTATGCCCCCCCTCCCCTCAACCCTTACCCCTCCCCGTACCTTTGCCCACCATGACGACGCCGATGGACATGCCGAGGAATCTGGATTTGGTCCAGATCGAGCCCTCCATGTACATCTGCTTCTCCGCGCACTCAAAGTAGAAAGCTGAAACTAGACCCAACCCAAGCCAGCGCTCACCGTTAGTAAATGCCTTGTTATTATTATATTAATTTATTTTTTCATAAACTTATTTTTTTATTTACTTACTTATTTTAACAGATGACTGGCCACATATGAAGTGCGTCAGGACCGAAAACTGTTAGTAAAATGTGTTGTTTTCCTTCTCGTTGTCTTCTTCTTTTTTTTCTTTTTTTTAATTTCAACAAAAAGGTACCCATAAATCTCACGGAGCAAACACATAAGTGGGCGTCCTGTTATAATAATTGACTCGCATCGGCGGCTGAATTCTGTCCCTTAACAACTTACTTGGTGGGTGATGCGACACTTGTTCCGCGCAGTAAATTAATCCTGCTTCACCCTGACCTTGATCCGATCTCTGACCTTGATCGTTAACAGTTCGTGACCCTTCACACCCATCGCTGTTTATATGACTATTATTCACACTTATATCACCATTGTGTACGCTTTGGTCAGTGAATTCCACAGGCGTGCTAGAGGCATGATTGACGGTCACGTGATCACAATTTCTTGAAGCTGATTGGCTATTTACAGAAGACGCTGATTGGCTGCTAGGCATTGTCCATGAACAATGGAAATGTTCACCGATGATTGGATTATAAGGCTTTTTGGCTTGACTCCCCTGTAAACACGTGTCAACTGATCATCAAAGAATTTCTAGAACTGTATATTTAACTTTTTAAATATTCAAAAACATATTTATTTGCACAAGAGAAAGAAATAACTACACAACTTTTCTAACGTTAAAATTGCGTCTTTATCGTTTCCTAGTGCCATTCTTCGTCCCACCCTCGTTGTCTGTGCAATTTGACGTGTCCCGTCGTCCCGCTTAGTGCCATTCTACGCTTCCCGCCCTCACGCTTAGTGCCATTCTTCGCTTCCCGCCCTCACGCTTAGTGCCATTCTTCGCTGCCCGCCCTCACGCTTAGTGCCATTCTTTGCTTCCCGCCCTCACGCTTAGTGCCATTCTTTGCTTCCGCCCTCGAGCTTAGTGCCGTTCTTCGCTTCCCGCCCTCGCGCTTAGTGCCATTCTACGCTTCCCGCCCTCACACTTAGTGCCATTCTTCGCTTCCCGCCCTCACGCTTAGTGCCATTCTTCGCTTCCCGCCCTCGTACTTAGTGCCATTCTTTGCTTCCCGCCCTCGCGCTTAGTGCCATTCTTCGCTGCCCGCCCTCACGCTTAGTGCCATTCTTCGCTGCCCGCCCTCACGCTTAGTGCCATTCTTTGCTTCCCGCCCTCACGCTTAGTGCCATTCTTCGCTTCCCGCCCTCCCGCTTAGTGCCATTCTTTGCTTCCCGCCCTCGAGCTTAGTGCCATTCTTCTCTTCCCGCCCTCCTGCTAAGTGCCATTCTTTGCTTCCCGCCCTCGAGCTTAGTGCCATTCTTCGCTTCCCGCCCTCCTGCTAAGTGCCATTCTTTGCTTCCCGCCCTCGAGCTTAGTGCCATTCTTCGCTTCCCGCCCTCACGCTTAGTGCCATTCTTTGCCTCCCGCCCTCGAGCTTAGTGCCATTCTTCGCTTCCCGCCCTCTCGCTTAGTGCCATTCTTTGCTTCCCGCCCTCGAGCTTAGTGCCATTCTTTGCTTCCGCCCTCGCGCTTAGTGCCATTCTTCGCTTCCCGCAATTCCATTTAGTGCCATTCTTTACTTCCCGCCCTCGAGCTTAGTGCCATTCTTTGCTTCCCGTCCTCGAGCTTAGTGCCATTCTTTGCTTCCCGCCCTCGAGCTTAGTGCCATTCTTTGCTTCCCGCCGACCCGCTTAGTGCCATTCTTTGCTTCCCGCCCTCACGCTTAGTGCCATTCTTCGCTTCCCGCCCTCAAGCTTAGTGCCAGTCTTGCCTTCCGCCCTCGAGCTTAGTGCCATTCTTCGCTTCCCGCCCTCAAGTTTAGTGCCATTCTTTGCTTCCGCCCTCGAGCTTAGTGCCAGTCTTCGCTCCCGCCCTCGAGCTTAGTGCCATTCTTCGCTTCCCGCACTCTAGCTTAGTGCCATTCTTCGCTTCCCGCCCTCTCGCTTAGTGTCATTCTTCGCTTCCCGCCCTCCCGCTTAGTGCCATTCTTCGCTTCCGCCCTCGAGTTTAGTGCCATTCTTCGCTTCCCGTCCTCACGCTTAGTGCCATTCTTTGCTTCCCGCCCTCACGCTTAGTGCCATTCTTTGCTTCCCGCCCTCGAGCTTAGTGCCATTCTTCGCTTCCCGCCCTCACGCTTAGTGCCATTCTTCGCTTCCCGCCTCACGCTTAGTGCCATTCTTCGCTTCCGCCCTCTCGCTTAGTGCCATTCTTCGCTTCCCGCCCTCACGCTTAGTGCCATTCTTTGCTTCCGCCCTCGAGCTTAGTGCCATTCTTCGCTTCTCGCCCTCCGGCTTAGTGCCATTCTTCGCTCCCGCCCTCGAGCTTAGTGCCATTCTTCGCTTCCCGCCCTCGAGCTTAGTGCCATTCTTTGCTTCCCGCCCTAACGCTTAGTGCCATTCTTCGCTTCCCGCCCTCGAGCTTAGTGCCATTCTTTGCTTCCCGCCCTAACGCTTAGTGCCATTCTTCGCTTCCCGCCCTCGAGCTTAGTGCCATTCTTCGCTTCCCGCCCTCGTACTTAGTGCCATTCTTCGCTTCCCGCCCTCGAGCTTAGTGCCATTCTTTGCTTCCCGCCCTAACGCTTAGTGCCATTCTTCGCTTCCGCCCTCGAGTTTAGTGCCATTCTTCGCTTCCCGTCCTCACGCTTAGTGCCATTCTTCGCTTCCCGCCCTCGAGCTTAGTGCCATTCTTCGCTTCCCGCCCTCGAGCTTAGTGCCATTCTTTGCTTCCCGCCCTAACGCTTAGTGCCATTCTTCGCTTTCCGCCCTCGAGCTTAGTGCCATTCTTCGCTTCCCGCCCTGCTTCTGTGACTTACTCTAGGCATGACTTTCATTGAGGTGAGGTACCGTTCTTGTGCCTCCCCCCCCCCCCACCCCCACCCGCTCACGATACACTCCGTGCCCACCTGACGACAAGCGTGGAACGAGGTGAGGTACCATTCTCGTGTCCCCCCGCCCCCGGACACACTCCATTCTAACCTCACGACCAGCGTGGAACGAGGTGAGATACCATTCTCGTGCCCCCCCCCCCCCCCGGACAAACTCCATGATTACCTGACGACCAGCGTGGAACGAGGTGAGGTACCATTCTAACACGGCCAACATCCGAGATTCGGGATCGGGAAGATCCGGAATGCGCAGAAACATGGCCGGATGAGCCATGCAGTCGGCGAACATCTCGAGCAGTGAGCGCTTCTCTAGAATGAACGTCGGTAGCACCACCTGTCATGTGTCAAGGTGTCAAGTGCTGTCAATCACCCGGCAGCTTGTCCTGTCATATGCTTAGTTTCAATTCTATTCAAAACTCATTTAAAAAACCTTTTTATGATTGAATTTCTCTGCAGCTGCATACAGAAATCATTTAAGCCTGTCACGCTTTTAAACTATATATAAACTACAGCGGTCAGTGAACACAAAACATAATAATACAGGCTTATATTAACTATATATAAAATATGAACCCAGTCTATACAATACGGGATAAAACGTACCGATTTTTATGCACACTTTCAGTGTGATAGTGATAACGCCGTCACGTAGTGATAATGCCGTCATATAATGATAATGCCGTGACACAATGATAATGCCGTAACACAGTGATAATGCCGTGACACGGTGATAATGCCGTGACACAGTGATACCGCCATGACACAGTGATAATGCCATGACACAGTGATAACGCCGTGACACAGTGATAACGCCGTGAAACAGTGATAACGCCGTGACACAGTGATAACGCCGTGACAAAGCGATAACGCCGTGACACGGTGATAACGCCGTGACACAGTGATAATGCCGTGACGTTGTGATAACGCCGTGACAGAGTGATAATGCCGTGACGTAGTGATAACGCCGTGACAGAGTGATAATGCCGTGACGTAGTGATAACGCCGTGACACAATGATAATGCCGTGACACAGTGATAACGCCGTGACACAATGATAATGCCGTGACACAGTGATAACGCCGTGACACAATGATAATGTCGTGACACAGTGATAATGCCGTGACACAATGATAATGCCATGACACAGTGATAATGCCGTGACACAGTGATAACGCCGTGACACAGTGATAATGCCGTGACACAATGATAATGCCGTGACACAATGATAATGCCGTGACACAGTGATAACGCCGTGACACAGTGATAACGCCGTGACACAGTGATAACGCCGTGACACAGTGATAACGCCGTGACACAGTGATAATGCCGTGACACAATGATAATGCCGTGACACAGTGATAACGCCGTGACACAATGATAATGCCGTGACACAGTGATAATGCAGTGACACAATGATAATGCCGTGACACAATGATAATGCCGTGACACAATGATAATGTCGTGACACAATGATAATGCCGTGACACAATGATAACGCCGTGACACAGTGATAATGCAGTGACACAATGATAATGCCGTGACACAGTGATAATGCAGTGACACAATGATAATGCCGTGACACGGTGATAATGCCGTGACACAGTGATAACGCCGTGACACAATGATAATGCCGTGACACAGTGATAACGCCGTGACACAATGATAATGCCGTTACACAGTGATAACGCCCTGACACAGTGATAATGCCGTGACACAGTGATAACGCCGTGACACAGTGATAATGCCGTGACACAGTGATAATGCCGTGACACAGTGATAATGCAGTGACACAATGATAACGCCGTGACACAATGATAATGCCTGACAGAGTGATAATGACGTCACAGAGTGATAACGCCGTCACAGAGTGATAATGTCGTGACACAGTGATAAAGCCTTGACACAGTGATAATGCCATGACACAGTGATAACGCCGTGACACAGTGATAACGCTGTGACACAATGATAATGCCGTGACACAATGATAATGCCGTGACACAGTGATCGCTGAGGCAATGCGCACCTTGGTCAGGTCCATGCCGAGCTTGAGCTGTGACAGGAGGTGCAGGATGATGCTCTTGTGCTCCTCCACACCCTGCAGGTCCGTGTCCACATACGTGCGCGCGTCCTCCACCTCATCCTCGCGCCGGATGCGCGCCGGCGGTGATGACGCGGCCGCATCACTGAGCAGCGGCGCGTGTGATGCGGCAGACACGAAGCTTTCCGTTGGTGAGATGCTCCCAGGCCGCGGCTTGCTGCCAATTACACACACAAAAAGAAACAGTCACTTCTCATTCTGCCAGGTTTTTTTAAAGACCAAAAAGACATAATAAGTTGACCAGATATAAACCTGTAACTGATTAATCTAATTAAGCAATTAAAATCCATTTTTTGTTCTATCATTTGCAGTATGTACGTGATAATTGAAAGCATACCTTAAGCTTAAATCTTCCAAGAATCGACTCGGAAAAATCACATCAATTTTAGTCATCGAATCCCGATAATAATGAGAATCACGTGAACTGTTCAAGTACACATTCAATTATCCAAGTATAGATTACCAATAGCTCTGTTTTCTTTAATTTTTTTTCATTTTTTATTTACATTTTTTTTTTTTTTTGCAGGACCACACATTTGGGAAGTTTTGCCTTGCCGCGCACTTACAAGAGCTGTGCCTAGGGGCATTTTTGAAATGCACCTTTAGTAATCGAAGTCACTAGCTTCCTTTTTTTTCATTTTACTTAATAATTTTTTAATTTTTTTTTTACAATTCCAGTACATAGCCGCGCACTTACAAGAGCTGCGCCTTGGAACTGAACCACTCGTGGGAGGAGGACGTGGCGGGGCCGTTGAGGAGGGCGGGTGGCGGCGGTGGCGGTGGCGGCGTCACGTGACTCGTGTGCTGCTGCAGGATGGCGAGGCACTGGTCGAGGCAGGCGAGCGCCGAGGCAGAGGCCGCCTTCAGCAGCAGCATGTCCGTGTCCGTACAGCTCGGCGCTACGCTGGCCGGAGGCAACTCCTGGGAAAACACACACATAAACACACACAAACACACGACCCGTTAGATGCAGCTCAGTGCCACGCTCGCCTCAGGCAACTCCTGGAAAAACACACACACAAACACACGACCCGTTAGATGCAGCTCCGTGCCACGCTCGCCGCAGGCAACTCCTGGCAAAACACACACACAAACACACGACCCGTTAGATGCAGCTCGGCGCCACGCTCGCCGCAGGCAACTCCTGGAAAAACACACACAAACACACGACCCGTTAGATGCAGCTCCGTGCCACGCTGGCCGCAGGCAACTCCTGGCAAAACACACACACAAACACACGACCCGTTAGATGCAGCTCGGCGCCACGCTCGCCGCAGGCAACTCCTGGGAAAACACACACAAACACACGACCCGTTAGATGCAGCTCCGTGCCACGCTGGCCGCAGGCAACTCCTGGGAAAACACACACACAAACACACGACCCGTTAGATGCAGCTCGGCGCCACGCTCGCCGCAGGCAACTCCTGGGAAAACACAAACACACACAAACACACGACCCGTTAGATGCAGCTCCGTGCCACGCTGGCAGCAGGCAGCTCCTGGAAAAACACACACACAAACACACGACCCGTTAGATGCAGCTCAGTGCCACGCTCGCCGCAGGCAGCTCCTGAGAAAACACACACATAAACACACGACCCGTTAGATGCAGCTCAGTGCCACGCTCGCCTCAGGCAACTCCTGGAAAAACACACACACACAAACACACACAAACACACGACCCGTTAGATGCAGCTCAGTGCCACGCTCGCCGCAGGCAACTCCTGGCAAAACACACACACAAACACACGACCCGTTAGATGCAGCTCAGTGCCACGCTCGCCGCAGGCAACTCCTGGGAAAACACACACATAAACACACGACCCGTTAGATGCAGCTCCGTGCCACGCTCGCCGCAGGCCACTCCTGGAAAAACACACACATAAACACACACAAACACACGACCCGTTAGATGCAGCTCAGTGCCACGCTCGCTGCAGGCAACTCCTGGGAAAACACACACATAAACACACGACCCGTTAGATGCAGCTCAGTGCCACGCTCGCCGCAGGCAACTCCTGGCAAAACACACACACAAACACACGACCCGTTAGATGCAGCTCGGTGCCACGCTCGCCGTAGGCAACTCCTGGCAAAACACACAAACACACGACCCGTTAGATGCAGTGGGGATGTCAAATGTCCCTATATTAGCGCACTATGAATTCCGATCACTGAACGAGCGCATCGTGCTCTGCATTGACCATCATAGCTCTGCTTCTTCTTCAGCGCCCTACATTTGCTTTAATGCAAATAATCAAAGTTGTCCTCGTAATTTTCGACATGAATTTCCTGACTTTTTTCCCCTAGCATCGAATTAACGTGGGTGTTTAGAATATGAGAAAAGGCATCACTGGGAGTGCAAATCTAGTGAAATCAACCAGATTACAAGACCTAAAAAAAAATGACAGAAATAACATAAACTGGGGAAATTGAAAAATTTCGATATTCAAATTTCCTGACTTTTTACTACTCATCACATTTTTTCCGGACTTTGTCCCGACCCCGGCAATCCTGAGGAAAACATCCTGATCCTGCCTACGGAGTCGCAGAGACAGAGGGAGGGGGAGGGGGGCGGGGGGAGGAGGGGGAGGGTGGACGCACCTCTATTCTGTAGCTGAGTGTCGTCTGCTGGTGACTCACTTGCGTCAACATGTCCTTGACCTCGCGGAATTGGCAATCAGCAAGGTTGACCGACGTGGCAACGCTCTTGTGCTGTGACCTAGAAAACGGACGCAACACACGTCTCAACACAAGTCACAACACAAGTCACAACACAAGCACAACACAAGCACAACACATCAGGACGCTTTCTTTCAGCGCCATCGACCCGGTGCCATCTTGTACAACCACTTTACTGTACCTTCCCCAACCACAGACTTTACCCGCCACACTCCCCCGCCACCCTCCCCGCGCGCCACCACCCCACCTTCCCCCCTTACCGGCCCCCATCCCCCAGCCACTCCCCCTCCCCCATCCCCCCCCCCACTATCAATTATACATACACAAATTGTCTCGTCACCTCCATTACACCGCACAAAGCTCCTGTCATTTTTCCTTTTTAATTTCTTCTAGTACTGCAAGTGCGTAAAAACATTAACTTTGTAGCCAACATTGCCGCGCAAAAGCCAACCAATGAGAAAACGAAAACAGAACAGCGCAGCACACGCAACACGCGAATCAACTAACAAATAAAAGTAAAAAAAAAAAAACACTGCAAAAGCCAAGCGTCTTCTTAAAACTAAGTGCTCAAATTTCGCCGGATTGCCCCGCGGTCAATCCCCCCCCCCTCCCCTCTCTTGCCGTCCTTCCCCGCCTCGATTTGTCTTTACACAGAACGGACATTATTCAGTGTAGAAGAGCGAGGGATGGGGCCAGTTAATGGTAGGGCCAATGACGGGTGGGGCCAGTGAAGGGTGGGGCCAATGACGGATGGGGCCAATGACGTGTGGGGCTAATGACGGGTGGGGCCAATGACGTGTGGGGCTAATGACGGGTGGGGTTAGTGACGGGTGGGGCTAGCGACGGGTGGGGTCAATGACGGATGGGGCCAATGACGGATGGGGCTAATGACGGGTGGGGCTAGAGACGGGTGGGGTTAATGACGGGTGGGGCCAATGACGGGTGGGGCCAATGACGGATGGGGCCAATGACGGGTGGGGCCAATAACGGGTGGGGCTAGTGACGGGTGGGGCCAATGACGGACGGGGCCAATGACGGGTGGGGCCAATGATGGGTGGGGTTAATGATGGGTGGGGCCAATGATGGATGGGGCCAATGACGGATGGGGCCAATGACGGGTGGGGCCAGTGACGGATGGGGCCAATGACGGGTGCGGCTAATGACGGGTGGGGCCAATAACGGGTGCGGCTAATGACGGAAGGTGCCAATGGGGGATGCGACCAATGGGCGGTGTGGCCAATTTTAGGTGGGACGAACTGGGGTGGAACCAACTTGAGTAGAACCAATGCGGGATGGTGCCAAGTGAATCGGAGCCAATTTGGGGTTGGATCAACATGGGACAGGAACAATGTATGGTGCGGCCAATGTGAGGTAAGGCCAATTAAGGGCTGGGCCAACGTGAAATGGCGTCAATGAGGAGCGGGGGTCAATGTGAGGTGGAGGAAAATGACCTATGAGAGAATCACCATAAAAAACTTTCACAACACAGTAGAGAGTATGCATCGTGGGCAGCCATGCAAGTGTAGCTCGTTCGTGACAAGTTCCAAGTGCTGTTAATAAAAAGATAAAAAAAGCTCATCCAGTGAAAAAAAAAGAAAGAAAATTAGGTGAAAATTTGTTGTTGAAGTGAACAGGTTTTACCTCCTAGTGATGATAACGGGACTACGTTGTATCGCGGGCGGCGGCTGGAAGTAGTGCGGCTTCGATTTACCCGCGTAGGAAGATGTTTGGCAAGGTTTTCTGTGCCAGTGCGTGAAAGAAAATGAGAACTTTGAAAGCAACACACAAGAGTTAGCGCAAAGAACAAACATTAGCATAACGCGTACGACACAGAGCGCACTTCGCCCCCACCCCCATTCCGACGTCTCTGTAACGTCTCAGTACGCACAACGAAAACTCTCTAACCTTGTGCCTCGGGGGGAAAAGGTCTCAGTACGCACAACGAAAACTCTCTAACCTTGTGCCTCGGGTGTAAACGTCTCAGTACGCACAACGAAAACTCTCTAACCTTGTGCATCGGGTGTAAACGTCTCAGTACGCACAACGAAAACTCTCTAACCTTGTGTCTCGCGGGTGTAAACGTCTCAGTACGAACAACGAAAACTCTCTAACCTTGTGCATCGGGTGTAAACGTCTCAGTACGAACAACGAAAACTCTCTAACCTTGTGTCTCGCGGGTAAACGTCTCAATACGCTAAACGAAAACTTCCTACCCTCACGTAGAAGTGTGCGCATTGCGAATGTACTGTGTTAATATATTAAAATAAATCACACATTTAAAGGAAAGTAACAACGGCGGTTCCTCCCGACATGGCAGATTAGGACGCGGACAATCCTACCTGACATGACAGGTTAGGACGCGGACAATCCTACCTGACATGACAGGTTAGGACGCGGACAACCCTACCTGACTATAGGCACCCGGTGTCGTCACTGTCGCTGGGAATTTTGCCATAAATTCGTCTCGAAATTGCCATCCCCACCCAGCAGCTGTATTACGGGCCTGACTGCCCTCACCCACCCTCCTCCTCCACCCCCCACTTCCCGCTCCACCGCCCCCCCCCCCGGCTGGTACTTGTGGTATCCCTGCCACCTCCTCCCTCCTAAAATGAAGTTAAACTCCCCCCCCCCCTCCTGAGTGAACCTTCCCCTCCTCCCACCTCTCCCCCCCCCACCCCACCCAAACCTGCCATGTTTAAGGAAACTCTCTTAACTACAGACTTGATTTTAAAAGAAATATTAATACAATAAAACATTAATTATTAATACAACAAATTATGTACACTGTTAGAAGAACCACGACACAGCAAACGACACTATGATTCCTGCAAACTGTGAATAGAACAACCCTAATGCGGAAGAGCTCGGGAGGGGGGGAGGGGGGAGGGGGGAGGGGGGACAGATCACATTCGAGAACTCGGAAATTTTACAAACATACCAGTGTGACACTGCTTATGTCTCTCGCCGCGCACCACCCGGGGACTAACAGCCCTCGATTTGCCACAACTCCAGTAGCGCGGATGAGCTCGGAGGGAGGCGGAGGGGTGGGGGGGGGGGTGGGGGGGGGTGGGGGGCGGGGGGTCAGATCTTATTCGAGAACTCGGAATTCCAGAAAAGTGAAAATTCCCGTGCAATCTGCTTCACTTCTTATGATGTCATTGATGTCCGAGTTATGAAGCACACAGGGTGAATTTCTGGACACTGACCCAGGCCCGAGGGGGCCGGGGGGGGGGGGGTTGGGGTGAGGGGGAGTGGGGGAGGGAGTGGAGTCTAGGCCTAGCGTTACATAGACACGCCTTACGGGAACCAGTTCCTCATCCTTACAGTCGCTGCACGTGTACTACAACGGAAGTCTGTGCGGCACGTGTTCTAAAACGGAAGTCTGTGCGGCACGTGTAGTCAGTCAGAGGTTAAGGTCACGTAAACATGTACAAGTAAGACAATCCTGTAACTGTGCCATGTTCCATCGACAATACGGCGCCAAATAAAGCAATACACATCAGCAAGAAACTGCCATGCGAGAGTCACGTGACAAGAAACTGTCATGTGAAAGTTACGTGACAAGAACATGCCATGTGAAAGTCACGTGACAAAAACTTTCCATGTGAAAGTCACGTGACCAAAAGCTGCCATGTGAAAGTCACGTGACAAGAAATTGCCATGTGAAAGTCACGTGACAAGCTGTCATGTGACTTTTTGACAACCAATTGAATACCTTTTCAGACTTTGCGTCACTGGGTAATTTTTGCTATCTTGTTCGCGTCTTTTTATTATTATTATTTTTTATTTATTTTTTTATTTTTTTATTATTATTTTTTTTTGGGGGGGGGGGGAGGTCACGCCCGTTTTTTTTTTCTCGGAGATGCCACAGTTCAGGAGGTTTTAGTTAGTAGTTTTAGGCACAGCTATTTCACACCAGCACTTACACCGCGGGTACGACGCTACAAACCAAAATATAACAGACATCAATTGATATTTCAAAACTGAACTGAAAATTAAATCTTTTTTTTTTTCAATGCCATGCAACGTCTCTAAAATATCAATTCAAGGGAACAGGCGTAAGAAATGGGCCTTATCTTAACCATTTGTTTTTTTCTGGCAATGTATATAGCAATTTTAAAATCAGCAACTGGTGTTTTATTGCGCGATATTGCAGAAACGCGCTACACCAAGAGACAAAAAAATTTAAAAAAAAGTAGAAACGAAAGAAACAAGCAAAAAATAAAAAAAACAAAACAAAAACAAAAAACATAGAAACAGAAGCAAACAAAAAATGTCACTTTACCGAAAGAAAAGCACAACGTCATTTTTTAAATAAAATAGACACAGATCAAGCTGTAAAAGGTCGAGGTGTTTGCCTTAAGAAAGAGAGACTGCTGACAAGACGACAGTGTGCGAAATGAACCCAAATTCGGAGATCGATTGATCAAAAATTTTAAAATTGCCAGAACTAAATAATACGATTAATTTAAAAACTTCAATATTCGATAACACATATAAAAAACCTCTTAAACATTATTAATTCTACTTGTTTTCTGTTCCATGTATTTTGTACTTTTACTAGAAATACCTCCGTGGTAACACTGGTGTTCCGATAATCGGATAATTCATCTGAATGTCCTACCAAACCTTACAGATACGATAATAATTGTAACAGCATTAACGACAAGCAACAGTGTTAGAAATTGAAAGTCAAAGTCCAGCAGTGTACTCTGGTGACCTGTCAAGGTCACCAAAAGTTCTCTGAGAGATAATTACTCATACAAAGTTATACCACTGTATAAAGTGAAAATC
Source organism: Protula sp. h YS-2021 (assembly GCA_949752745.1). Lineage (NCBI taxonomy): Eukaryota > Metazoa > Annelida > Polychaeta > Sabellida > Serpulidae > Protula > Protula sp. h YS-2021. The sequence goes on along the minus strand of OX457032.1, from coordinate 37,421,461 downwards.
CTGAAGTTCACTACGACCTCTCAAGGACACGGAATACTAATCAGCATAAGAGATCAACCATCCACGGGCCAGCGTTTTTTTTTTTTTTTTTTGGTTTGATCAAAAGAAATTCAATGCTTTGGTTGAATTTTGCTCACAAGACACACAATATGTACAGGGAAGGCGGTGTGGAAAACACAGCCTCAAAATTCAGCGTGACCTTCAGAGGTCATGAGAGGTCACCAAAATATGATCAGCACGAGAGGTCATCCATTGGAACAGTCGCATCGAATTCCACCACAGTCATATCATATGCTTTTGTGGAATCGTTTAATAGACACAACCCATACATACGGCAGTGTTGAATGTACAAATTCAAAGAACAGCGATAAATTCGACTTTCAACTCAAGGTCATCGAAATCTAATCAATACACGAGGTCATTCATATGAATAATCACGAATTTCATTCACCTGCTTTCAAGAATTTTGGCAAAATCTTATTCACAGGACACACAAAACTCACCCTCATGAATCTGCAAATCCAGTGATTATCTTGACTTGAGGTGACTAAAATCTAGTCAACGCGAGAAAACCCAAATTGAGTTTCATCAAAATTCGTTGATAGGATTTGGCGAAATCGTGCGGTGTTCGGAAGTACCGACGGTCAAGTTAAAACCACCATGCCCTCCCCCCCTCCTCCTGACCTAGTGAAGCCTGGGCATAAAAAGCGTAATAAGTAGCACCATAAATGTGGAAAATAGCCAACGTTGTATTTTTCCCAGGACATACACTATATATAGCACGCAGGGAAAAACCCAGCGGAAAATTTTCGGCTCGTTATGCTGTCGTAGATGAACAAAAAAAAACTAAGACCTCCAAATTTGGCGATGGCCAGCGGGGCCATTTGGATTGAAGTTGAGATGGTCCGAGTCCAATTTGAGATGCTCTCGGGCCATCGGGCCACCGTTAATTTTACACACTGCGGTGACACGCGGTAGTCAGGGATCTGACAAATAATCACGGGCATGGCTGACTTGTTGGATAGGTACAACTCGTCTGAGTGACTTGTACGATAGGTACAGCTCGTATGAGTGAGTTGTGGGATAGGTACAATTCACCTGAGTGACTTTTGGGATAGGTACAACTAACCTAAATGACTTTTGGGATAGGTACAACTCACCTTAGTGACTTGTACGACAGGCACAACTCACCTGAGTGACTTGTACGACAGGCACAACTCACCTGAGTGACTCGTACGACAGGATCAACTCACCCGAGTGACTTGTACGACAGATACAACTCACCTGAGTGACTCGTACGACAGGCACAACTCACCTGAGTGACTCGTACGACAGGATCAACTCACCTGAGTGACTCGTACGACAGGCACAACTCACCTGAGTGACTCGTACGACAGGCACAACTCACCTGAGTGACTCGTACGACAGGCACAACTCACCTGAGTGACTTGTACGACAGGCACAACTCACCTGAGTGACTCCTGCGACTTGTTCAGACTGTCGAGTGAGCTCTGCAGCGAGTGAGAGCGCTCCCCGTGCAGGCCAGCCTCGCTCTGAAAAGGCGCCATTTTACGCACTGCTTTATTTTGTGCTAGAACTCAATATCACTAATATGTTTTCACTAATAGCTTTCGATAAACACAAGATATATTTCTGTCAAGTACAACCTTTATTATTATTATTATTATTATTATTATTATTATTTAATTGTTTTTTCCTCTTTCAATTACTTGTGTGTTTTTTTTTTCGATCTGACTCTTAATATTACTTAAGATTTTTATCACTTTGTATTACCGTTTTGCAATAAAATGAAACCACCTTTTCCAGGCTAAAAAAAACAAAAAAAAAACAATAAACTATAGAATTAACTCCTGAGAAAACCACTACCAGAAAAGGACAAGTTTTTGAAATAAACTTCAGTAGCAAACAAAAATAAATAACTTCTCCAGCTAAGCTCGGGCCGAACGGGAAACAGAAGCCTTGTTACTCATCCAGTACTTTTAGCTCACCCAGCATGCGTTTTATTTTATTTATTCATTTAATTATTTATTTATTTATTATTTGCTTTTGCTATCCAAGTGTAGATAACATTATTTCAAACAAGTTTGTCCAAGGACAAAGTCCCAGCTTACGAAAAGCAATAAGACCCATTCCAGCGTGCATGAGCGAAGGAATTTCCCTGAAATATCAAGCTTCAAAAGATGAGACGGCAAAGAGCTAGCTCAATAATTAATTTAGCACTGGACCAGAACATAAACCGATAAATGCATACAAAGATTTCTTTCCCAGAAAAATGGGGAACAGATTTTTTGTATATCTGGTAGAATGGATAGTTTGCCATAGATACCTTCAAACAACGCTCGCATTTCGGACCAGTGCGCATATTTATGTAACTTGCCTCGATGCGCGGTTCTAATTCAGACAAGTGCGCATGTTTATTTAATTTGCGTTGATGCGCGGCTCTCATTTTGGAACAGTGCACATGTTTATTTAACTTAATAAAGATAAATGCGCGGTTCTTATTCCAGACCAATGCGCATGTTTATTTTACTTTCGTGCTTATTTTGGACAAGTGCACAAGTTTCCTTAGGTTGACTTGATGCGCGGGTCACAACTTTCGTACATTATCGCTCAATGTTCCCTATTATCGCCCACCCGAAAAATATTATATTTATCATATTTTCGGGTCCTAGAATTGTTTCCTGCACTTTTAAAGCGAAAATTACAACTTTCTTGCATTATCGCCCAATATTCCCTATTATCGCCCACCCGAAAAATATCACATTTATCATATTTTCGGGTCATAGAATTGATTCCTGCACTTTTAAAGCGAAAATTACAACTTTCTTGCACTATCGCCCAACGTTCCCTATTATCGCCCACCCGAAAAATATCACATTTATCATATTTTCGGGTCATAGAATTGATTCCTGCACTTTTAAAGCGAAAATTACAACTTTCTTGTATTATCGCCCAATATTCCCTATTATCGCCCATCCGAAAAAATTTCACATTTATCATATTTTCGGGTCATAGAATTGATTCCTGCTCTTTTAAAGCGTAAATTACAACTTTCTTGCTTTATCGCCCAATATTCCCTGTCATCGCCCACCCGTAAAATATCACATTGATCATATTTTCGGGTCACAGAATTGATTCCTGCACTTTTAAAGCGAAAATTACAACTTTCTTGCATTATCGCCCAATATTCCCTATTATCGCCCACACGAAAAATATCACATTTATCATATTTTCGGGTCATAGAATTGATTCCTGCACTTTTAAAGCGAAAATTACAACTTTCTTGCATTATCGCCCAATGTTCCCTATTATCGCCCATCCAAAAAATATCATATTCATCATATTTTCGGGACATAGAATTGATCCCTGCACATTTAAAGCGAAAATTACAACTTTCTTGCATTATCGCCCAATATTCCCTATTATCGCCCATCCGAAAACTATCATATTTATCATATTTTCGGGATATAGAATTGATTCCTGCTCTTTTAAAGCGAAAATTACAACTTTCTTACATTATCGCCCAATATTCCCTATTATCGCCAACACGAAAAATATTATATTTATCATATTTTCGGGTCCTAGAATTGTTTCCTGCACTTTTAAAGCGAAAATTACAACTTTCTTGCATTATCGCCCAATATTCCCTATTATCGCCCACCCGAAAAATATCACATTTATCATATTTTCGGGTCATAGAATTGATTCCTGCACTTTTAAAGCGAAAATTACAACTTTCTTGCACTATCGCCCAACGTTCCCTATTATCGCCCACCCGAAAAATATCACATTTATCATATTTTCGGGTCACAGAATTGATTCCTGCACTTTTAAAGAGAAAATTACAACTTTCTTGTATTATCGCCCAATATTCCCTATTATCGCCCATCCGAAAAAATTTCACATTAATCATAATTTAGGGTCATAGAATTGATTCCTGCTCTTTTAAAGCGTAAATTACAACTTTCTTGCTTTATCGCCCAATATTCCCTGTCATCGCCCACCCGTAAAATATCACATTGATCATATTTTCGGGTCACAGAATTGATTCCTGCACTTTTAAAGCGAAAATTACAACTTTCTTGCATTATCGCCCAATATTCCCTATTATCGCCCACACGAAAAATATCACATTTATCATATTTTCGGGTCATAGAATTGATTCCTGCACTTTTAAAGCGAAAATAACAACTTTCTTGCATTATCGCCCAATGTTCCCTATTATCGCCCATCCAAAAAATATCATATTCATCATATTTTCGGGACATAGAATTGATCCCTGAACATTTAAAGCGAAAATTACAACTTTCTTGCATTATCGCCGAATATTCCCTATTATCGCCCATCCGAAAACTATCATATTTATCATATTTTCGGGATATAGAATTGATTCCTGCTCTTTTAAAGCGAAAATAACAACTTTCTTACATTATCGCCCAATGCTCCCTATTATCGCCCACACGAAAAATATTATATTTATCATATTTTCGGGTCCTAGAATTGTTTCCTGCACTTTTAAAGCGAAAATTACAACTTTCTTGCTTTATCGCCCAATATTCCCTGTTATCGCCCACCCGTAAAATATCACATTGATCATATTTTCGGGTCACAGAATTGATTCCTGCACTTTTAAAGCGAAAATTACAACTTTTTTGCATTATCGCCCAATGTTCCCTATTATCGCCCACACGAAAAATATCACATTTATCATATTTTCGGGTCATAGAATTGATTCCTGCACTTTTAAAGCGAAAATTACAACTTTCTTGTATTATCGCCCAATATTCCCTATTATCGCCCATCCGAAAAAATTTCACATTTATCATATTTTCGGGTCATAGAATTGATTCCTGCTCTTTTAAAGCGTAAATTACAACTTTCTTGCTTTATCGCCCAATATTCCCTGTCATCGCCCACCCGTAAAATATCACATTGATCATATTTTCGGGTCACAGAATTGATTCCTGCACTTTTAAAGCGAAAATTACAACTTTCTTGCATTATCGCCCAATATTCCCTATTATCGCCCACACGAAAAATATCACATTTATCATATTTTCGGGTCATAGAATTGATTCCTGCACTTTTAAAGCGAAAATTACAACTTTCTTGCATTATCGCCCAATGTTCCCTATTATCGCCCATCCAAAAAATATCATATTCATCATATTTTCGGGACATAGAATTGATCCCTGCACATTTAAAGCGAAAATTACAACTTTCTTGCATTATCGCCGAATATTCCCTATTATCGCCCATCCGAAAACTATCATATTTATCATATTTTTGGGATATAGAATTGATTCCTGCTCTTTTAAAGCGAAAATTACAACTTCTTTACATTATCGCCCAATATTCCCTATTATCGCCCACACGAAAAATATTATATTTATCATATTTTCGGGTCCTAGAATTGTTTCCTGCACTTTTAAAGCGAAAATTACAACTTTTTTGCTTTATCGCCCAATATTCCCTGTTATCGCTCACCCGTAAAATATCACATTGATCATATTTTCGGGTCACAGAATTGATTCCTGCACTTTTAAAGCGAAAATTACAACTTTTTTGCATTATCGCCCAATGTTCCCTATTATCGACCACACGAAAAATATCACATTTATCATATTTTCGGGTCATAGAATTGATTCCTGCACTTTTAAAGCGAAAATTACAATTTTCTTACATTATCGCCCAATATTCCCTATCATCGCCCACCCGAAAAATATCACATTTATCATATTTTCGGGTCATAGAATTGATCCCTGCACTTTTAAAGCGAAAATTACAACTTTCTTGCATTATCGCCCAATGCTCCCTATTATCGCCCACACGAAAAATATCATATTTATCATATTTTCGGGTCATAGAAATGATTCCTGCTCTTTTAAAGCGAAAATTACAACTTTCTTGCATTATCGCCCAATGCTCCCTATTATCGCCCACACGAAAAATATCATATTTATCATATTTTCGGATCATAGAATTGATTCCTGCACTTTTAAAGCGAAAATTACAACTTTCTTGTATTATCGCCCAATATTCCCTATTATCGCCAATCCGAAAAAATTTCACATTTATCATATTTTCGGGTCATAGAATTGATTCCTGCTCTTTTAAAGCGTAAATTACAACTTTCTTGCTTTATCGCCCAATATTCCCTGTCATCGCCCACCCGTAAAATATCACATTGATCATATTTTCGGGTCACAGAATTGATTCCTGCACTTTTAAAGCGAAACTTACAACTTTCTTGCATTATCGCCCAATATTCCCTATTATCGCCCACACGAAAAATATCACATTTATCATATTTTCGGGTCACAGAATTGATTCCTGCACTTTTAAAGCGAAAATTACAACTTTCTTGCATTATCGCCCAATGTTCCCTATTATCGCCCATCCAAAAAATATCATATTCATCATATTTTCGGGACATAGAATTGATCCCTGCACATTTAAAGCGAAAATTACAACTTTCTTGCATTATCGCCCAATATTCCCTATTATCGCCCATCCGAAAACTATCATATTTATCATATTTTCGGGATATAGAATTGATTCCTGCTCTTTTAAAGCGAAAATTACAACTTTCTTACATTATCGCCCAATATTCCCTATTATCGCCCATCCGAAAAATATTATATTTATCATATTTTCGGGTCCTAGAATTGTTTCCTGCACTTTTAAAGCGAAAATTACAACTTTCTTGCATTATCGCCCAATATTCCCTATTATCGCCCACCCGAAAAATATCACATTTATCATATTTTCGGGTCATAGAATTGATTCCTGCACTTTTAAAGCGAAAATTACAACTTTCTTGCACTATCGCCCAACGTTCCCTATTATCGCCCACCCGAAAAATATCACATTTATCATATTTTCGGGTCACAGAATTGATTCCTGCACTTTTAAAGCGAAAATTACAACTTTCTTGTATTATCGCCCAATATTCCCTATTATCGCCCATCCGAAAAAATTTCACATTAATCATATTTTCGGGTCATAGAATTGATTCCTGCTCTTTTAAAGCGTAAATTACAACTTTCTTGCTTTATCGCCCAATATTCCCTGTCATCGCCCACCCGTAAAATATCACATTGATCATATTTTCGGGTCACAGAATTGATTCCTGCACTTTTAAAGCGAAAATTACAACTTTCTTGCATTATCGCCCAATATTCCCTATTATCGCCCACACGAAAAATATCACATTTATCATATTTTCGGGTCATAGAATTGATTCCTGCACTTTTAAAGCGAAAATTACAACTTTCTTGCATTATCGCCCAATGTTCCCTATTATCGCCCATCCAAAAAATATCATATTCATCATATTTTCGGGACATAGAATTGATCCCTGAACATTTAAAGCGAAAATTACAACTTTCTTGCATTATCGCCGAATATTCCCTATTATCGCCCATCCGAAAACTATCATATTTATCATATTTTCGGGATATAGAATTGATTCCTGCTCTTTTAAAGCGAAAATTACAACTTTCTTACATTATCGCCCAATGCTCCCTATTATCGCCCACACGAAAAATATTATATTTATCATATTTTCGGGTACTAGAATTGTTTCCTGCACTTTTAAAGCGAAAATTACAACTTTCTTGCTTTATCGCCCAATATTCCCTGTTATCGCCCACCCGTAAAATATCACATTGATCATATTTTCGGGTCACAGAATTGATTCCTGCACTTTTAAAGCGAAAATTACAACTTTTTTGCATTATCGCCCAATGTTCCCTATTATCGCCCACACGAAAAATATCACATTTATCATATTTTCGGGTCATAGAATTGATTCCTGCACTTTTAAAGCGAAAATTACAACTTTCTTGTATTATCGCCCAATATTCCCTATTATCGCCCATCCGAAAAAATTTCACATTAATCATATTTTCGGGTCATAGAATTGATTCCTGCTCTTTTAAAGCGTAAATTACAACTTTCTTGCTTTATCGCCCAATATTCCCTGTCATCGCCAACCCGTAAAATATCACATTGATCATATTTTCGGGTCACAGAATTGATTCCTGCACTTTTAAAGCGAAAATTACAACTTTCTTGCATTATCGCCCAATATTCCCTATTATCGCCCACACGAAAAATATCACATTTATCATATTTTCGGGTCATAGAATTGATTCCTGCACTTTTAAAGCGAAAATTACAACTTTCTTGCATTATCGCCCAATGTTCCCTATTATCGCCCATCCAAAAAATATCATATTCATCATATTTTCGGGACATAGAATTGATCCCTGCACATTTAAAGCGAAAATTACAACTTTCTTGCATTATCGCCCAATATTCCCTATTATCGCCCATCCGAAAACTATCATATTTATCATATTTTCGGGATATAGAATTGATTCCTGCTCTTTTAAAGCGAAAATTACAACTTCTTTACATTATCGCCCAATATTCCCTATTATCGCCCACACGAAAAATATTATATTTATCATATTTTCGGGTCCTAGAATTGTTTCCTGCACTTTTAAAGCGAAAATTACAACTTTTTTGCTTTATCGCCCAATATTCCCTGTTATCGCCCACCCGTAAAATATCACATTGATCATATTTTCGGGTCACAGAATTGATTCCTGCACTTTTAAAGCGAAAATTACAACTTTTTTGCATTATCGCCCAATGTTCCCTATTATCGACCACACGAAAAATATCACATTTATCATATTTTCGGGTCATAGAATTGATTCCTGCACTTTTAAAGCGAAAATTACAATTTTCTTACATTATCGCCCAATATTCCCTATCATCGCCCACCCGAAAAATATCACATTTATCATATTTTCGGGTCATAGAATTGATCCCTGCACTTTTAAAGCGAAAATTACAACTTTCTTGCATTATCGCCCAATGCTCCCTATTATCGCCCACACGAAAAATATCATATTTATCATATTTTCGGGTCATAGAATTGATTCCTGCTCTTTTAAAGCGAAAATTACAACTTTCTTGCATTATCGCCCAATGCTCCCTATTATCGCCCACACGAAAAATATCATATTTATCATATTTTCGGGTCCTAGAATTGTTTCCTGCACATTTAAAGCGAAAATTACAACTTTCTTGCAGTATCGACCAATATTCCCTATTATCGCCCATCCAAAAAATATCATATTTATCATAATTTCGAGACATAGAATTGATCCCTGCACTTTTAAAGCGAAAATTACAACTTTCTTGCTTTATCGCCCAATGTTCCCTATTATCGCCCACTTGAAAATATCATAGAAATGACCTACTGACAACAAAATTACTGAAAATTCCAACCAAAAGTACTTGCATGTAACAAATTGTGCCCCTCTGCAAATTGAAACTTTGCTTTTTTAAGAAGAAAAGTGGAAATTTCCAATTTTTTAAAAGCTGCAAACTTCGAAGCTCAGTAGATTCAAAAATAAGGCGAAATTCAAAAATCGAAAAATGTACTTTTTTCACCCCTTAGTTCTAGTTTCTTCATAACAAATTTCGGAATCTTCCGATGAAAAATGAGGGACTAGATAGATTTTTTCGTATTTTGCCCAAATTGGCAATAAAATCGCTAAAAATGGTTTAAACCAAAAAATAAAAAAAAATTCCTAATGCAGTAGAAGGTTAAAAAATCGCGTTTAAAATTTGGTACGAATCGGATGAAAAATAAAAAAGATATTCCACTTTAACTACTTTGTTAAGAAAAAAAATGGAAATTTGCCAATTTTTAGAAGTTGCAAACTTTGAAGCTCAGTAGATTCAAAAATAAGGCGAAATTCAAAAATCGAAAAAAGTACTTTTTTCACCCCTTAGTTCTAGTTTCTTCATGAAAAATTTCGATATCTTCCGATGAAAAATGAGGGACTAGATAGGTTTTTTCGTATTCTGCCCAAATTGGCAATAAAATCGCCAAAAATGGTATAAACCAAAAAATAAACAAAATTCCTAATGCAGTAGAAGGTTAAAAACTCGTGTTAAAAATTTGGTACGAATCGGATAAAAAATAAAAAAGATATTCCACTTTAACTACTTTGTTAAGAAAAAAAAATTGGAAATTTGCCAATTTTTAGAAGTTTCAAACTTTGAAGCTCAGTAGATTCAAAAATAAGGCGAAATTCAAAAATTGAAAAAAGTACTTTTTTTACCCCTTAGTCCTAGTTTCTTCATAAAAAATTTCGGAATCTTCCGATGAAAAATGAGGGACTAGATAGGTTTTTTCGTATTTTGCCCAAATTGGCAATAAAATCGCCAAAAATGGTTTAAACCGCAAAAATAAAAATATTTCCTAATGCAGTAAAGGGTTAGGAACTCGTGTTTAAAATTTGGTAAGAATCGGATAAAAAATAAAAAAGTTATTCCACTTTTAACGGTCGCGGGACGGACAGACGGACGGACGGACGACACTTGCCCCCATCTGTATAGCCCTGTTGGCTAAAAAGCCAACTGGGCTAAAAAAAAAGACATCGGATCAAAAATGTAGGACGAGATACATTTTTAATTTTTTTCTTCAAAAATTCCCCAAAAATTAAAAAATCACCCGATCGACTAGAAAAGCACAAGCCGTATGCACCACACTTTAGGGGTGCCTCATACCAAAAATAAATCACATCGGGTCAAAAATGTAGGAGGAGACACATTTTAAATTTTTTTCTTTAAAAATTCCCCTAAAATTCAAAAATCACCCGATCGACTAAAAAAGCACAAGCCGTATGCACGACTCCTTAGGGATGCCTCACACCAAAAATAAATGACATCGAATCAAAATTGTAGGAGTAGATGCATTTTGAATTATTTTCGAAAATTTTGCTTTAAAAATTCCCCAAAAATACAAAAATTGCGCGATCGACTAAAAAAGCACAAGCCGTATGCACGACCCTTTAGGGGTGCCTCATACCAAAAATAAATGACATCGGGTCAAAAATGTAGGAGGAGATACATTTTAAAAATTTTTCTTTAAAAATTCGCCAAAAATTCAAAAATCACCCGATCAACTAGAAAAGCACAAGCCGTATGCACGACCCCTTAGGGATGCCTCACACCAAAAATAAATGACATCGGATCAAAATTGTAGGAGGAGATGCATTTTGAACCAAAGTTTACTAAATAAACAACTAACTAACTAACTAACTAACTAACTAACTAACTAACTAACTAACTAACGGACACCGCCCGCAAACCGATAGGAATACCCCAGCTTACGTGTAACGTAAGCTGGGCTAATAATAATATATCAAGCAAATAAGAATTCACCCAGCCTCCGGAGTCTATTCCGGGAGTAGACTGAGCCTCAGGAGTCTATTCCGGGAGTAGACTGAGCCTCAGGAGTCTATTCCTGAAATAAACTGAGCCTAAGGAGTCTATTCCGGGAGTTGACTGACCCTCAGAAGTCTGTTCCGCGAGTTGACTGAGCTTCATGAGTCTATTCCGGGGGTAGACGGAGGCTCAGGAGTCTATTCCGAGAGTAGATTGAGCCTCAGGAGTCTATTCCGGGAGTAGACTGAGCCTTAGGAGTCTATTCCGGGAGTAGACTGAGCCTCACGAGTCTATCCCGGGAGTAGACTGAGCATTCGGAGTCTATTTCGGGAGTAGACTGAGCCTCAGGAGTCTATTTTAGGGATAGACTGAGCCTCGCGAGTCTATTCCGGGAGATTCCGGAGAAGACTCACTCTGTCCAAAGTACCTTATTTCAAGCAGGACAAAAGCTATCTAAATTTTTATTTGCTCCACAGATATTTATTTCAAATAATGGACGATTTCTCTATGTCTCTCTCTCACATTTTGCTGCTCAAGCGGTTGTCGAGTAACAAGACTATTTTCATGCTGCTCTGATATTATTTCTTTGTACACATTTGGAAAATTCAACTCCAGATATCCCAGAACTCGGAACAGTAACAGTGGGGTGGGGGCTGACTCGAATGTGTAGTTACCTATGCCTCATAGCAGATACTGAGCCCACCTGACAATGTTTTCTTAATACAAGCATCAATCTACACAAGATCCCCTTCCCCGAGCTTTCCCACAGCCAATTTCGAGCTATCGAATAGCAACTATGTGCCAAGATGGCAACGCCCCGCTAAGACGTCAACACCCCACCAAGACGTTAACGCCCTACCAAGACGTCAAGTCAACACTCCGCTAAGACGTCAAGTCAACACCCCGCCAAGACGCCAAGTCAACAGCACGCCAAGACGTCAAGTCAACACCCCGCCAAGACGTCAAGTCAACACCCCGCTAAGACGTCAAGTCAACACCCCGCCAAGACGTCAAGTCAACACCCCGCTAAGACGTCAAGTCAACACCCCGCTAAGACGTCAAGTCAACACCCCGCCAAGACGTCAAGTCAACACCCCGCCAAGACGTCAAGTCAACACCCCGCTAAGACGTCAAGTCAACACCCCGCCAAGACGTCAAGTCAACACCCCGCCACGACGTCAAGTCAACACCGCGCCTAGACGCCAAGTTAACACCCCGCCACGACGTCAAGTCAACACCGCGCCTAGACGCCAAGTTAACGCCCCACCAAGGTGTCAATACCCCGCCAGTCCCTATCCAGCATGTGAAATTAGTACCAAGTAATGAAGAGCGCCTTGAAATATTAACTTTTGAAGCAAAACAATTTGCTGAGGACATTTTCTGCTTATATTGTTATTCAACATAAATATTTTGGACGTAATTCCTCCACCACGCTTTTTTTTCTTTTCTTTTTTTTTTTTTTTTCTTTTTTTTTTTTTTTTTTTTTTTTTTTTTTTTGTATTATTATGAACGTTTCCTTAAATAACAAATCAGTCTTTGAACGTGAAACAAAGAATGTAACGAGAACTTTTTTTTTAATTTTAATTTTAAGAACGTTTGTGTTGTATACATACGGATAGACTCCTATTGAACTTCATACGCAGTCGCTATTTATAGAATTATTCAACAATGAAACAAAAAAAAAATGTAAATTAAAGTCAAATTCTATATGCAAAACACCACTGATAAATTAATTTCTGTTTAGACAAGACAGGAAATCAATTAGGAAATGCCTTTTTTTTCTTTTCAACTATATCTTTGTGAATAACACACAGCTCTGTGATATTTTGCTTGCCGCGGGGCAGTTTTTGGTAACTCGAGCAGACAGTTTTAGCGCTTTGATACCCAGACACCGGGTTAGTCACACGACATTACACCCCGTCATACATAACACACAGAAACACAGAGCTTTGAAAAATCACCACTACCTCTCTTACATAGTTATTTCTAATAAAAATTTCTCTTTTTTTCAAGTCAATTTTTTGTTCAAATTATTCGTCGAGTATGCACTACAGTGGAGGGCGCATTTATACACACCTGCCTCCCCCCCGTCCCCCCGCCCTTCCTTCACCACATCAAACTTAACGCCTGGACACACTAGGGGGGGGGGTGGGGGGGGAAGAAGGTTTAGCGGTGAGGTCCTCCCCCGAGCACGCACCTGCAGCAGTAAGTCCGTGTGGTACTTGGGCGTCGCCTGGACACTTGGCCGGGGGGGGGGGAAGGTGGGGTTTAGCGGTGAGCCCCCCCCCCCCCCCCGAGCACGCACCTGCAGCAGTAAGTCCGTGTGGTACTTGGCCGTCGAATGGACACGTGGCCGGGGGCGGGGGGGGGGGGAGGGGAGGGGGAAGGGGAAGGGGGTTTAGCGGTGCAGCCCTCCCCGAGCACGCACCTGCAGCAGTAAGTCCGTGTGGTATTCGGCCGTCGCCCGCAGCCGCGTCACCCAGTGTTGTCTCTGCTTCGCGTCTGACGCTACAAACACAACAGACGGTGTGTATTCAATCCGCCAGCGATCCTCCCCTCCCCCACCCCTACCCCTCCTGCCCCATCCCTCCCCGCACCCGCCCTCTCCTCCCCCACCCTCCCCCTCCCCCAGAAAAACAAACACAACAGACGGTGTGCATTCAATCCGCCAGCGATCCTCCCCTCCCCAACCCCTACCCCTCCTGCCTCATCCCTCCCCCACCCGCCCTCTCCTCCCCCACCCTCCCCCTCCCCCCAGAAAAACAAACACAACAGACGGTGTGCATTCAATCCGCCAGCGATCCTCCCCTCCCCCACCCCTACCCCTCCTGCCCCATCCCTCCCCCCACCCGCCCTCTCCTCCCCCACCCTCCCCCTCCCCCAGAAAAACAAACACAACAGACGGTGTGCATTCAATCCGCCAGCGATCCTCCCCTCCCCCACCCCTCCCCCTCCTGTCCCATCTCTCCCCCCACCCTCCCTCTCCTCCCCCACCCTCCCCCTCCCCCAAGAAAAAAAAACACAACAGACGGTGTGCATTCAATCCGCCAGCGATCCTCCCCTCCCCCACCGCTCCCCCTCCTGCCCCATCCCTCCCCCCACCGTCCCTCTCCTCCCCCACCCTCCCCCTCCCCCAGAAAAACAAACACAACAGACGGTGTGCACTCAATCCCCCACCCTCCATCCCCTCCCCCACCCCTCCTCCCTCCTCCCCAGAAAAACAAATGTATCCCTGTGTGTAGTGTGTTTTATCTGACCCACCATCGTGTCAATGTGATCGAAAATAACAAACGGACACGCCTAGAAAGTCCTTGCTTCACCAGTGCATAGATCAACTTCCTCTTGTGCCTTTGTCTTTTTGACAATTTTTTTTTCTTTTTTTTTTTCGTGCCTAGACTGAACACAAAGATATTTTTATGCGTCTGCCCCGAGAAGCTTGCTGGTATGAACTAAATCTTTTCAATAATGGTAATGTGCAAGTCTTATGCCCTAACCACACCCCTCTCCTCTCAACCCCTCCACCCATCTAATCCCCCCACCCCCAGCCTCCCCCTCCCCCGTCTACAACAGGGACATTACTCCTCCACCGCTACTCTCCGCCCCGTCTACAGCAGACACGTTACCCCTTCCCCGCTCCTCTCTCCCATCCCCCCCCCCCCGCCTACAGCAGACACGTTACCCCTTCCCCGCCCCCTCTCCCGCCCCCCCCCCCCCGCATACATCAGACACATTACCCCTTCCCCGCTCCTCTCTCCCCTCCCCCGCCTACAGCAGACATGTTACCCCTTCCCCGCCCCCTCTCCCCTCCTCCCCCCCCCCCGCCCCCACCCTACATCAGACACGTTACCCCTTCCCCTCTCCCCTCCTCCCCCCCGCCTACATCAGACACAATACCCCTTCCCCGCTCCTCTCTCCCCTCCCCCCGCCCACAGCAGACACGTTACCCCTTCCCCGCTCCTCTCTCCCTTCCCCCGCCTACAGCAGACATGTTACCCCTTCCCCGCCCCCTCTCCCCTCCTCCTCCCCCGCCCCCACCCTACATCAGACACGTTACCCCTTCCCCGCTCCTCTCTCCCTTCCCCCGCCTACAGCAGACATGTTACCCCTTCCCCGCCCCCTCTCCCCTCCTCCCCCCCCCCACCACCACCCTACATCAGACACATTACCCCTTCCCCGCTCCTCTCTCCCCTCCCCCCGCCCACAGCAGACATGTTACCCCTTCCCCGCCCCCTCTCCCCCCGCCCCCACCCTACATCAGACACATTACCCCTTCCCCGCTCCTCTCTCCCCTCCCCCCGCCCACAGCAGACATGTTACCCCTTCCCCGCCCCCTCTCCCCCCCCCCCCCGCCCACAGCAGACACGTTACCCCTTCCCCGCTCCTCTCCCTCCCCCCGCCCACAGCAGACATGTTACCCCTTCCCCGCCCCCTCTCCCCCCCCCCGCCCACAGCAGACATGTTACCCCTTCCCCGCCCCCTCTCCCCCCCCCCCCGCCCACAGCAGACACGTTACCCCTGAGCCTGTACAGCTCCCCGTTGGCAGCGTTGATGCTGAACGTTTGCTCATCTTCGTCCGACGGCGAGATCTGCGCGCCCTGAAAACACACAAAACCCCGCTGAGACCACGTGACTGCCCGCCCCGGCGTGTCCAGGCCCCTTTTTCGCCTCCCGGGGGAACTTCTGCATGGACATTTTCACGTGACATTTCCGTGGTGAGAAAGCTTTGGACAGCGCGTGTGCTTTTTTTATGTGTATGTAGTCCCAGTTTTTTTTTCTCTTGCAAAGTAACTGTGGAAATTGTAAAGTTTCCCATTTTATCATCCAATCAGCGTCACTTTGACAAACAACATAAAAAATGGGAAACGAGGGGTGGCGGGGAAAGATGGCGCGTGGAGGGGGAGGGGAGGACAGCTACTCACGGCTAGCTGGAGGGAGCCCCGCGGCTTCTGTTTCTTGTGGATGGATGTGGGAGGGGAGAGGGGGAGGGGGGAGGGGGAGGGGGGGAGGGGGGAGTAGGAGGGGAGGACAGCTACTCACGGCTAGCTGGAGGGAGCACCGCGGCTTCTGTTTCTTGTGGATGGATGTGGGAGGGGAGAGGGGGGAGGGGGAGGGAGAGGGGAGGGGGAGGGGGACGGGGAGGGGGAGGGGAGAACATCTACTCACGGCTAGCTGGAGAGAGCCCCGCGGCTTCTGTTTCTTATATTCTTCTTTCTGCACGTCAACAGACAATTTTTCAATGTTACAAACAAAATTCAGAACTTCTTTTAAAAATATCTGTTAAAAGTAATATTATTTAAAATAAGAATATATCAAGCAAGTACGAAGTCACACTTTTCTATTTGTTAAAACAACTCACTACAGTACAGGTTAGTCTATTGCGGAAAGCAGTAAATTAAGAGCAGTTCAACTGCTTTGTATTGTGTGGAGTTCGAAAATCAGGTCGAAAATATTGCATCTCTAACACTTTTCAATAACTTTGACCAAATTTTGACCAGTCTGCCAAACTGATAAATATTCATATTTGTACATTTTATATTGCAATTCATTATTTAGGGTTTGGGCGCTGGTGTAGTAATCCGGGGGCCCCTGGTTCGAATCGCGCCGGTCGGGAAGCAGAGAACTGACCTCCGCTCCCACTGTCCCGGGGTCAGACCCATCGAGTTCTTCCGCCTTCCCTTAATAAACCAAGCTACTGTGACCCTGAAAACTGGGTCAAGGTCATAATAGAAATAACGTTCACCTGCCTACTACGGTAGGTCATACGAATATGCCAAATATAGGGTTGGAGTAACAGCCGGCGACGGACGGACGGACAGACAGACAGAGGGCTCGACGGACGGACGGAACACTCAAACCTAGAGTCCCCTTTGGGGTTAAAGCCATGGTTTCGGGCAAAAAAAAAAAGCATTGTAGCAGGAAGTATATGACACCTCGTAGTAGTGGAGCCGGCCGTGCTGGGGGTCGAGGAGGAACCAACGGTACTGCCAGCCCTTCATCACGTTCGTGTACTTGTACAGCTGGCCCTCTAGCGGCTGCCTATAACAACAACAACAACAACAACATCAACACGCCGTTATTATAAGCAGGAACCAGCGGTACTGCCAGCCCCTCATCAGGTCCATGTACCTGTGCAGCTGGTCCTCCAGTGGTTTCCTAAAATATCAGTCCATTATTATAAGCATATCTGCTCCATTTCGAAGCTATCTTTTATATCCGCCCATAGGCATTCTCCACCTCACGACTGTTTCTTTTTTTTCCTTTCTTTCCTTTTCTTTTTTTTTTCTCTATTTTTTTTTAACATGGGGCACATTCCGTATGGCTATATATGTCTCCCCCGCCCCACCAACCCCCAAAATAATAAATAAATAAATAGATAACTGAATAAACAAACACATCAACAAACTAAAAGACCATTGCCTCGTACAGTTATTATCTTGCTATTTCAAATTTTACACCGTAATTTAATTGTTTTTCAAAAAAAAAAAAAAAAAAAAAAAAAAAAAAAAGAAGAAGAAGAAAGAAAAGAAAGAAAAGACTCCCCCACAATATGATAGCATGTAATTGGCATATCACACAAGGGTTGCACAATAACGGGCGCCATTTTCCTCTTCACGCCCCGATTGACCTCTTAGCATTTCGGGGCTATTATTACTACCTTTGTATCGTGAATAACATGCACAGAGATGTGCCACAGAATTTTCAGTAGGCAGGGCGCCAATTGGTAGTTAGGATGCGCTCTTCTCTTACGCACCTATACACTTTCAAGATGAGCGATATATATATATATATATATATATATATATATATATATATATCACTATTAGAGTTATATTAGACTGAAGACAAAGCCCCTTCCATACGCTTTCAAGATGAAGTAAGATAAAAATATATGTATGTATATATTTTATTTGACAATTATAATTATATATTCTTATGTAAAAAATACACCGAACTCAGTTAAAAGAATCATCACAATCTAATTCGAACTCGAAAATCCCGCCGGTGTCAACCAATCATAAGCTTAATCACAGTCCCGTGCTGCCGGGTCATTCGTCGGTGTCAACCAATTAAAGCGCGAATCCAAGTCGGGAGGCTGGGGGCTGGTTGCCGGGTCCGGGAGGGCTAGGAGGGGACCTGGGAGGTCGGGGACTGGGAGGCTGGGAGGCCGTGGTTCGGGGGCTGGGAGGCCGGGGGCTGTGAGGTCGGGGGACTGGGAGGCTGGGAGGCTGGGAAGTTGGGAGGCTTGGAGGTTGGGATTAAGGGAGGCAGTGATGAGACAACTGCCATCCTGATGACACAAAACACAACTTATCTTCATCTCAAAAATAAAAAAAGAAGAAAAAAAATAATACAATGTCTAAGAAACGTTCAGTGACAAGAAGTCATTTCCTCTTTTCCCTCTTGCTTTGAAATGAAAATTACCTGTTTATAAATTATAAAATGCCAGAAAACAAGACACCGTCAGGGGGTCACAAATCTACGACAGCATGGCGGCTGACGGAACTCTCTATGAACGTGCTTTAGAAATCGTGTCCAAAATGTGGTTGGTCAAGTAGTGTTATTTCAACAAGAAATTGCAGGTGAACACCAAAGATGACGACCAATATGACATCGAACTTGAAGTAAGGTTAAAATAAAAATGACGTAGACCTACCCACAATGCTAGGTCATCTATATACGAATTATAATAGGGGCGGGATCATCAGCTTGGGAGTAACGTCGATCAACCGGATGGACGGACAACACTGAAACCTATAGTCCCCCTCTCTCCCCTCCTCCACCCTCCCGGGCCAGAAGCCCCAGTTGGAGACTAAAAAAACTCTAGGTCTATTTGAACAGGGGGTTGGGGAGGGGGAGGGGGGCGGTGCTGCAAGGTTCCTTGTCCCAGCCAAGCAACAAGTACCGATGCCAACTCAGTCACTGGGGACACTGCTGAGCACGGGGAGGGAGGGGGGGATGGGGAGGGGATGCTTCTGAAAATTTCCTTGTCCTGGCCAAGCAGCCAGTACCGATGCCAACTGAGTCTCTGGGGACACTGGGCACAGCTGTACTAATTGACTAAAAATTAACGCTTCTTGCAAGCCACTATCTCATCTCGCCAAAAAAAAAAAAGAAAAGTACAGCACCAACTTTTCGTCTATACACTGCCACACATTTTCTTTTGAGGGGGGGGGGGGGGGGTGGGGGGGGCTGTCATAATGCTTTCTCCTACTCTTCTCAGTAGGCATTTTTCTGGTGTGGCAAACATGAAGGTGTACATACGGAGACTACAACTACGGAGACACAGAATAGGTTTTAAATTTAGCACCTACTTGCCAACACAAATACGATGACAATAGCGATTTTAACCCATTGTTACTGATATCAAAGGCTTGCGTATCCATTCTACATTCTTTTTAAAGCTACCACCATATTTTACTTTTGCAATCACAAAGTGTCCGTATGTTTGGTGATGCGATTTCCTCCCCCCCCCCCACCCCACCCACCGCCTCCACAACCAACCCCACTCTCCCCCCCCCCCCCCCCCCTCAACACACATAATTCAATAACATCACGTCTCATGTCTAATTTCTGCAGGCAAAAGCGTCCGGGTTTTCGTTGACGTGAACCCCGGAGGCTGAATCTCATTTTTTCAATACGACTGCTGCAAACAAATGGCTTAATATATTCACAATGTGAGGCTTACCATTCTCAGCCCCCCCCCCGCCCCTCCCCCCCCCCCCCCACATCCCCTCGAGGATCGACTGATACGGTGTAAGATCACACAAAACTTGTTTTTCCCTTCAAATGCTTGAGCACTTCCCTGACAGTCACTACCTGGTACAGTGATGGAGCACTTCCGTGATCGTGAGTAGCTTATTAAGTGATCGAGCACTTCCCTCACCTCGACTAGCTGGCAAAGTGTCGAACACTTCCTGACTGTGACCAGCTGGTAGAGTGGTCGAGCACTTCCCTGACCGTCACTACCCCATGTGACAGAGCACTCCCCTGACCTTGACTAGCTGATGAGGTAAGAAAATAATCTTTCCACCCTCAACAAAAAAACGATATAGTGGGGACGGAAGTGGGGGGGTGGGAGGGGGAGGGGGGGTGAGGAGGGAAAGGAAATTCCAATGAGAGACGTACCGAGAGTGTCGCACGGACCACACCTCCTCGTCACTCTCCTCCGAACTGTATCTGTGCTCACTTCCGGTGAGCGACGCCATACAGCTCGACGACTTCTTTACCCGCCGCTCACCGTGCACACCCGTCGGCGCGGGCCCCGTCGGCGCGCACCACGTCGGCGCGGATCCCGTTGGCGCGGCGCCAGTTCCCGTCACCGCCGCCAGGGTGCGGCTTATCGTCTTACGAAAACTGCTCCGCTTCTTCACCTTCCTGTGTCCGCGGTCGTGCTCCATGTTGTGGTTATCATCCAGCAAATCCGCGCTCTCCGCGCTCCCCGCGCCGCCCAACACACCCGCGACGCAGTTGAGGCTGGCGCGCGGGCTCTTCTCGCCGCGCCTGCGCCGTGCTGACTTCTCCCTCGCCGCCGTCAGCAGGTAGAGGATCGAGTCCGGGTTGATGTGCGCCATGTCGCCACCGCCCGCGCCGACGCTCGACTTGGCGCCATCTTGCCGCGCCGCCGCGGCCGCGTCGGGAGACAGCCTCGATCTGGCGTTATCCAAACCTTCCATAAGTGTCATGTCCTCTTTCTGAGTTTTAATCACTTTAAGTGTGTCGTGTATTGTTTTAACAGAAATCCATATTGTTTTATTATAGCTGTATTATATTCCAGGTTTATTATAACTGTATTATATTCCAGGAATGTCATATGCCACCAAACTCCATTTTCGCATTATTTTCACTCCACGCTTATTTAATTTCTGCAGTGTGTACTTAGAACTTTGACAGAGAGATGCGCGCGTTCTTATTTGACTTCCTCACAATTTCAGTTGTTCATGTTCAGTACTTACATTCCGCATTCCATAAAAAAAGAAGAAAAAAAAAAGAAAAAAAAGACGTGCAGTTTATTAGAAGCCGCTAATGGGGCGGGGGGGGGGGGGGGGGTCCACAGAATATTTTCCCCCATTATTGCACGCCACACATCGGTATATCTCTATGATTGTGAATGACACCGATTGTACAGAGAGGAGGGAAGCCCTGAACTTTTCTCGCGCGCCATTTCACCACAAGCCCGCAAAACAACAGACGAGAAAAAAGGTCACATCACATTATTCTCCTGCTTCCATTTCGTACACAATCGCGCCCCTTCCGTATTAGTATTATTATTATTTTTCATCCCTTTTTATGTTCTTTTTTTTCCTTCCCCAAGCAAGCAGTATATCAAGGCTTGACTATCCTCTGTCTTCTTTGCTGCAATATATTACCATGTGATGTATACATTTATCAACATATTACCACGTGATGTGTATATGTATCACTGCAGCGGTTACAGCGGGTGACTGTCGTCGTCCGACTTAATAACACTTCCCGAGGGTCAAATATCCACAACAATGTTCCATGTGACTATGTCATCATCATGTCACTCTGTGATTATCAACGTCACTCCGTGATCAACGATATGCTCCTGTCAAATTCACATATCTGACCATACTTTGCGTATCGGACTGTCAGTAGTGCAGTGACCTTGGAATTTGAAAGCAATTTAGTATAACCCCTTTGTGAAAGCGTTATTTGTTAAGAAATGAACAACTATGACGTTTGCATATCTAACACTGTAACATGTAAATCTTTTTTTTTTTTTTTTTTTTTTTTTTTTTTTTTTTGATGCGTTAACCAACCACAACATTGGGCCATGGAAATCGCGAATTGCGAGACGTAATAATTTTTAACATTTGGTAAATATCTTAATTGCCCCCTGCCCCCACCCAAAAGAATAAATAGATAAAAATAAATAAATCACTAAAGTTAAATAATGGACAAAATCAACTTGCCAAACGAAAACTGTAACAAAGACAAGGGTGGGAATAATTTTCGACCCCTCGTTACTATTCCACAACTCCCCTATACCCCCCTCCCCCTTCAAATGGACATCGCTGTAATATCTGGGTGTGGGTTTATGCGCAGTAGCAGCGCACTTGAGCAGAAAGAAAACAAGCATGTCCAGGGACACTGCGACCTGCTGAGATCTAGTGAATCAAGCATCAAAAGGCTCATGGAATCGCGAAAAGAGAGGGCAGATTGGGTTAGTTAGTTAGTTAGTTATTTGATTGGTTTAACGACACCGCCAACCTGTTGTAGGTCATATTGTGTCATTCCTGGTAACTTTGTCGAATTTATACTTTATTGATTAAAAATGATTATAAAATAAAATAAAATAAAAAAAAAATAAAATAAAATAAAATAAAATAAAATAAAATAAAATAAAATAAATTGGGGATGTTTCCTATAAAATCAATATAAACAAATCGTTGCAGAAGCATTTTGAAAACTGGCAACTGCAAAAACTTTCAAATACCGGCATTTGGCCACTCCTTCACCCCCCCCCCCCCCCAAAAAAAAAATATATATATATATTAAAGAGCTTTGACCAGTCCCAAAAAAAATGAAAGCAGAACCACTTTGAAAAGAAGAACCATTTTGAAAAACTGGATCCCTACAAATGTTGAAATACCGACATTATGCAAGTTTTGAGGATTCCAAAAAAGTAATTTCTAAGAAAAGATCACTTGAACATTCTTCTAAATTTAGATGAAATCCAATTAAAAACTGCAAGAGGTAACACATTTTGGAAAATGGTTCCCAAAAAGCTTTAAAATATCGCCACTTGGCCAATTTTTATCGAATCGCCAAAAAATGTGTTTTTTTTGTTTTTTTTTGTCTAACAGAGAGACTCACTGACAGAGCATTTATACATAATTGAAAAGGAATCCGATCAAAATCGTGGGGGAACCACTTGAAAACTGGCTCGCAACAAAAATTAAAAAATGCTGCCATTGGGCCAACGTTTTAAAAATTGGGTTAAAAAAACTGAAAAAAAGTAGCCCCATTTGATTAGTTTTGGCGGATCGCCCCCCCAAAAAAAGTATTTCTTTTTCACGACGGGACAACCTAGAGAACATTCACACAAAATATAAAAGCAATGCGATCGGGGTATACCCCCCCTTCCCCTTACCCCCCTCCCCCCTCCCCCCCCCCTTCTCTTCACTGATATGAATAGACATGCCCGGCGAAGTCAGCCGGCCCAACCACAACATTTGAAAAAAACAAAATAAGTAAATAAAAAAAACAAACAAACAAACAACCCTCGCTCCTTCTTTCGTCATTATCTTGTTTATTATTTGTGTAATTTATTTGTTAACTTTTTTTTCTGATATCATGACCTAATTTAGAACACTCTTCTTCATGTTACTTTTTGCAGCTACAATCGTGCGTCTTTTTTTTCTATATCCCGTGACATCGTAATGATAAGATAAGGCTGTTGTCATCTGACACCACCGAGCGCTGCAAGAAAGTATTGCCCTTTACCCCCATATTATCTACCGTAAATAAGACACACGATTTCTTATATTTGCTACATGTGAATAGCTTAAAGCCTGAATCGCCAGATCTTTACTGAAAAATAATTGCAAAGGTTGAAAATGGAGAGAGCGCAATCCACGCTGTTCGGCTTTTCGCCACCAAACCAAACCAAAAAAAAAAAAAAAAAAGCGAATGTCTATAACGTCTCGATGGCAATTACGAGGGGGTGGGGGTAGGATTGGCGGTGGGGGTGGGGGGGGGGGAGGCGGGGAGCTGGCATTCTATCGATTCTTCACACAGGAACTGCATTATTTTATAACCCGAGGCCGAACTCTACGTTCGCATATAAGGCACTGTTGTCTGGAAAATGCTTACGTCAAACGCACCACTTGGGAAGTTTAGTATCGTTCTTCAGCGCTGTTATCTTGAGATGCAAATATGTACGTACGCTCTGTGTGTCAATTTACAGAAACTCGAAGCCAAAGGCCGCTATTCAGAAAAAAAATCTTTCCTTTAAAATTAGTTCAGGTGTAATATTTTAATAGCTAGACATTTTTTGGGCGTTGTGACAATTTGGCAGTTTGTTGAAGGCCCATGGTTGGAAGAGGTTGGTAGTTTCTATAGTAACCGGTACTTGTATTTGTGATGTCATACTCGAGTGACAATGACGCTCGTGTATTTTGTTACTCTGTGATTTCACTGATGGCATGCGTGGTGGAAGGCCTGTGTGGGAGGCCTGTGTGGAAGGACTGTGTGGAAGGCCTGTGTGGAAGGACTGTGTGGGAGGCCTGTGTGGGAGGACTGTGTGGAAGGCCTGTGTGGAAGGACTGTGTGGGAGGCCTGTGTGGGAGGACTGTGTGGAAGGCCTGTGTGGGAGGCCTGTGAGGGAGGACTGTTTGGAAGGCCTGTGTGGGAGGCCTGTGAGGGAGGCCTGTGTGGGATGCCTGTGTGGGAGGTCTGTGTGGGAGGACTGTGTGGAAGGCCTGTGTGGGAGGACTGTGTGGGGGGCCTGTGTGGAAGGCCTGTGAAGGAGGCCTGTGTGGGAGGCCTGTGTGGGAGGACTGTGTGGGAGGCCTGTGAGGGATGCCTGTGTGGGAGGCCTGTGTGGGAGGACTGTGTGGAAGGCCTGTGTGGGAGGACTGTGTGGGAGGCCTGTGTGGAAGGCCTGTGAAGGAGGCCCGTGTGGGAGGCCTGTGTGGGAGGCCTGTGTGGGAGGATTGTGTGGGTGCCTGTGTGGGAGGCCTGTGTGGAAGGCCTGAGTGGGAGGCCTGTGTGGGAGGCCTGAGTGGGAGGACTGTGTGGAAGGCCTGTGTGGGAGGACTGTGTGGGAGGCCTGTGTGGAAGGCCTCTGAAGGAGGCCTGTGTGGGATGCCTGTGTGGGAGGCCTGTGTGGGAGGACTGTGTGGAAGGCCTGTGTGGGAGGCCTGTGTGGAAGGCCTGTGAAGGAGGCCTGTGTGGGAGGACTGTGTGGGAGGCCTGTGAAGGAGGCCTGTGTGGGATGCCATTGTGGGAGGCCTGTGTGGGAGGATTGTGTGGGTGCCTGTGTGGAAGGACTGTGTGGGAGGCCTGTGTGGGAGGCCTGTGTGGGAGGGCTGTGTGGGAGGACTGTGTGGAAGGCCTGTGTGGGAGGCCTGTGTGGGATGCCTGTGTGTAAGGGCTGTGTGGGAGGACTGTGTGGAAGGCCTGTGTGGGAGGACTGTGTGGAAGGCCTGTGTGGGAGGCCTGTGTGGAAGGCCTGTGTGGGAGGCCTGTGTGGGATGCCTGTGTGGGAGGGCTGTGTGGGAGGCCTGTGAGGCAGGCCTGTGTGGAAGGCCTGTGTGGGTGGCCTGTGTGGAAGGCCTGTGTGGGAGGCCTGTGTGGAAGGCCTGAGTGGAAGGCCTGTGTGGAATGCCTGTGTGGGATGCCTGTGTAGGAGGCCTGTGTGGAAGGCCTGTGTGGGATGCCTGTGAGGGAGGCCTGTGTGGGATGCCTGTGTGGGAGGCCTGTGTGGAAGGCCTGTGTGGGTGGCCTGTGTGGAAGGCCTGTGTGGAAGGCCTGAGTGGGAGGACTGTGTGGGAGGCCTGTGTGGGAGGCCTGTGAGGGAGGCCTGTGAGGGAGGACTGTGTGGAAGGCCTGAGTGGAAGGCCCGTGTGGGAGGACTGTGTGGAAGGCCTGAGTGGAAGGCCCGTGTGGGAGGACTGTGTGGAAGGCCTGTGTGGAAGGCCTGTGTGGGAGGACTGTATGGAAGGCCTGTGTGGAAGGCCCGTGAGGGAGGCCTGTGTGGAAGGCCTGAGTGGAAGGCCTGAGTGGAAGGCCCGTGTGGGAGGACTGTGTGGAAGGCCTGTGTGGGAGGACTGTGTGGAAGGCCTGTGTGGAAGGCCCGTGAGGGAGGCCTGTGTGGAAGGCCTGAGTGGAAGGCCTGTGTGGCAGGACTGTGCGGAAGGCCTGTGTGGAAGGCCTGTGTGGGAGGACTGTGTGGGAGGCCTGTGTGGAAGGCCTGTGTGGGAGGGCTGTGTTGGATGCCTGTGTGGAAGGCCTGTGCTGAAGGCCTGTGAAGTACCAGAGTCACCAACAAAGCTCGCGCGCAAACAAATTTACCCTCTCACCCCTCCCGCCTCCTGCCCCCTGCCCCCTGCAAAATTTGTGGCGTTTTTCATTTAGCACGGCATGAGCAGATGGTACTGCCTCGGAATCCCCCCCCCCCCCCACCTTCTACCCTCCCTCCTTCCAGCCCTGCCCATTTAACAGACTCCCCCTCTTTCCCCCCATCCTCGCTCATTCCACGTGCGAGCGGACATCCTACTTAAACCCACACTTACCCCCCCCCCCCCCCCCTTACACATAAAACGTGCGGGCGTCCTTTCACCACCATTACAGGTTGGCTGATGCCATAGCGTATAGTTAGAAACCCATACAATGCTACAACGAGCTCACGTACTTTACAAGGCAAAATCTACATGAGCGCGTAGTAGCTCTGTCTACTCGAGACTAAACGGAACAAAAATCCATTTCGACGCCCCCAAAGTTGCAGTTCATTTATGGATTGCCTCGAATTCTTCACCTATTTTTTTTTCTCGCTTTTTATTTTTTTCTTCTTCCGCCGAATCGGTTTCCAGACATCTCCTCCAAGACCGTTGAAGCTAGAACAACCAAACTTGGCACCTGTATGGAGGGTCATCTGAAGTGATGCACCTGATAAAAAATTTTGACCTTGACCTTACTGGTCAAGGTCAAATCGCGAAAAAGGTCAAACGGTTTTCAGACAATTACTGCAGGGCCGTTGAAGCTGGAAAAGCCAAACTTGGCACATATATATAGAGGGCAATGTGATCTGAAGCAACCGATCAAAATTTTTGACCTTGACCTTGGCCATGACCTTTGTAATCGCGAAAAACTTTATTTAAGAAAAACAACGAGTTATCTCGAAAACGGTAAGAGATTTTGACCTCATTTTCGACCTCCACCCCCTATACGACGATACATAAGGTATGACTTCCGGTGTCCTTCACCTCCAGGTCACTTTAGAGCCCCAAACCGGAAGTTGGCCCTTATCTCGAAAACGGTAAGAGAAAGAGCAATTTTTACCTCATTTTCCACCTCCACTCCCTATACGACGATACATAAGGTATAACTTCCGGTGTCCTTGAACTCCAGGTCACTTTCGAGCCCCAAACCGGAAGTTGGCCCTTATCTCGAAAACGGTAAGAGATAGAGCAATTTTGACCTCATTTTCCACCTCCACCCCCTATACGACGATACGTAAGGTATAACTTCCCGTGTCCTTGACCTCCAGGTCACTTTCGAGCCCAAGACAGGAAGTTGGCCCTTATCTCGAAAACGGTAAGAGATAGAGCAATTGGTTTCCAGACATCTTCTCCAAGACAGTTCAAGCTAGACCAACCAAACTTGGCACATGAATAAAGGTCATCTGAAGTGGTACATCTGATAAAAAATTTTTACCTTGACCTTGCCGGTATAGTTGGTAGTATTTAGGAGGATATTCTACATTCAGACGTGAAAATTGTTAACAAATAGCAATATCATCTACGTTCCGTTTACAGTTATCATTCCAAGTGGGGTCTAATTCGCTGTGCGAATTTCGGTCTAGTTTATTTAGGACTGCGGAAAGCAATAGAAACACTTAAAAGAAAGTAGAAATAAATGACCTTAACGTGAGGAATCTGGTTGAAGATCCTAATGCTGTCTTCTTTTAATTTTTGATTAAAAAAACCTTTTACTGTCAAGACTTTGTACTTTTTCTTTGAAATACTTGCACAGATTTAGTGCAGATTTCTTTTACCGAGCTTACGCTGAATGAGTCTGGGCCTTTGGAATCTTCACCAAAACCGAATCCACTTTTTCAGGGGCGGGGGGGGGGAGATCGGGGGGGAGCAGTGCTACACACCTGCACACATACTTCATATCTAGCAGTAAGAGATTGGAATTTACTAATCTTGAGTCAAAACCTACTTCACCTTTTGATATTTTGTAATACAACAGGCCGGGCCGCCGTAGAGGTTGACTGCTGGACAACAACTGTCATATACAACAACCCAGAGCGCCGTAGAGGTTGGCTGTTGGACAACAACGCTTATATACAACAGACCGGACCGTCGTAGAGGTTGGCTGTTGGACAACAGCGGTTATATACAACAGACCACACGGCAGTAGAGGTTGGCTGTTGGACAACAACGCTTATATACAACAGACCGGACCGTCGTAGAGGTTGGCTGTTGGACAACAGCGGTTATATACAACAGACCACACGGCAGTAGAGGTTGGTTGTTTGACAACAACGGTTATATACAACAGACCAGACCGCCGTAGAGGATGGCTGCTGGACAACAACGGTTATATATAAGAGACCGGACTACTGTAGAGGTTGGTTGTTTGACAACAACGGTTATATACAACAGACCGGACTGCTGCAGAGGTGGGCTGTTGGACAACAACGGTTATATACAACAGACCAGAAAGCTGTAGAGGTTGGCTGTTGGACAACGGTTATATATAGAAGACCAGACCGCTACAAAAGTTGCTGTTTGACAACAACGATTACATACAACGGACTAGACCGCTGTAGAGGTTGCCAGTTGGACAACAACGGTTTTATACAACAGACCGGACCGCCGCAGAGGTTGCCAGTTGGACAACAACGCTTATATACAACTGACCAGACGGCCGTAGAGGTTGGCTGCTGGACAACAACGGCCCACACCTACTTCACCTTTGATATTTTACAAGCTGCTGTGCCGAGACTGATCACGACAAGAATCTCCATTGCATGGTGATAAAAGTTTTACTACGCAACTTAGGCGGAGAGCTCTGAAACGGGCCCGCTTCAACCAAAATCTCAAAGAAATCCCTGGTCTTTATTATTATTATTATTATTATTATTATTTACTTGTTTATTTTTTTATTTTTTTCTCAAAGGAGAGCTGTTATTGGAAAGAAGACTTCGCACAAGTATCAAAGACTTCAATACCACACATAAAACGGAGGTGCAAAATCCGCACAACTCGTGGCGGGGTGGGCGCGATACAAGAACGCGACATGCGAATACATGCCAAAAATGAGACGATGCGACCGCGACATGCAAAAAAAATTAGTACCTGCACACGAATACATGCAAAAAATGTGAATGCCGCACGCGAATACATGCCAAAAATGTGAATGCCGCACGCGAATACCTGCCAAAAATGTGAATGCCGCACGCGAATACATGCAAAAAAATGTGAATGCCGCACGCGAATACATGCCAAAAATGTGAATGCCGCACGCGAATACATGTCAAACTAGAACCTCACTTCGCAAGCGAAATGTTAAACACTTGACAAAAATTAAAACGCACAAATACTTCCTTCAGTGGGTTATTTCTTGAATAATATATTGCAAACAACACAGCTTGAATACGTCTTATAGGCCGAGTAGTGTTTGGTTTCTGTTGACTTAAGGTTTTATTGACTGATCTAGCATACGCCGCGTTATCTATTTACACAGTGAGAGCTCGCACAAAGCTCACTGAGCAACTGTGTGTGATGTGGCTTAAATGCTACGCATTTACTTGCAAAAAATACACTCTTTTCACATAGCGTTTTAACAAAGAAAACGAAATCAAGGACGAAAATAAAAAGTGACATGCACATGTTCAGATCAAGCGTTTCATAAGTCCCAAGTTTCATGGTCGTAGGGCCTATAGTGTCAGAGAAGAAGAAGACACAAAAAATCGGGAAAAGTGTCAAGAAGAAAAAAAAAAAAGGACGAATTTTGCTCGCACAAATTCATATAACTCTTGCAAGCCAAAAGCTTGTCAAGTGTTAAAAATGTGAATGCCGCACGCGAATACATGCCAAAAAATGTGAATGCCGCACGCGAATACATGCCAAAAATGTGAATGCCGCACGCGAATACATGTTAAAAAATTTTAATTCGGAATATTTGACTATTATAAGACGGGTCGCATTCCACCCTCCATACTGACACACGTGGAGCAATGACACGCGGAGCAATGACACGTGGAGCAATGACACGTGGAGCAAAGACACACGGCAGTGCTTGGTAAAGGCTAACAAATTCGCCCGTTGCTCCTTGGCTTTTCTGATGTATACCTTTTCAGTAGGTGAACAATCTTGAAATATTATCTCCTTCCCAACACCCCCTCTCCCCTCTTCTCCCCTCCCCCCCCCCCCCAAAGTATTCCAGATTTATGAAACACCCTGTATTATAAGGGTGAATTCGGCCCCACTGTACAGCTATTCATGGGAATTCTCAATTTTGTTACCATTTTCTCGTAGACAGCCATGTTATTTTTATGCCAACTAAAAGTGGGCGGAGCGATCTGGAAGTGAAAAATTGCTGTCTTTTGATTGGATGGACCGGGAGTGCGAACTCGCTTGTATCAAATCAAAACACTGAGAAAATCACCAGAAGCATTTTATTAACAAAAAAAAAAAAATCACAACAATATTTACATTTTTCATTTCTTTTCATTTTTATGTGACACTGACAGACCCCAACCCCCCCCCCCCTACCCCCCCCCCCGTTGGCATCTAATTCAAATATAACTTATCGAAAACTGGTTTGATATGCTTGACTGCGCTTTAATATCTCAAAGATTTTTTGTATACTTGTCAACTTTTCGCACACACATCGATTTTTCGTACGCATGTCAACTTTTCGCACATACATCGATTTTTCGTACGCATGTCGATTTTTCGCACACATATGGATTTTTCGTACACATGACTATTTTTCGTACACCTGTCAATTATTCGTACACGTGTCGATTTTTCGCACACATATCGATTTTCATCACACATGTCAATTTTTCAATCCGCAAGCTTTTTAAGCCTGTTATTCGGAATGAATTTCAAGTGCTTTCACTGTTACGTCACACAACACTGTTTTCACGAACTCGATTTTCAAGTGCTGTTCTTTAGAGCTTTGAAAACAAGCAGTCCTCCCTGACCCCAGTTTTACGCCTTTTTCTGTAAATCTTCGGGTAAGTTGTGAAGTCCACACACCATATTTGCGGGTAAGGCTCGATCAATCTGCTTTGGGTAGGGTAAGTTCAATGTGTTCATAATTTCTACGAATTCATTCTTGGGTTTCGTCAGGCGCGGATTTAGTAACTTCTCCTCTCTCACCGTGGTGACCGTTTGACCCATGTAGTCATGCGCGGGGTAGAGAAAATAGTTCTCTGGTAGCGTAAGGATTTTTTGATGCACCGATTCGTAAAGCGTTTCCGCGTTGCCCTGCTGGAAATCGGTGCGCCCGCAGCCTCGGATAAGTAGCGCGTCGCCTGTAAACGCCATGCACTTATCATGCCAGACGTACGTCATGCAGCCGTCGGTGTGCCCGGGCGTGCTACGCGCCTCGAGCTGATAGCACCCAAACTCGATGACGTCGCCGTCTTTGACGCGGACATCGGCCTCCGCGTTGCTGTAGTGCGCGATGATGCTCTGGCAGCCGGGCAGCTTCTCCTTGATGCGCCCCGTGCCCGTGATGTGATCCGCGTGCACGTGCGTGTTGATGACGTAGCGCAGGTCGAGCTGCAGGTCGCGGGCGACGCGCATGTCGCGCTCGGCCATCTCGATGACCGGGTCGATGAGGACGGCTTGGCGGCTGCGCGGGTCGGCCAGCAGGTAGCTGTACGTGCAGCTCTTGTGCTCGAACAGCTGCCGGAAGATAAAGTCCTGTGCATGCGCCATCTGGGAATACGTGGCACTACTCGTCCTCACACGTATCTGCAGAGTCTGAGTCGGCTGGCGGAATGACTTTGTGAACGCAGAACACACTCGCAAAACTCTATGCATTCTAATATTCCCAACGTATTGTGCGAAAATTTGCACTTGTCTAACCCACACAGATAGTTAGATTTCCTTTCACGTAAGAACTGGGGAGAACTAGTTTCATGCAGTCTTTAACCCTCGCACTCACGGCACATTCTATGCACAAAAACGCCACAATATAAGGTATTAGTCCTTCACTGTTAATATTTCCTCAGAACAATTTACTCAACTCCGCCCAGCCGTGCTTGTTGTATAATACTTAATGAGTTTTTATTTCTTTTGCAGTTTTTTTTGTTGTTGTTGTAATTAATACTTAACAACAGTACAACACAATGCAACTTGCAGTTTCAGCTCGTCTTGTTTTCTTGGCTGTGGACAAAATACTGGCAAGAAGTCGGCGACCTTTGCTTTTTTTCGGCGGGATGTACTTTGTTGGTTTTTGTTTGAGGGGAGAAGCAGGTATCCAGTGTACTGCTGTGTAAACTGTCTCACTGTGGCCTATTGATTTGCGCCTTATGTCTATATAGAGCCCCTGTAAAAACAGCAAGGCAGTTTCATCCAGTTTCAATGAGGCTTAAATAACATTCTGCTATTAAAAGTCTCCTCTCCATTCTACTTTATAGTGATTGGGCCGTGTTACAGTTTACCTCACTAGTCCAAAAACGTGTTTTCGTTAACCCAGTTTTTTTCTGTTGGTCTGTGCGTCGAGTACACACCTCCCTCTCTCAGCCAATCCCAGCGCAGCTAGGGGCTTTGTTTACAAAACAAGCGGCGTGGAAGTTCATGTACCCCCCCGAAAAGTACACTTGGTACACAAAAGTGACGCGCGCTCTCAGTGTGCAAAATACCCAGCACTTATTATAAGAAAATATATCAATATTTTTTTTTTTTTTTTTTGCTGTCTGCAAAACTGAACAACTAGAATGGCACGTTATCCGTTCCCAGTCTATCAAATATAAGCCACTGCGGAATAAACACACGAGACACCCTTGAGTTGAGGAGGAGGGGGGGGAGGGCGGCGAGGTGGAATGGGGGGAGGGGGGCGGAGGTCAGTGTTTCACTGATAATGTTCAAAACGTGCTTTTAATTTTCTGCACTTGTTTAGTAGAAACCACCATCAAGAAAAAAGAAGTTTTCTCAGTGGATCGTGACACTGTGCGTGTGCGAGGTCATGCAGGGTGAGTGGGGGGGGGGGGGGAAGAGATTTTTATCCAGATAGAATCCATTCCGGAGCGAGATCCCACGTGAATTTACACGCACACCTATTCGATTCGCAAAATCCAAACAACCTAAAAAGTTCAACTGCATCGATGGCACATTGGATTTTGAATCGATCACAAACAAAGATCCAAATCAGATCTTTAGGACGAACGACAAACGGAGGGACGGACAGACGGACATCCGGAAGTGACAGACATCTATGGAAGCACCCACTGGTTTGATTCACCCGTGGTAACTACAAGGTAAAAGTTACATGATCAGGTCACCAGCAGCTACTAGTGTTAGGCCGATATTGCTGAAAAATCGATTCATCGGCGATCACATGGAATCGATTGCCCAGTAATTTTTCAAAAAACGTACTATTTTCCTTTTAGAAACAGTCTAAGTAACGAAGAAATTAGACATTTTGTGCAGTGAGGGCATTGAAACGTCTGGGCAGCAAATTACTGTTTCTATTTTTAGTGTATATATGTGCTGATGCACCTGTTTCTATTTTTAGTATATGCTGATGCGCCTGTTTCTATTTATAGTGTATGCTGAAGCACCTGTTTCTATTTTTAGTGTATGCTGATGCACCTGTTTCTATTTATAGTATATGCTGATGCGCCTGTTTCTATTTATAGTGTATGCTGAAGCACCTGTTTCTATTTTTAGTGTATGCTGATGCACCTGTTTCTATTTATAGTATATGCTGATGCACCTGTTTCTATTTATAGTATATGCTGATGCACCTGTTTCTATCTTTAGTGCATGCTGATGCGCTTGTTCTGGAATTCGGTCGATCAGGTTTTTTTTTCACTGAAGCCTTTCATTCTAGACGAGTTAAGAAACGTTTTACAGAAAGGTTAAATAATAACGACAGGTACTTATTTAGTACTTATCTCGAGTATTTAGTAAGTACCTGTAAGTAAGTAAGTACCGAGAAGCGGTTACTTAATACTCAAGAACTTCCAAGCCAACAAATTAGGTAGCAAGATTCATTTAACCCAAAGCTGAAACGACCTAGTACGACACATGACGTCATCACGTAAAATGTTTATATATTTTCAACAAGATCTTGTATGCAATATATTTCGATAACGGAAAATCGTATAGACTTCAAACTTTGTGAGGGCATTCTTTGGGTGAGTCTGGCGGCTTTGTCTACATCTGACGCATGTGGCGTCATGATGAAAGACATATGACGTCATTACGTCAAAATCTTTTTTTTTTCGGCTGCTGGACGTCAGAGATCCTTCAGAGTTACTGGGATTGCTGTTTTGGGAACCGCATATGACGTCATAACGTAAAGCTGTGTGCTCCAAGTAAAAATCTCGTGCGCAAAATATCTCGAAAAAAAGGCGAAGGAAGTGGGATAGACTTCAAATTTTACCATACTCGATTCGCGGATAATCGAATGGTTTTGCACAACCACACAATGCGTTGGGGAAATAAATCGACGGCGTATGACGTCATCGCGTATTATGTCATATATTTTGTTCTAATTGCGTTTTCGTGCGCGGCTCACTCAGTGGTATTACGTCATGAATTCCCCCGGCCTATGTACGTCACGGTATGTACGTCACGGTATGTACGTCACGGTAAGCGATTAAGTCTGTGCTACGAAATATGATTTGAACTGATTCGGAGAGATCTGTGCGTAAACGGTAAAGAGAAGAACATTGCTAAAATTGCACTGCAATGCACCCATTTCTTCATGTAAACAATTTATGAGATGAACAGTGCGGTGTGCAGTTGCATTTAAGGAGATGTGCAGAGCTTATGAAGTGGGCTAGAAACCGTTTTTTTTTTTTCGGGGGGGGGGGGGAGGGTGTATAATAATTACACATTGCAAGTTTACAGAATATTTACAGAGGAGGGGGGATGGCGTGACAAACAGCACGTACGAGTAAATACACATATATACATCTCCCATTGTTCTCGTAAATATGTGCACGCATATCTCCCCACAACCAATGATTTTCCCTTATTTTTTGTCACGTGTATATGTGCACGCATTATCTCTCCACAACCAATGATATTCTCTTATTTTTTTGTCACCGCGAGTCAAGCTTTTTAATGGTACGTTTCTACTGTACACAACAAGTCCGGAATATCCGTACGAGTCTGGATTTGCTCACACCAACTACATGCCACACTCATTTGAGTGTAACTACCTCAGTATGAACAAGTCCACATCACCGCGCGCTCGGGGGGAACTGAGAGAGAGGTAAAGGAACATGCTGGCTGCTCCCACAGCGGAAGTTCAATGCTACTACTACTACTACTACTACTACTACTACTACTACTACTACTGGGTATTATCATTATTATAATTATTATTAAATTATAATTATTATAATTATAACTATTATAATTATTATTATTATAATTATAATTATAATTATTATTATTATTATCATTATCATTATTATTATTATTATTATAGAACATTCTATGACTTTTAGTTCTCCGCCAAACATCTTAGTGGAATTGAAATATAAAACGACTAAAGCTTGTGTTCTCACCTCATTTGTTCCATGCCTTCTTGCTGCTCAAACTCCTATAAATAAATAAATAAATAAATAGATAAATAAATCGACAGTCAGGCAGACGGCTACACGGATAGACAGAAAGAGCCAAAAGTGTGAATGTTTCGATGCCGAACCATTTCCCTCTGCCCGTAAGGAAGGAGAGGGGGGGGGGTTGGGGTGGAGGGGGTAGGGGGTAAATAAGGATATTAAGGATATCAAGAATTGTAGAAGCGAAGCTACACAGAAGGGCAAAACGTCACTGCAAAACACACAGCAGAGCATTCAAAGAACCAAAGGGAGCGGGAAGGTGCCCTGCGGGATGGGGTTGTGTGGAGCGAGGTGCCCTGCGGGATGGGGTTGTGTGGAGCGAGGTGCCCTGCGGGATGGGGTTGTGTGGAGGAAGGTGTCCTGCGGGATGGGGTTGTGTGGAGGAAGGTGTCCTGCGGGATGGGGTTGTGTGGAGCGAGGTGCCCTGCGGGATGGGGTTGTGTGGAGGAAGGTGTCCTGCGGGATGGGGTTGTGTGGAGGGAGGTGCCCTGCGGGATGGGGTTGTGTGGAGGAAGGTGTCCTGCGGGATGGGGTTGTGTGGAGCGAGGTGCCCTGCGGGATGGGGTTGTGTGGAGGAAGGTGTCCTGCGGGATGGGGTTGTGTGGAGCGAGGTGCCCTGCGGGATGGGGTTGTGTGGAGGAAGGTGTCCTGCGGGATGGAGTTGTGTGGAGGGAGGTGCCCTGCGGGATGGGGTTGTGTGGAGGAAGGTGTCCTGCGGGATGGGGTTGTGTGGAGGAAGGTGCCCTGCGGGATGGGGTTGTGTGGAGGAAGGTGCCCTGCGGGATAGGGTTGTTTGGAGCGAGGTGCCCTGCGGGATGGGGTTGTGTGGAGGAAGGTGTCCTGCGGGATGGAGTTGTGTGGAGGAAGGTGTCCTGCGGGATGGGGTTGTGTGGAGGGAGGTGCCCTGCGGGATGGGGTTGTGTGGAGCGAGGTGCCCTGCGGGATGGGGTTGTGTGGAGGAAGGTGTCCTGCGGGATGGGGTTGTGTGGAGGGAGGTGCCCTGCGGGATGGAGTTGTGTGGAGGGAGTTGCCCTGCGGGATGGGATTGTGTGGAACGAGCTGCCCTGTGGGATGGGGCTGTGTGAAGGAAGGTGCCCTGCGGGATAGGGTTGTGTGGAGCGAGGTGCCCTGCGGTATGGGGTTGTGTGGAGGAAGGTGCCCTGCGGGATAGGGTTGTGTGGAGCGAGGTGCCCTGCGGGATGGGGTTGTGTGGAGGAAGGTGTCCTGCGGGATGGAGTTGTGTGGAGGGAGGTGCCCTGCGGGATGGGGTTGTGTGGAGGAAGGTGTCCTGCGGGATGGGGTTGTGTGGAGGGAGGTGCCCTGCGGGATGGAGTTGTGTGGAGGAAGGTGCCCTGCGGGATAGGGTTGTGTGGAGCGAGGTGCCCTGCGGGATGGGGTTGTGTGGAGGAAGGTGTCCTGCGGGATGGAGTTGTGTGGAGGGAGGTGCCCTGCGGGATGGGGTTGTGTGGAGGAAGGTGCCCTGCGGGATAGGGTTGTGTGGAGCGAGGTGCCCTGCGGGATGGGGTTGTGTGGAGGAAGGTGTCCTGCGGGATGGAGTTGTGTGGAGGGAGGTGCCCTGCGGGATGGGGTTGTGTGGAGGAAGGTGTCCTGCGGGATGGAGTTGTGTGGAGGGAGGTGCCCTGCGGGATGGGGTTGTGTGGAGGAAGGTGCCCTGCGGGATTGGGTTGTGTGGAGGGAGGTGCCCTGCGGGATAGGGTTGTGTGGAACGAGGTGCCCTGCGGGATGGGGTTGTGTGGAGGAAGGTGCCCTGCGGTATGGGGTTGTGTGGAAGAAGGTGCCCTGCGGGATTGGGCTGTGTGAAGGTAGGTGCAGTGCGGGATTGGGCAGTGTGGAGGTAGGTGCAGTGCGGGACTGGGCTGTGTGGAGGTAGGTGCAGTGCGGGATTGGGCTGTGTGGAGGTAGGTGCAGTGCGGGATGGGTGTGTAATTGGGGAGCATGTCTCGTTCCCACCTTCTGCGGGTCGTCTGAGGGACCATCTCCAAAAACTTTTTGTTTATTTATTTTTTTAAACATTAAAATAAGCCATTTTGTAGCATTCCAGGTTCTCAAATACTTGCGTTTTTGACCAACAGTCATTTTCCACGGCGGTTTGGTCTGTCGTGTAGAACCCCCCCCCCCCCCACCTGCCCCCTGCCACCAACCCTCCTTTTTTTCACTACGCAGACCCACTAGGGATTCCGCGAAAACAGAATTCGCTAAGAGGAGCTATTTTTTTAAATATCCATCCGCTCTGTGTTTACACATAACGGACAGATCTCATAAGAGGTCAACTGTTTTATAGCAATGCGATATACTTGTTCGCGAATATTCTACAGCATGCCGGGGAAGAAAAAAATTGAATGGGGGTTGCGGGGGAGGGAGGGAGGGAGCGGTACTGCTGGTGATGTCCTCATTATCCCATTGTAAGTGTGTTGCCTCTTGGGAAGAAAAATAAATCAAACGTCTTTTTTTTCAATTGTTATCCCTACTCTGTGTGGATAAAATATTATACACGACCACTTGATATAAAGCACTCGTACAAGTATTAATTTTGATAATCTGTATTTTAGTAATCCATAATGCTCCCTTAAAGGAACACTTCAGTAAATACTGTGAGTAAATAAGTATTTACAGCAACTACGTAGTGCAGACAAGGATCACACCTATTCCGGCCACAAGTCCGGTCATGCGGTGATATTGGGGGCGACGGGCTTCGAAAACCGGTTATGCGGTGATATTGGGCCAGACGGGCTTCGAAAACCGGTCATGCGGTGATAGTGGGGGCGACGGGCTTCGAAAACCGGTCATGCGATGATATTGGGGCGACGGGCTTCGAAAACCGGTCATGCGGTGATATTGGGATCGACGGGCTTCGAAAACCGGTCATGCGGTGATATTGGGCCCGACGGGCTTCGAAAACCGGTCATGCGGTGATATTGGGCCCGACTGGCTTCGAAAACCGGTCATGCGGTGATATTGGGGCGACGGGCTTCGAAAACCGGTCAGGCGGCGATATTGGGGGCGACGGGCTTCGAAAACCGGTTATGCGGTGATATTGGGGCGACGGGCTTCGAAAACCGGTCAGGTGGTGATATTGGGCCCGACGGGCTTCGAAAA
Organism: Protula sp. h YS-2021; assembly: GCA_949752745.1. Classification (NCBI taxonomy): domain Eukaryota; kingdom Metazoa; phylum Annelida; class Polychaeta; order Sabellida; family Serpulidae; genus Protula; species Protula sp. h YS-2021. Next base: position 37,382,553 of record OX457032.1, on the reverse strand, counting down.
CCGGTCATGCTGTGATATTGGGGCGACGGGCTTCGAAAACCGGTCAGGCGATGATATTGGGGACCATGGGCTTCGAAAACCGGTCAGGCGGTGATATTGGGGGTGACGGGCTTCGAAAACCGGTCAGGTGGTGATATTGGGCCCGACGGGTTTCGAAAACCGGTCAGGCAGTGTTATTGGGGGCGACGGGCTTTGAGAACCGGTCAGGTGGTGATATTGGGCCCGACGGGCTTCGAAAACCGGTCATGCGGTGATATTGGGGGCGACGGGCTTCGAAAACCTGTCAGGCGGTGTTATAAGGGGCGACGGGCTTTGAAAACTGGTCAGGTTGTGATATTGGGCCCGACGGGTTTCGAAAACCGGTCAGGCGGTGATATTGGGGGTGACGGGCTTCGAAAACCGGTTATGCGGTGATATTGGGGCGACGGGCTTCGAAAACCGGTCAGGTGGTGATATTGGGCCCGACGGGTTTCGAAAACCGGTCAGGCAGTGTTATTGGGGGCGACGGGCTTTGAAAACCGGTCAGGTGGTGATATTGGGCCCGACGGGCTTCGAAAACCGGTCATGCGGTGATATTGGGCCCGACGGGCTTCGAAAACCGGTCATGCGGTGATATTGGGGCGACGGGCTTCGAAAACCGGTCAGGCGATGATATTGGGGACCATGGGCTTCGAAAACCGGTTAGGCGGTGATATTGGGGGTGACGGGCTTCGAAAACCGGTCAGGTGGTGATATTGGGCCCGACGGGTTTCGAAAACCGGTCAGGCAGTGTTATTGGGGGCGACGGGCTTTGAAAACCGGTCAGGTGGTGATATTGGGCCCGACGGGCTTCGAAAACCGGTCATGCGGTGATATTGGGGCGACGGGCTTCGAAAACCGGTCATGCGGTGATATTGGGGGCGACCGGCTTCGAAAACCTGTCAGGCGGTGTTATTGGGGGCGACGGGCTTTGAAAACCGGTCAGGTGGTGATATTGGGCCCGACGGGTTTCGAAAACCGGTCATGCGGTGATATTGGGCCCGATGGGCTTCGAAAACCGGTCATGCGGTGATATTGGGGCGACGGGCTTCGAAAACCGGTCAGGCGATGATATTGGGGACCATGGGCTTCGAAAACCGGTCAGGCGGTGATATTGGGGGTGACGGGCTTCGAAAACCGGTCAGGTGGTGATATTGGGCCCGACGGGTTTCGAAAACCGGTCAGGCAGTGTTATTGGGGGCGACGGGCTTTGAAAACCGGTCAGGTGGTGATATTGGGCCCGACGGGCTTTGAAAACCGGTCAGGTGGTGATATTGGGCCCGACGGGCTTCGAAAACCGGTCATGCGGTGATATTGCGGCGACGGGCTTCGAAAACCGGTCATGCGGTGATATTGGGGGCGACGGGCTTTGAAAACCGGTCAGGTTGTGATATTGGACCCGACGGGTTTCGAAAACCGGTCAGGTGATGATATTGGGGACGACTGACTTCGAAGTCTGGTCAGGCGATAATATTGAAGCCGTTTTATATATATATATATATATATATATATATATATATATATATATATATATAAAGATATATATATAAAGATATATATATAAAGATATATATATATATATATTCTTTACATCCACGGCAGATGTGACCTGTCGTCTGCTGCCAACAATGATAAATAGAATTCAACGGGCCATATGCGGATAGAAAAAAAAGAGAGGCAAACAAACTAAATGACAAAAGAACCAAAGAAGCGCTCATATAAAAAGCCCAGAAATAAAAACTTCAAAAAGGTGTCTTACTTAATTGGTCAATCCGCGACTAGTATTTTTTACCTGCGCACTGTATTGCGGGTCTATAAACCACAAGAACCGTTTTAAAAACTTCAGTCTCTTAAAAAAAGGACAAGATTCCAGTCTCTAAGGACAAGATTCCAGTCTCTGCACTGTCTACTGAAGCGACAACCAAACTTTTTGTCAAGAAAATGAAGATTAAATTTTTGGTAGTACTGGTAAGTTTAAATTTATTATTTAATTTAATTTATTAATTTTATTCATTTATTATTTTTGTCTGCAGAAAAGTTTAAAAAAAAGGAAATAGAACCAATGCATGGGTTTTATCTCAAACCTGCTCAAAACACTCCATTATTTAAAATAGAGAAAACATCCAGAAGAATCCAAAATTTTTATTATTATTATTATTATTATTATTATTATTATTATTATTGTTTGTTGTTGTTGTTGTTGTTGTTGAAGGCGTTATCTAATTGAGAATAAAATGACTCACAGAGGTTGAATTGTGCTTAGTCTACTCCGGAATAGACTAACTATATAGTGCGTTGTTTCGCAAATAACAAAATACATGTGACTTCTTCCTTGCTTGATGAATTCTTATTTTTAAATATAGAGTATTTTAAACAAATTATTGGAAAAATCTGCCTATAAAAAATCGTTAAAAAATCGCAAAAACTCTCATCCACCCACTCCGCCCTCCTCTTCCGTCCTCACTTCCTCACTCTGACTACTCCCCCCCCCCCCCCCCCCACCCTCTCCCTCCCCCCAACCACCTCCCACCCTCTTTTAATCAGGACTATACGTTCTATCTCCCCAGCCCCTATACTTTTTTAGAAATAACAAGCACATATACCACATTTTATTATATTATTATTATGTCAGCGGGGCATATAGTGTTTGACTTGTGCGTCTGTCCGTCCGTCTGTCTGTGTGTACGTTACGCTTTAGGTACCAAGTTTTGTGGATCGCACTGTAGCGTAGCTATTTGGCCGCAACTTTTTTGTTTTTGGGATATTGTTCCTAATGTATTGAAGTTGTGCAGGACGTCGTCCTCTTGTCCGACGAGGCGTTTATTCGGTCGGAATTGGGGTTTGAACTTAGGCAATTTTACTGTAGTTAGATGTTTTATGTACTAAGTTTTGTGAATCGCACCTCAATCTACATGTTTGTTTGGTGATTTATTTGCTTATAAATTATTGTTTATATTGAGGTTGTGCAGGGCATCGTCCGGTTGTCCGACGAGGCGTTTATTCGGTCGAAATTGGTCTCTGAACTTACGTAATTTTACTACAGTTAGGTGCTCGGTTTTTTGTGCAGAACGTCGTCCGTTTGTCCGACGAGGCGTTCATTCGGTCGAAATTGGCTTTTGAACGTAGGCCATTTTACTGCAGTTAGGTTCTCGGTACTAAATCCATGCTTAGTCATTTTTCTTCAAGAAGAATCACATCCTTCAAACTAAGATTATGTCACTGACTATCCACCAGGCGGGGCATTCGTGCTCCGATCGGACACACCTCTAGTTATTATTATTATTATTATTATTATTATTATTATTATTATTATTATTATTATTATTATTTATGCTGTTGTTGTTGCAGCTGTTGTTGTTATTATTTATTTATTTATTTATTTATTTATTTAGGCCGTGGTCGCACTGCTTGTAGCCATGGCGATGCAGCATGCGGAAGCCGGCGTGTCGTGCGCAGAAGGCTGCAGACTGAGTCTCAAAACTTGTCTGAATTACACCTCCCCAGGGGAGTGCGGTGAGGATTACAAGATGTGTCAGGACAACTGCAAGATATCAGGAGAAGTGTAAAAAAATCCGCCTCATCCGAATCGGTTCACCAAAAAAAAAAATGAGGAAAAAAAATAAACACATTCCAACCAATATGTATGTCACTTCTGTGTGATTAAAATAAAATAAAATCCCTCGAAGTAAGTCTTTTATTTTAAGTATGGCAATCTGTAGCAGGTGCTTTTACATCGACATCGCAGAATGATGTCAGTCAAATAATCTCTCACCCATATAATATTTCATATTTGATATATTCTTAAACCAAAGGACGGAGCAAACAAATAAGAATTCACACACACACAAATATATATATATATATATATATATATATATATATATATATAAGAGGAACTGTTTCTAACTGTTTCATTTCAAATAGTATTTATTATTGTTCTCAATTCCTATGCTGACGATCCAATGTTGCACTTAAAATCACAAATTAAACTACCGTACAACATCGTAATTATGACATCAGACAGCATATAACTCCATGACGTCATAACGAGCTTGCACTGCAGACACAAGTCAACAATAATATTGTTTGCTTGTTTGTTTTTGTTTTTTGTTTTTTGTTTTTTTTTGTTTTGTTTTTTTTGTTTTTTTTTTGTCTTCTTTTTTTTACTAATTTGAAAAATTAAACTTACACGCCTGCAACAAAAAGTCAAAAACCTTTCACTCTTCAAAATTTTACTGCTTTAGGCTTAGCCATATTTCAGATACAGGACTGTAAAATCTAAAAACAGTTACATAAAATGATTGAAAACAAGTAATCTCGCTTTGAAAAGCTTCGAAACAGTTTGCAATAAAATTTTAAACGATCTGCTGCATCGACGGACGGAGAGTTGGTTGGTTGGTTGGTTTGTTGGTGTTTTAAGACCCTTTCAGCGATCTCAGCGCTATAACAGGACTACCCCCTGCCACATTATACTGAAATGGGCCATTCCAGTTTGAATCCTTGGGGGGATCATACCTGAGTGCACAGCTATTACGGACGGAGAGACACGGAGAACCGAGACCTATCTCAGTTGTTTTGGTCTATTTCACAAATGATACTGCGTCGCATAGCTACAACTATATCCTTTAATGCACAAGGCCGGAAACACTTGCAGTTTCCGAGATAAATCAGTTTTTTATCCAGAAATTTGGTCAAATTGGCCAATTTGGCAAATCTGGCCCACACCAAAATTTATCACATTTATACTGTGGGAAGCTCGTAATTTGGTCAAATTAGCCGATTTAGCGAATTTGATCAACGTCAAAATTTATAGCTTATATCAACAGATGTACCGTGGGAAGCTCGAAATTTGGTAAAATTAGCCAATTTGGGCAAATTTGACAACACTAAAAATTATATAACAGTTATACTGTTGGAAGCTCGAAATTGGTCAAAATTGCCAATTTGGCTAACATTAAAACTTATAACCTGTATCAACAGTTCTACCGTGGAAAGTCCTTGGGCCGACAGGCCTCATTTAAAATACCGACCTTTGTTGGTTCTAATACTTCCTATTCTAAAAGATTTCAACAATCGATCTAGAATTGTAGGCTTGAGTGTGTGAACAAACTCATTCAACTGAGTAAGGATTGGGAAAATTTGTGAAGTTCAGCTGGGCCAATGTCCTTGGGCCAATAGAGCTCATTTACAATACCGATCCTTGTTCGTTCCAGTACTACCTATATATACAATATCTTAACAATCAGTGGAAAAAATGTAGGCTTGAGTGTGTAAACAAACTCATTCGACTGAGTAAGAATTGGGAAAATTTGTGAAATTCAGCTTGGCAAATGTCCTTGGGCCGATAGAGCTCATTTACAATACCGATCCTTGTTCGTTCCAGTACTACCTATATATACAATAGCTTAACAATCGGTGGAAAAATGTAGGCTTGAGTGTGTTAACAAACTCATTCAACTGATAAGGATTGGGAAAATTTGTGAAGTTCATCTGGGCCAATGTCCTTGGACCGACATTGCTCATTTACAATACGGATCCTTGTTCGTTCCAGTACTACCCATATATACAATATCTTAACAATCGGTGGAAAAATGTAGGCTTGAGTGTGTTAACAAACTCATTCGACTGAGTAAGGATTGGGAAAATTTGTGAAGTTCAGCTGGGCCAATGTCCTTGGGCCGACATGGCTCATTACGATACCGATCCTTGTTCGTTCCAGTACTACCCATATGTACAATATCTTAACGATCGGTGGAAAAATGTAGGCTTGAGTGTGTTAACAAACTCATTCGACTGAGTAAGGATTGGGAAAATTGTGAAATTCAGCTTGGCCAATGTCCTTGGGCCGATAGAGCTCATTTACAATACCGATCCTTGTTCGTTCCAGTACTACCTATATATACAATATCTTAACAATCGGTGGAAAAATGTAGGCTTGAGTGTGTTAACAAACTCATTCGACTGAGTAAGGATTGGGAAAATTTGTGAAGTTCAGCTGGGCCAATATCCTTGGGCCGACATGGCTCATTTACGATACCGATCCTTGTTCGTTCCAGTACTACCCATATGTACAATATCTTAACAATCGGTGGAAAAATGTAGGCTTAAGTGTGTTAACAAAACTCATTCGACTGAGTAAGGATTGGGAAAATTTGTGAAGTTCAGCTGGGCCAATGTCCTTGGCCGACATGGCTAATTTACAATACCGATCCTTGTTCGTCCCAGTACTACCCATATGTACAATATCTTAACAATCGGTGGAAAAATGTAGGCTTGAGTGTGTTAACAAAAAGGTGTCGACAGACGGACAGACAAACGCGAAAACTATAGTCCCCGGCGGTGGACCAATTAGCCAATTTGGTAGATTTGGCCAATATTAAAATTTATAACTTACATCAACAGTTGTACCATGGAAAACTACAAATTAGGTCATATGAGCCAATTTGGGCAACATCAACAGTTATAACTTATATCAACAGTTGTAATGTAGGGAGCTCGAAAATGAGAACCAAAACGGCTCGTCTCTAGTGATTTCTGAGAAAGTCACAATCTTACCAAATATTCAAACTGAACAAATTTAAATTTTATATCTTAAATCATGAAAGCGTGGGTCAGAGATTTCCAAAACGAGATCCAAAGCGCCCCTTCAATTTACGAGATAACCCAGTTGTCAGTCCCCCTCCACCCCCCCAAAAAAAATAAATAAATAAATAAAAAAAAAAATAAAAAATTGCCAAATTAGCCAATTTCGTGAGACTGATCAAGATCAAAATTTATACCTCATATTAAAAGGTGCAGTAATGCACGTTTCTCAGTCACTTTTCCAATCTTGATCAAATTTTCCAAAGAGACCAGAGTTTAAATTTTACATGTTTATAAGACAAAGTGTGGAATGAGGTCCACCTAATGGTCTTTTTTGCAACTTCGGAGATAAGCCGCTCGCCCCCTCCCCCCCCCCCCCCCACACACACAACCCGAAATTGGTCGACATCCAAATACCTGATATCGTCTCGTATCAACAGTCGCATTGTGGGGAGTTCGGAAGTGAGGTCCAACGCCTTATCTCTAACCGTTTCTGAGATAACTCGCTTTATTTCATTCTGACCAAAGGGGCCCTATTTGCCAAACTCAACGACCTTCAAATTTTATATTTTTGATTACAACATGCACAATGGGCAGTAAGACAATGAGGTCAAAACCACCGTCTCTCTTATAGTTTCTGAAATTTCACCAACCAATATATTATCATAATAATAATGAGATCATTTATACTCCACTTTTTGCACTTGAGGCTCAACGCGGTTTACACATTATTATCCTGGACTCTTCAGTTGAATGTGTACACCTGTTTAACGGGTCGGCTGTCTGTCAATTACAACTGGCGCTTAAATTTCGTCTTGTGACATGCGTTACAGATTGAAACTAAGTGCCCACCTGTCACGCGTGACACTCCTGGGTATGGGAGAAGTGGGAGTTGGGGTTGGGGGGGCGGGGGGTGGCGGGGGGTGGTTGTATGCAGTGCCCACTTGTATATCGTGAGTGCCATGAACGGGAGTCGAACCCACGACCTTCTTGCCACCAGCCCGACGCGCTAACCACTCGCGCTGTCATTACCCACAGCTATGACCCACATGTGTGTGTGTAACCCTCCTGGGTGTGGAGAAGCACGGGGTCGGGGTGGGTGTATACAGTGCCCACTTAGAAACTACGAGTGCCGTGAACGGGAGTCGAACTCACGACCTTCTTACCACCAGCCCAACGCGCTAACGACACTGCCATCATGACCCACAGCTATAGCTTAATATAAGGTATTTTGATCTTGACCAATTTCGCCATCTCTCGTCAATTTCTGGCGAATCTCCAAAAAACACTGCTATCAAATCCGCATGTATCTGAAGATGTTATGACAAACAAAATTCCAGTCTTACCTTTTTGAAAACTGACATGTGGAAACTGTCCAAAATTAGGGTCCAAATTTTTTAAAGTTCCCTCTTTCCGCCAATTTTTTCGCAGATCCCATAAAACGTAATATCTCGGTAGTTGGCCAGTAGTGGAACGCTCCTGTTTATGATCACAACAATCCGAGCAAAACTCAGGGACTAGTGGCACTTTGAAAAATTGTCCAACCCGTACATACGTACACACACACATACAGACGGACGATAGACAAGCCCCCTTCCATCACACTGGACGAGCACACAGTCGGCTGGTCTAAAAATAGAGAAATAGTCTATCTCTATCTCTCTCAAAAAAAAAAAGAAATTCTTGGCCAAACATTGGTTAGATTTAACGCGAGTTACTTAAGAAGCGTTTTTATAAATAAAACACAAGAGTTGGGATACAGACTGGAAAAATTTCTAGGGGTTAAAATGATTTCTTTTAAATTTGAATGTATACTATATCCACACTCTTAAAATGCGTTCCTATCTTGAGTTCAACTTTCGAATAAAACTTCCGTTCAGGAGTAATCTTGCTGCTAAATGTCTTTTTAATATTATCAGGATTTTTCACGAGCGCAGAAAAACTTGACAACTACAATTTGTAACAAAGTTCGCTTAAAAATGGTTAACTGCAGAATGTCTTATCGTTGGCAAGGAAGGCTACCACATATAAAGGTGCAGATAGAGAGAAAGAGAGGGAGAGCGTGAGACAGAGACTGCGTGAGAGAGCGAGAGAGAGAGGGAGTGTGAGGCTGAGAGTCAGAAACAGTGAGAGCGAGAGAGAGAGCGGGAGAGAGAGCGAGAGAGCGTGTGTGTGTGTGAGAGAGAGAGAGAGAGAGAGAGAGAGAGAGAGAGAGAGAGAGAGGGGGGGGAGAGAGAGAGAGAGAGAGAGAGAGAGAGAGAGAGAGAGAGAGAGGGGAAGACAGACAGACAGATACAGGAAGGAATACCACTGGTTCACACAGAGGTCACATGATAGCCCGTGACGTGTTCCCAGATGCGCAGAAAACAAACTTCTCGACGCAAACAATAAATAAAGCTGCCTTTGTGTAAACCAGAAAGGGACTGAGTTCAATTGTCAATTCAATTGGACTGAGCTTTCAAAATTTCACCTGCTGCACCGAACACGAAAAAACTATTGTCAACACCAGACAATGCTCTTTTTTATTTATTTGGCGCAGAATTCAATTATATGCTGTTGTTGGAATGTAAGTATACAAACGTATCAAAAGATCAACACTATTCTCCTTCTTTAAAAAAGAAGAAAACGAAAAAAAAAAACAAAAACAAAAACAAACAAAAAAAAAAAACCTCGAAATTTGTCAGTGATTGGTTGGTCAAACGAAGAGAGGGCGTACTGTGCCCGCGCTCTTCTGCTTATTAATCGCGTACACGACGCCTGGTAACGGCACTTCTTAACTCACGAATTGGAAACATCGAATCTAGATTATCATCAATCTAGACTCCTGAGGGAAATTACAAAGGAAAAAAACTGAACGAAAATGAAGCCAACGTTTCTTTCTGCACTGGTATGTATATAATTCCTTTTTCTTTATTTTTTTATTTATTTTTTTTCTTTTTTTTCTGAACAAGTGAACAGCTTGAAAGATATCCAAAATGCGAACAACCAATGGAGGTTTGGACGATTTCTACATATCTAAAGTAATATCAGCGTCTCTTTTTAAAGCTGTTTTGATGTAAAGAGCGAATGCACCCAATCCTCAGTGACAGCCAGAGAAACCCTACGAACTCCGTTTGTGAACTCAAGTTCTTTTTCCTTTTGAAATTCGCCTCTCTTTAGTGAACACCTTTTTAACAACTTATTATTTAAAATAAAAATGTATCAAGCAAATAAGAAAGTAGATATTTCTGTCCTGGGCGACACACGGCACTTGAGACACGAAGTCTAAACCTTCTTTTTTATTGGACGAAATCTCCCCACCTTCACCCCCCCTCCCTCCCTCCCCCCCCCCCCCCCCCCCGCACTTTGTAGAACCTTTGGCAGCCACGTGACCAATTTTCAGATGGTTATGGGAAGTAACGACCTTTTAGCAGTAAAAATTTATATTCCATGACCACCCACATTGCGCGCACTTTCTGCCTACTGTATCCCGACATTAGCCTAGAATATTGGCCCGCATTAAAACTTCATGACGTCATCACTGAGGTCGACTCCCGCCAAACTAAGGGCCTGCTTGCTCTCCCCCCTCCCCCACCCCCTCTCCTAGCGTTTGATCTTGTTTTAACTTGTTCTTTTTTAATCTGCTAGTAGTGGTAGCTTTCGCGCGGTTTGCCCTACCCCCCACCTCAACCCTCTCCTCGGGTTCGATTTTGTTTTAACTTGTTCTTTCTTTTGAAGCTGCTGGGAGTGATAGCTCTGGCGCTGCTGACGAGCGAGGCGCAGGCTGACTGCGAGGATGAGTGTGGGGGGCCTGCTGGAGGACTGCTTGAGCCACGCTATGGGCAAACAGGAGAAACAAGAGTGCCGCGACAGGGACAAGGAATGCCGCGACTGGTGCGAAACACTCCAAGGCATCGAGTGATGAGGCTCACCCTCCATCCCCCCCCAACCTCCCCCCACCCCCCGCAAAGAAAAAAAAAAAATCACACTTGGCCCTCTTATTTTTTAGTCAATCGAACAGTAAAATAAAACACACCACAAAGCAGCTCTGTTGTTGTCTTTTCTTGAGAATGCCCCCTCCTCCCTCCCCCCCCCCCCCCCCCTCCAAACACATTTAGCGGATACAGACTTATTCTGAGGTCAACATTTTCGGAACTCGCCAATAATATTTTTTTCACTAATATCTTAATGATGACTGAAAATGAGTATATATATATATATATATATATATATATATATGGCCTTTTATCACAATAACGGCTCTGTCCATCGACTTTTGCATTCAGGTCAGCATTGAAAAATGACTACCTTGAGAATCGACCAATCAGATCACAGTATTTACCCAAGCCATGTAACAGTTACAAACAATGCACCAAAGGCCAGCAGCAATCAAGATTTAACGCCATGATTTAAAGCTAGAGCAGTATGCATATCCCACATATTCCCCACAGCGCCCCCCCCCCCCCCCTCCCCCATCAGTTAAACCCGGCCATCAATAGTCAATCAAGACCTGAAATTTTCAGTCCAGTTGGTGCATTTTCCTTAGACGAACCTGGTCCATTTACAATACCGATCTGTGTTTGTTCCCATAGAAGCTACACACCAAGTTTCATTAAAATCCCTGCAGTTGTTGTTGAGATATGGTGTTAACAAACTCATTCCGATGCTGAATAATTTACACGATTTAGTTAATTTCAAAGTCCATTTGGTTCATTATCCTTGGGCCAACGTAACCCATCCTTCAAGAGAAGAAAAAAAAACAAAAATGCAAAAAAAAACAAAACAAAAAAATACAAAAACACAACAAGACCTCGAAATTTGTCGCTGCTTGCTTGGTCGAACGAAAACAAGGCGCGCTGAGCCGCGCGCTCTTCTCCTTATTAACTATTATTAGTTTGCATTTCGGAAAAATGCGCATGTTTGTTATGCTTTGTTCGCATTTCGGACCAGTGCGCATGTTTGTTTAGCTTGTGTTGACGCGCGTTTGAATTTTCGGACCAGTGCGCATGTTTATTCAATTTGCATTGATGAGCGGTTCTTATTTTAGACCAGTGCGCATTTTTATTTAACTTGCGTCGATGCGCAGTTCGCATTTCAGACCAAGGCGCATGTATATTCAACTTCCGTTGATGAGTGGTTCGCAATTCGGACAAGTGCGCATATTTATTTAGCTTGCGTTGATGCGCTGTTTACATTTCGGACCACTGCGCATGTTTATTTAACTTGCGTTGATAAGCGGTTCGCATTTCGGACCACTGCGCAAGTTTATTTAACTTACGTTGATGTGCGGTTATTATTTCGGACCACTACGCATGTTTATTTAACTTGAGTTGATAAGCGGTTCGCATTTCGGACCACTGCGCATGTTTATTTAACTTGCGTTGATGCGCGGTTATTATTTCGGACCAGTGCGCACATTTATTTAACTTGCGTCGATGCTCGGTTCGATTTCAAACCAGTGCGCATGTTTATTCAACTTACAAGTTTTAGCGGATCGCCTAAAAAATTAATTTTCCAAGAGGGACCTAACTGGATAAGAATCGTACAAAAATTGGAAAGGAAATCAATAAAAAATTGTGGCAGAAGAAGCATTTTCCAAATTAAACGCCAATTTATTTTTAAAAATACCCCCTCATATCGCCAATTTTTGGCGGATCGCCAAAATGAGAAATGTTTCAAAAGAGGGACTACTCAGAGAATAATGTACAAAATTTGAAGAAAATGTGATCAAAATTGTGTGAAAAAAAAAGCATTTTGAAAATTGGTGACCATAAAATCACAAATGTCCCCTATTTGGCCAATTTTTGGCAGATCGCCAAAAAGAAGAAATTTTCACGATAGGCCTACCTAGAGAACAATCGTACAAAATTGGAAAGGAATCCGATCAAAATTGTGGGAGAAGAAGCATTTTGAAAATTAGGCAACAAAAAATTAAAAATGCCCCCCATTTGCCCAATTTTAGGGGGATCGCCAAGGAAAGCAAATTTTCAAGGGAACACTATATTAAGAACATTCGTACAAAATATGAAGAAAATCTGATCAAAATTCTTCGAGAAGAAGCATTTTAAAAATTGGCAACAAAAAATATTAAGTGCCGCCATTTAGCCATTTTTGGCAGACCGCTAAAAAAAAAGTAATTTTTTAAGAGAGGCCTACCTAGAAAACAACTGTTGAAAATTTGAAAAGAATCCGATCAAAATTGTGCGAGAAGAAGCAGTTTGAAATTAGATACCAAAAAAATTAATAAATGTCTCCCATTTGGCCAATTTTTGGCAGATCGCCAATATGAGTAATTTTTGAAAAGAGGCCTACCTAGGGAATATTTGTGCAAAATATGAAGAAAATCTGATCAAAATTGTGGGAGAAGAAGCATTTTGGAAAATTGGCAACCGAAAAATTTCAAATATCCCCCATTTAGCCAATTTTTGGCGGATCGCCAAAATGAGTAATTTTTGAAAAGAGGCCTACCTAGGGAATATTTGTGCAAAATATGAAGAAAATCTGATCAAAATTGTGGGAGAAGAAGCATTTTGAAAATTGGCAACCGAAAAATTTCAAATATCCCCCATTTAGCCCAATTTTTGGCGGATCGCCAAAAAGAGTAATTTTTCAAGAGAGGTGCACCTACAGAACAACTATCCAAAATTGGAAAGGAATAAGATCAAAATTGTGGGAGAAGAAGCAATTTGAAAATTGGCAACCACGAAATTACAAATGTCCCCCATTTGGCCAATTTTTGGCGGATCGCCAAAATGAGTAATTTTTGAAAAGAGGCCTACCTAGGGAATACTCGTGCAAAATTCGAAGAAAACCTGAGTCTGATCAAAATTGTTTGAAAAAAAGTATTTTGAAAATTGGCAACCACAAAATTACAAATGTCCCCAATTTGGCCAATTTTTGGCGGATCGCCAAATTAAGTAAGTTTTCAAAAGAGAATTACCTAGGGAATATTCGTGCAAAATATGAAGAAAATCTGATCAAAATTGTGGGAGAAGAAGCATTTTGAAAATTGGCAACCGAAAAATTTCAAATGTCCCCCGTTTGGCCAATTTCTGGAGGATCGCCAAAAAAAAAAAAATTTTTAAAGAGACGCCTACCTAGAGAACATTCGTCTAAAATTTGAGAGGAATCCGATCAAAACTGAAGGAGAAGAAGTATTCTAAGTAAAAGTTTTCACACGTACATACAGACGACGGATACCCCTCTATTGATGGGAAAAGACCAGCCCGACATTGTCGGCTGGTCTAAAAAGCAAAATATCTACGTCTTCTGATTTTTTTTTTCACTTTCTATTTGAAACACTGAGTACATGCACTTAACTAGTACACTTGAATTTTATTTAGCACCCATCTGGAAATATTTTGATAGGGATGTTACGAACGGCAAAAAACATTAAGGGAATTGGTAAGGGGTTGTAAAGTTGAAATACGAGGAATTGCCAAACGTCTAGGAAAAAAATGCAAAGATCTGAACAAACACAGTGCCGCTCCGCCTCCAGTTAAAAGAAAATTTGAAGAGGATGACACTTCATAAAACGGAGGAATTGCCTCCTGTCAAAAAAAAAAAACAAAGAATGATCTTACTGGAAAATTAATTATCAGAGCAACACCGAAAGGCATTAATTATCTTAATATTTAAATGGCACGGGCTATAATATGTACTAATTCATGTGTTTGTGACTGTAGTTTGTGTGATATGAACCTTGGATGTGATTTAAAATTTAGTAATTAATTACAGTAATTTTACATATTTTTCTTGGAAAAATTCAGCAGAATCTTAGTAACAGCCGAGACGTTTTTGTTCTTAACAGGTATTGTAAACATAACTCATGCAATCCAATAAATAAGGGTCATATGTATGGTTGGTTCCTAGACGATTCGTACCTAATTAGATGATTCGTACCCACATTGATTGGTCGATTCGTACCCTAAAAACAGTTTTTAAGTTATCGTGTCACCCGTCGATCGCATATATTCCCCACATGTTCTACCTGTTGGGGAAAAAAATTAAAGAAGGCTAAAAAAAATTATCAGCACTTAAAAAAAAAATATCCATCTTGAAAAAAATCGGTTTAATAGGTTTTAATAGGTTTAATGGGTTCCGCTGGAAGGCCTGATAACGATATGCAAGGCAACTGCGTCCGTATGAGCCACCTGTGAGGCGACTTTGTGCGAGATTCAACAACCCACAAATCTTTCTTTTTTTTTTTGCATTTGCTAAAGGCCCTCAAAGTTGAACGGTAATGATACTTAACTTCCGCGGTACGCTTTCCTTCAAAGTAAAGAATCCGGATATAACCACAAACCTCTCGCGATAAATAATGACATTTGTTTACATCCAGGAAGCAGGGGTTATTCCGTGAAAAAGTTACAGCAAATTTTGTAATTACCAGCTAAAAACTTTTAAAAAGCTTTTTCAAATGAAAAAAGCATGAAAAAAAAACTAAAAGTTAAATACAGAATAAATTAATGCCTAATTCTCCATCTATAAAATATTTGAGTATAAACCAAATCAGACTTTACGTAACGTGTTTCGAATAAAATACGCAAGAATTTTGAATCTCGACTGCCAGGACACCGGGTAAAAAAAAGAAAGAAATGACAGAAAAACATAGAAGAAATATAGCAAAAAGAGCTCATGATCAGAACATAAAAGAAATTGAAACTTAAAACTATTTTTTCAAACTTTTAATGAATTATTATCCCCCCCCCCCCCCCCAAACGGAGGGAGACACTGTAAGGTAAGAAAAAAGGTCTTAGAAACTCGAGTACTTAAAGTGACAAGCCTAAAGCTCCAACTCCTGGCCGGTAAGTATAATCCTAATCCTAATGAAACGTTAAGGTTTCAGTTTGATCGATCAAAAATTGTCAAAATTACAGCCCTCTGAAAATTGATTACATTGACGCTTTCGAGGGTACCTTGTGGAGTCCACTTCTCTATTAAGGAATCATCTAAGGGCTATTATTCTTTCATATATGCAATAGTTAGTGTATGTATGTGCAACGTCAAGGTTTCAGTTTAATCGATCACAAATTGTCAAAATTACAGCCCTCTGAAAATGGGCTAAATTTTCGTGTCACAGAAGGCACCTTCTGGAGTCCAATTGCCTATAAAGGAACCATGTAAGAGCAATTATTCGTTCAATTATGCAATAATTAGAGGATAAAGACTTGCCACGTCCAAGATTTAGTTGGTCGACTGGAAATTATCGAAATTACAGCCCTCTGAAAAATGGGCTTAATTATCAAGGAAACTTAACAAAATGGCGTATAGTTATTAATTATTGTGACAATGAATTTCACGGGGGATCCTGCTGCACTCTGACAGCCTCTAGTTCAAAATAGCATACAGATTGTTAAGAACACGATTGCTCTTAAGCTTTGCTGCAAGAGAAATTTAACATTTAGGCGAAATCTCTCCATCATTTCTTTCATTTTTTTACCCGTTCAGTGTGTATTCCAGACGCAGAATTTCTGCGCATTTTATTTGGAACACCCAAAGTGTGATTTGGCTTATATGTTTTATTGATAATCTATAACCCCTTTGTTTTTATTTCTGGTCAGTTGACTTTGATCACATGACAGCCCAGAACGTAAACAAACATTTCACAGGTGAACGCGGAAGCTAACTTTTCTCTACTTTAACGGAGATATTAAAGATATGCAGCCGACTAAAAATTGTTCCTGCTTTGCAAAAAAAAAAAAAGGTATTTTGTGCATAAACTTACAGTTAACGTTTGAACAATAGGTGTAGTGAAATTAGTTAACAGTATTTTATTAGTAAAGCTTATTAGAAGTAAATCTAGCTGGGTTCAACGTAGAATTGTTCAGCTTGGTTCAGTGAACTTATATGGAGCCTCATCTGCGACCTGTGCATCGATCAACTACCAGCAGCAACTTACTGCGGATTCCCTGGCCTGTGCAGTTTACAAGTTTACATTGTCTACGGCAAAGACCATTTGTGCAAGAAGCCGTAAATCCTCAATTAGGTGAGTTTTCCTGCATAGGGACTAGGACGCAGGATTCGTGTCTCGGAACAATTGAAGTTGACTCCTAGCTGAACAACGCAAGGCTTCACAGCTCTTACAGAGATATATACGAAGTTATTTAAGTCGTATGTGCTGTTCAATTCGAATGTCAGCTACCTCATACAATTTGTATCACTGGCATTGCACTCTGAAGGCCTTTAGCGAATGAATTTTACACAACAGAGGTGCCTCTAAGCGAGAATAGTTTACTTGCATATCGTATATAGCGATGATTTGATGCGGCTACGAGATGGGAGGAGAACGAACGGCTAAAGTAGATCCAAACTGGTGAAATTGAAAAGACCATCTTCCGTAGCTGACAAACAATTTTTATTTGTACAGTATCGCAAAATAAGAAATATTTGAGTCGAAGGAGTTGGCAAATTTGTGTACGGCTATTAAGATTAGTTAAAATTGAACATTTTGTTGTCATCAATTACAATCTACTCTGCAGGGTTGGCACGCATTATTTGGATAGTGGTGGGGTGGACTGTTTGCTGATATGACATTTGCGACTCGCACAGCAATGCGGACTGAAAGCGTTTTCAGGGGTGGACTGTTTGCTGATGTGACATTTGCGACTCACACAGCAACGTGGACTGAAAGTGTTTTCATAAGCAGAAACGTTAATTTAAAAAAACAAACAGGGAAATGTTTGAATGAACAGAGAAATGCGTTTTGTTTATTTGAATAGTTTGAATTTGACAGCCAGTTTCTTACCGTTTCGGACAGTCCAAAACTGTTTTGGACAGGACGATAAAAACCTGGTTTTTACCAGGGGTTTTTACGATCGTGTCCAAAACTTGCCAACACTGCTACTCTGACCAATTCTCTATATCCTCACCCTCGTAGGTCTAGCTCAAAGAAGCGGTGAACTAAAAAGTGTCCAGGCACCGCTTCAAAGCCTCGCTATATAACGATAAGCAAGTCAACTGCGCTCGCTTTGAGGCACCCCTGTGGCTACTTTGTGCGAGATTCAACGACCCATAAGTTTTTATTGGCATTTCCTAAAGACCCTCAAAGTACAACGGTAATCATCTACAACTTCTGTGTTACGCTTTCTTTAAAAGAAAATAATACGGAAATAACCCCAAATCTCCCGCAATAAATGACATTTGTTTGTATACAGGGAGCATACTTTATTACGTGAAATAGTAACAATATTTTTTTGCAATATGATATTTCAAAAAGAACGTAAACATAAAAAGTCAAATATGGTGGGTGTACCAAAAAAATTTATACGTACTTCTGCATCTATCAACTATTATATATTGTTCAAATAAACTATAACCCCTTTATTTAAATTGTCGGTCCCTTGACTTTGGTCACGTGACATTTAAAGGCCAGAATATAAACAAACATTTGACAGGTGGATGCGGAAGCTAACTGTTCTGCACTTTTATGAACAAATAAAAGATATACAGCTCGCTAAAAAACTTTGCCTGTTATACATAAAGGGCATATTGGGCATGAACTTTCTGTAGATGTTTGAATAATAGGGGCTGGTATGCAGGATTCGTGCCTCAGAACATATGAAATTGACCCCTATTGGTGGAACAGTGAAAGGCTTCGTAGCTCTGAGACAGAGATATACGATATTATAAAAGTCAGAGCTACTCGGAGCTATCGTAGGCCGAACCTAAACAGCGGGCCGCTTGTTGGAGCTATTCGAACTGGAAAACCTACGGTGTGGTTTGGCCGCTCACGAAATATATGCAGTTTTATACCTTCACTTTTTTCATTACGTTCAAAAGTTGCCTTTTTTCATCCTCGGTAAGACCACTTAAGTCAGGAATAGGATAATTTTGGTCAACTGTCATCATATTTTTGTTCGTTTGTTTTTGGAAAATGTATTTCCGGTGCAGAAGTCTGCACAGCAGCGGTATTAATAAAATTCCAAGTCTGGTTAAAGTACTGCATAAACGATCGAGTTTTTTAAAACCAAAACGAGTTATCAAAATTAATTAATTTCCACGGCTCCGAATGTTTGAATGGATTTAAGTATAAATGGTTTGATCAATGAGTCAAAGTAAGACAAAAAAGATTTGTTTAACTCTTAAAATTTGGAGGAAGTGAATGAACTAAGTCTAGAATCCAGTGCACATAAAACACCAGTGTGCAACAATATAGCACCTTGTTTATTTGTTTACTTGGTTTTTGGTTAAAAAAGGTGTATGTCTTCAAGAAACTCATTGTTCTTCAATAATCAGCTCCAAATTTTTCCTTTTATTATAATACAATAATAATAAACTTTCATTTTTCTGCATACACAATCATAATTCATTGTCAAATATTCAAATGTTATCAAGATTATTGACGGTGTAGCATTGAAACACCCCAGCATTGAAACACCACATCATTGTATGGGCCCATCCAATGGCTGGGCTAAATCGATGCAGAGGCTATTGAAACAGCACATACAGTTCCCCCCCCCCCCCCCTCATGAAACACGACTCAGTGAAGGAAAACACAACACATACGGACTTCGTCTGTAGCCTCAGTAAAGTTGGGTGCTATTTTTTTCTTGCTAAAAATTGCTAATTGACGAAACAATGACAATATTTTTCAGTGAGGGTTGTCGTCTGCTCGGGACCTAACTAAGGGGTACTGAGGTCCTGAAGTGGCACTGAGGACCCGACAAATTTTTCATACGAACTCCCCGCCCCGCCCCCATCTTTAATTATGCCTTAAAATCACTGCTTCTTGCGCCCCCCTCCCTGCCACCCCGTAAGGCGACGCTGTCATCGGTGCCATGGGATCTTTTATCTTCTTGTATTCCCATCGCCCCCCACCACCCAATATATGTTTATCTCAACAGCTTACAGTTTTTTCCATAAAATATATAGATTATTAAAGAAAAAAAAGATGCAAAATTTCTCTTTTTGGCATATATATATATATATATATATATATATATATATAGCCCCACCCCCTCCCACCCCTCCTACGCAGCTTTCCCACCGACTTTGTAATTAAAGCCTTGAAGAGGCTTGATCAAAGCAGCAATATGAGCAGCAGTTTTGGTTTTGAGCGTTTCTTTAAGCTTAAAACCGCCTAATCTAGCATTTTGAAGTAAAAAATAGTTTGGGTCCTCACTGCCACCAGCGGGTCCTCAGTGCCATCGGGTCCTCACTGCTACTTCGATCGGGACATCATTATCACTGGTGGTACTGAGGTCCCGAGCAGACGGTGACCCCGCCTCGAATATTAGGTACAATTCTGCCGGCCCTGCATGTGCTATTTTCATGGATGGGGTATTTCTATGCAACTGTCTGTAGATTTGGCCCATATTTTTGATCAGAGGTGTTGTTTCTATGGATGGGGTATTCCTATGCATCTGTCTGTAGATTTGGCACATATTCTAGATCAGATGTGTTGTTTCTATGGATGGGGTATTCCTATGCATCTGTATGTAGATTTGGCACATACAGCTTCTATATGTGCTATTTCTGTGGCTTACAGCTAGAGGATGGGCCCATTCTACACCCATCAACCATTAAAACAGCCCATCTTGTTCACAACACAAAGCAGTTTGTTCCCACTTTTAAGGGGAGAAGAAAATATGTGCTATTCCTATAGCCAAATATGGGCTGAAACAATAGAAGCGCAAAACAACGAAGATGGGGTAAATCAATACCTCGCTGTTATTGGATGGGCCATCCTACGGATGGGCTGTTTCAATACAACACACGGGAAAAACATTCCAAAAGGTAGTAATATAGTTACATGCAATTTTTCATTTTATTAATCATGTGACACTTCCCTCCCCTACTTCAAAATAGAAATTGATTTTAAAAACTCCCTTTTATCTTTCCAGCATGGCTCAAGTCAATTGCAATCCACAGTTTATCATCAATTCAAGTGATCCCAATCATCAATATTAGTATCAACATCCGGAGAGTAGCTTAATGTTTAATGATCACAGTATTGGTCAGAAATGAAAACAATTTTTGCAGATGACTACCACAATGAAAGATTTATAAATTTACTCAAACTATAAATTTTAAGCCCCCAAATCAGAAAATTTATAAAGTTACTGAAATATTTCACGCATACTACAAACTTCTTGACTGATGCAGACAACTTACAAAAATATACATACAGAAAGACACAAACACACATATATGTGTGCTTGTTTGCTTGTGTGTGAATGTATACATTATATACACTTCACAAAGTTCCTGATAATATAGGAAGTTCGTGAATTTTCTGACTCAGTTAGGAAGTTTGTGAGGTGTGCGAAACATTTCGGTGAAATAATGTGTTACGTTATGGTGCCATACCAATTTCTCATTTATATCTCTCGTTACAAGCTTGGCAGAATCTGCTGAAACTCCCCAGCAGACATACCAAAGAAAAAGGATCTCCAATGTTCAGTGACAGAGAAATCTTGCAAATAAAGCTAAACTGTTAATTGATTAAATCATATGTTTTCCATAATTTGGCATACATATAAAAAGTTGACAGAGCCGTTTGGTTTATCCAAAGAATAGTGGATGCCGTAAAATGTGTTAAGTCAATCAGTAGGGAATAAACGAGAGAACTAGAGGCTGTCCCATCCCCCCCAACCCCTCCTCCCCCCTTAGTGGTAAAATTCATAAACGAGAGAACGGAGCCAAGCGTAGAGTATAGGACGAGTGAACTGGGCCATGCATAAAGTATAAGACGAGAGAACTGTACGCTAACTCCTCCCCCGTGGGAAAATTTTTTCAATTTTGCATATCCATGCGTTTCAGACGATTCTGAGCAACTTTGCTTTATGACCCCCCCCCCTTCGTGGAAAAATTCCCTCCTTCGTCCTGGAAATTTGTTTGATTTTTTTTTGCACATTTATCCATTTCAGACAATTCTGAGCAACTTTGTATTTTTTCTGAAAATAGAGTATAAAAGACGGATTTGCTGCTTTGAACAGCAAATAAGTTCTTCGGCACTTGAACGAGTACAAGCATTTCTTTACCAATAAGTCGTCTTTGTAAATGAAACTGAGGGACAAACAGTGATAGCTAATTTCGAGATGAATGCTAACTTAAGCGAAGTAGTTGAAGATGGTCAGTATAGTCGATTCATAAAATCAAACGAAATGAAAATTGGATGGAATTTTCTGATTCTCTCTGGAAGAGAGTGAATGATAACTTGGAGGTGCGCATGATTAACTTCAAATTCTATTTAACAAAATCAATGCGCTTAGAAATGATTACGTTCAATGACATGAGCTGTCAGCCTTGTACACAGCTCTCAATTTGAAGGGGAAGGCTATACTTCACACGTCAACTTCAATGATAACGAATGGGCAACGCTGCTGGACGTTATGCTAAAATAAACAGCTTGTTATATGAGGCGTCACCATAAACATCCAGTCTTTTGCTTGATGAGACGTGTACGGAATGTCAGGGTTGGGTGACAGCAGTCCAGTTAACTGAGCATAAACAGATGGAAACGACTAATCTGACCAAGGAACAACTGGCTGAAGTGGACTTAAGTAATGCAAATGTACTGAACCAGCTTGAATTAATATATACATATTGCGGTGCTAAAGGATACGTAGAAGATGATAATTGTCACTGCCACTTAAAGGTTGATGAGATGCATATAGAGGAATGGCCAATTGAGAAAAACTCTTGGGTAAGGTGCATAACACACACACACACACACACACACACATATATATATATATATATATATATATATATATATATATATATATATATATATATATATATATATATATATATATATATATATATATATATATATATATATATATATATATATAGAAGATATTGAAGAACATTTCAATCCAAAACAGAATAACTCATTATTCCTGATCTCATGACTAAATATCATAGTGACGAACGCATGACCATATTGCTTAGTGTTAGAAGTGCCCATAAAAATCTGAGCATTATTTTCACCCTAAGCAAACTGTTTCAACAAGAAAAGGAAATGCGTAATATTAGTTTAAATACACATTTCTTTATTTTCTTTGAAAGAGAAAGCCAACAGATCAGTACATTGGCTCGACAAATATATCCAGGGAAATCTCAGTTTCTCATTGAGACATATCAAGATGCTACAAGCAAACCTCATGGTTATTTATTTATTGCTTTAAAACCAAAGAGAGAAGGCAAGCTACGTATTCGCACAGGTATTCAACCAAATGATACATATTATGTTTATGTGAATAAAATAGTGCATGAAGAATAATTACAACCCAGTAGCGCTAAAAGATTGAAGCAAAGCTACAAAAGATGAATTCGACATTCGACAATTGGCTGATAAAAAATTTCCCTTAAGCGTAAAAAAGTTGCTTACTCAAAAAGGCGGATTAATTTGTGTCAATGCAAGAACTGTACTTCCGTTATTAGCTCAAATATTAGTAAAATATAGCATGCCTTGAAAAGAAAATAGAAAATCATTATCAAGTCAACTTTCCAATGATGGTATTAAAGCTAAATTGAACAGCTAAAGTATTAGAGCGAAATCGTGAAACTTCAATGGAAATGTCTCAACTTCTTGGTCGTCATTTTCGAATAGTTCAGTCACAACAACGAAAGTCTGCTGCATTAGCTAATGTAGAAAAATCAGACAAGTCACAACAGTTAACATTTCTAGGCCATTTGCATCCTATATATCACGTGAAACTAACACAATTTCTGGCAGAACTTAAGAAACATGATACGAGATAGACAGTTAAAATGAACTTGTGTTGAGAACTGGAGATATAATTGAAAATTTCAACACTATTGATTTACTAAAAGAAGCATTGCTTGCGGCAAGAAGAAAAGAACGACAAGAACAAACACAAGGCTAGAAACAGTTAATTGAGGAAATTGTAGACGTTAATATTCCACAAACTGCTTTTGGCAAAAAGACAGCTCGTGAAGATATTACAAAAGAGATAAACAGCACCAACAAAGGCTGTTTCCAGAAGGATGGGAAACTTTTCAACATGGCTTTAAGAATTATGGTGTTGTTGCAAAGAAAATGAAAATGAAAAAAATATTCCTGTAAAAAATAAGGCGTGTGAGTGCTTGTTGTCAAGGAGAAGTAGTAGACAGCAATCTGGATCATGCAGACAATGTGGATGACGTGTGTCATGCATGAAGTAATGTATATATACACGTCCAGTCTATCCACGCGCATATACTATTTGACCATTATAGAGCCAACAAGTTTTTACATTACTTTACCCAATACAATGAGGCAATGAATAGACTATACTCTTGATTTTCGATGATCATTAGATGCTTTTATCAAGTTACCATTCCAGTGATTACTATAGATCCATACCTGGATTATGTAGTGCAATAAATGAAGAATTACAAAAAATCTATTAATGCAAACCCTATTCGGTTGAAGTATGATAAAATAAGTCGAAGAGTTTCTCTTATTTTGAGAATAGTTTTATGATATTGTCTTTTGTACTGGATTAGTTAAGATTTTAGGATTTATACCAGATAAATGGTATAAAGAATCTGGTCCTGCTGAACATCAAGCATATGTGAAACATGGATTTTATTACTATATGTGTATAGCAGTATTTGCGAGCTGCAAGTAGTTAGAGATTATTATGTACCGATGCTACGTTCTGTTCCCATTGAAGTTGATGATGGTGATATTATTATGAAAACTTATGAAGAAGCTCATTACGTACCTGCTAACACATCAAAATTTAATATGATAGAAATGAATATTGAGGATGACATGTTTCATTTCAAACTGGAAAGGTGATATGTAAACTTCATTTTCGGCAAAAAGCATTATGACAGTATATAGACGTAATCCATAAGCATACTGCAACCATTTCCTTCATCAAGTGGGTGAGGATTTGCCAGAATGTAAAGGTGCACGTTTGGTTCGTTCTTTGGAGCATTAGCTCGTTAAGTCAGTCCACTCATTAAGGCGGGAACTAAATTTGTTGCACCACATCTTTAAAAGGCTGCAAAAAGTGTGGTTAAAGACGCGTCTGGTCGCGTAGCCGAAGAAGTTGCTGAGGCTATTGATAAACCAAGATACCAATGAAAGTTAGAAGGCGAAAGAAAGTGAAACGAACAACACCAAAAGATATATTTCGGAAATATAGAAAAAATGTCAATCATCCATGATCATTCTTGTGAATGTAGTCTTGCTCCATTGGAATGGTTTCAAATACCCCCAACGCAAATTGCTGTAGAAAAAAAGAAATAATGTAGACCATCAACCGCTCGCTACCATTAGAACTTTATACTGCCACTTCGTGGTCTATTCAGAGTGCTTCCATTCTCAGAATAACGCCTCTGCAGTTTAAAAAACTGCAATTCTGCTACACCCAAAGCGCCTAGTAAGTACTTGCATCGAAGCACCTTCAGTCAACATACCTATAGCCTGGTCGCGACAATTTTAAGGCAGTCGAGGCATTATACTCTACGTTTTTCGTACCCGTTTACTATGTTTAGGTATCTTCGCAAATGTCCGCTGTGCACATGGAATTGGGAAATGACTGAAAACAGTACACTTTGGGACTCAGGACCAAAAATATGCCAAAGGGCAACATGTAACAATAACACCTTGAAATTCATGCTACACAATGAAAACATTGTACGAAGGTGCATCAATAGATTCTAGCTTACTGATCCAAATATAACATTAAATAACAATTGAAAAATAAAAAAGTTACTTTTTGTTATTGTTGAGTACTTTTGGTCTTTGACTTTATGTCGCATGCTCTACGTCATATAGTTACTAAGTTATTTAACAGAAATAAGAACCACTCAGAGGATGATGATGATGATGATGAGGATGATGATGATGATGACGAATAGGCAAAGAAGATTGAAACTATTCAAAGAGGTGCTACACGGTACTCAAATTATTCCAAAGTTATGGCTTTCTGTAGTTTTCTGTTTATCTTGTAACTACATCCACTTTAAATGTCTACACCACATTTACTGCCATTGATTTTCTTACTGAACTCGGCCAAAGGTTTTTTTATTTTAGAGATTTCAAGAATGGTTAAAAATATAATACCACGACTTACCACTAACATGCTAAATGTGTTTTGATAAATTACATCTGCAGGACAGATCATAGACAACGTGCATGTTATTGAAGCACGGAAATGAAAATATTGCCCAAATGCTAAAAAAATAGAATTCGAGTCAGTATTTGATGTACATTCATACTACATTGATTATATGCCATTATACGAAATTGTAACCAACATTTTCAATTAATTTAACATAGTTAGTGTTTTCAACACTTTTTTTTTGCTAGCACACATTATTTCCTGTAAAGTACGAAAGCTGCTGAAAAAGTAAACAGAGTTGAGAAAAGAAAGGCAGATTAACCGGAAGAAATATAACTATATAAATTTGTACTTGTAAAAATTTTATCACAACAATACTAACAAAAACTAAACCAATATTTTTCTTTTCCTTTGTTGATTAACCTCTTTGTCTTCCATTAAGGAATTTTAACACTGATCACATTCAAATAGACTGTATCAGTTGTGTAGGCCTCTAAGGAACACATGTTCTTTTCCACGTCAGTTGTTTTTTAATATAAAACAATATGAGAAATATCGACTAATAAAGTACATCATTTTCAGCTTAATAGATTCCTACACCTTCAAAAAAATGAGCCAAAATCTCATGCAAAAGCGTAGAAAAAACCGACATGTTACAATTTGATTGGTTGAAAAAGATGAAAATAATATTTTATATGCTTGTGACAAAATATATTTTACGCACGCCCTGATTTCATTTAAAGGATTACTCGAGCAACTTGTGGTACGTCCAAACCAAACATGAAGGCTTTAATTTTATCAGCTGTGGTAAGTGAAAACTAAATCAACTTTATCAATTTTTTTTTTGTTTTCCCTTCAATTGCTTTAACACAAATCGGAAAGGGAATTCAGCTGTTCAAGTTCTTTGAACATACTGATAACTATCTTGAGGGAGAAAAAATGTCAAGTATCTGATATTTTCGTCTGTACTTCCGATTGCACAGACACTTTTAATGAGCCGTTTATATATATATATACATATATACGTGTGTGAATAGAAATACTCTGCATTTTGCGTTTATGTTTCCGTCTTTCGCCCTGTTTTTATTTTTAAATCAGTCATTATTATATATGCAATGGGTTAAAATCAATAGAAAGGTAGTAAGAAGAATATTTTGAATCTTATGAAATAAACGTCTTTAATCAAGTATTAAAATATACAGTATCGGAGTATTCCTTTAGAATTATGCCTTGAAATTTACAAATATATTTCTGAGGCATATCTTGTAATATTAGAAATATCATTGATTTGCGTTAGGTGCTACTGATAATTGTTGAATTGCCACTGATTTATGTAATCGGTTAAAGATATTTCATTCTTTTGTTTAACCAGATGATCAGTGTGTTTGTGGGAATACTGTACATTTCCCAGACAGAAGGTGTCCGCTCAACATGTGAGGAACATTGTAAACACGTACATGATGTCTGCATGGAGTATTTACTGTCACCAATTTATGAGAAGGACTGCAAGGACGAGCTTGATGCGTGCCTCGAAGATTGCAGAACTTCAAAATGGGAACTATAAAACAACCAATGGTTTTAACATTAAGCATTTTTGATGGTGGTTGAATAGCAGCATTACAAAAATCACCATGAATATCACTATGTTATGAAGTAGTTGTACCTATTCACAATATATTGAATACTTGCAACGCATTTCGAGTCAACATCAAGATATTATTGACTAAGCTACGAATCTATCCGCTTTTATATGTTTTCTAACATGACTTAAATGGCATATGAATAACATATAATTGCAATATCTAATATTTTTTGCGTTCCGGTAAACATTTTAGAAGTGATTGGCTTGAGAATTACCGATAAGATTTCAGCATTTAGATTGATTCATGTAGCAACAACAAATCAGGCTTAATATCAAATCAATATCAATGCTGTATTGAACACAGTTAATGCAAACATGCCATTCTTCAGTCAAAGTTAATACGAAACAATGATTTTGTAACATTGCAACGAAATTACAAATTGTACAGAACACGTTACAGATGAGCGACAACGGCCGAGAATAAAGGTTTGACATATGTCATCTGAAGCGTCACATTCTGCCATTTTAGTTAATCTTTTTATATCCAAGATGGGAACGCAGTTCAAACATCTATAAATTTATCATAAGGCTAGTTATCTCTTTGCTTATCATAATTTGTGTTTGTACAACTTGAGATAAACTGTCTGGCTTGTGAAATAAAACAAATTAACGAATCTCATTTTGTAGCATTAAAAGACTTTTATTATCTTATAACTTACATCAACATGACATTAATAATATTAAAGCAAA
Source organism: Protula sp. h YS-2021 (assembly GCA_949752745.1). NCBI lineage: Eukaryota > Metazoa > Annelida > Polychaeta > Sabellida > Serpulidae > Protula > Protula sp. h YS-2021. The sequence continues at coordinate 37,354,611 of OX457032.1, read as the reverse complement.
AGTGACTTTGACCAAATTTGCTTTTCGTCTTATATACGTGGACCGTGTTTTAAATGCGCAAATCTCCGTTAAGATGCTTGTGTTACACAACAAAGGTATGTGACTTCTAATCGATGGCTTCGATATGACATGGACCTGATTTGTTGATTTTTTCAGCATGTTGAGCCGTACCACAGAAATAAATTCAGTGGAGTATCCAACGTAGTGTGGTGTAGGGCTTGCTATCCCCCCTAATTCAAATAAAATTATGCTGGTAAACTCGCTACTTTGAGTGATTTTTAAAACCTTAGGCCCTGACCAAAAACTGCGTCCGCTGCCATTCCTCGCGTTCTTACTATCCAATATACTGTCAGAATGGCGTTATTATTACTTAATTTGAAAAGGCCCAAAAAATAGCGTTGTTTTAAGATTTATTCAAATGCACATGGTAAGCGGATTAATCACTACTCTTCCTGGGTGAATTATGTTTTGCTTCTTGCTTTCACGAGTCTCTTGCACAGTTTTCCGTTGGCGACCTTCCCTGTCTCTTTGGTATTTTGCCGAAAAATGCTTTGGTGTGCACTCATATATTACACGATCTGATTCACTGATAACGTTGTTTTGCGCCCACTTGCGTTGACATGCACTCGTATATTACACCACCTGATTCACTGATATATATAACTTTATTATGCACCAACTTGTGTGGGCGTGCACTCCTATATTATACGACATAATTCACAGATAACTTTGTCGCGCACTTGTGTATTTCAGCTTATCACAATTTCAGACTTTTTCAGTATTTGTGCATTCCTTTTAAGTGCGTATGTGAGTGTCCTTTTGCTATTGTCCATTAATATATTTGTTAAGGCGTAGATGTATGTTTGTCCATTTTAATATTTTCCTTTTACAGGTGGGAGAAATTATTCCGTTAAATTTTTAATCCATACTTTATCAAAGTTCTAAACGGATCCCGACAAGGGGCGTTTACTCATGTAAGCAACTTTTAGAATGTTAAGGAGGTTTATTTTATATCATTTTGTTGGGCGGTTAAGTGACAATATATTAGTAACTTATTCTTTATTTCTTAACTTTTCCATGTTTACTTCTTTTAGTCAAACAGCAATTTTGCACTCGAAATAGATCGTTTAAAGAACTTATTTAAAATACAAAAGATCCTGAGTCTATATTTTCAGTAACAAGTAAGAAGTTACATTCATAATTAGCAATAACTAAAAGTTTCAAATTACACTGGTAACGAAATTATCTGCATTATATGGAACCGAAACTTTACAAAATTAGATATACAATTTTATGCGTTGTATGTACTGTGTACTATTTGCCGTTAATATTATACTGAGGCAATTTCAGTTTGAAATAGCTTCGCGTCATTCCCGAAACTGTGTTTTAGACCGTATTTACATCGACACGCTTTGTGGTTATGCAAATAGCAAATAGCAAATTTTCTCGCAATGCAAGGGTTCGTTGGAATGAGATACATTTGGCTATTTAACCTTGAAAATAACATCGTAGGGCTGCAGCGTTGTTCGTTGGCGTGTATTTATATCAATTGTATAGCAAACTTCTAAGCAAACACAAGTGATCAGGAGTCAAGATAGAGAGTTGAGAAAAAGCCGAAACTTACCGATAAAAAAGCACTTAAAAAGTCAGAAATCTAATAAGCCGAATGTCAAGTAGTCTGTTGTAGACAATACATTGTTTATGAACTAAACTACATTCAAAGACGCAAAGTGCATTGCATTGTAAAACGTTGAAAGAAAACCACAATGCATTGTTCACAGACTAAACTATAATTAAAAGACGCATGACAAATTTTCGATACATGTAAATAGTGACACCAAGTTCTTACCCGGAATATTTCACAGCTAGTTTTTTTTTCTAAGTATTGTACGATTCGCTTTATAGTCAGTGTGATTGTTTCAGTGCATTTTGACTCCAACTAGAATCAAGCTACAAGTTACATGTGTTATTTGCCTGCAGTGCATTACTAAAACAGTACAAAATTGTTTTTATTCCTAGCAAACTGTGGTTATTTCCAGCTAATACGAACATGTTGTCGTCCAAATCGCCTGCGGCACCAAGACTGGAGTTCCGCTATTATCCACTAGCCTTATTAAGAGCAGTATGGATTTATTCAAGTCTCTGCTATACCGTTTTTCCGTATGTACTGCTGATGCTTATGCTAAAGCCATTGATATATATAAAACCCAAGTGGTACTGGACGATTGAAGGACTTATCATTAAATATATGAAACATGTATGGGCTAGCTGGATATCTACATGTGGACATACAGGTGCGCATTTATTATTTCTTTTCTATTTCTATAAAATTTTATTTCTACATTAGCGTCATGTGGAACCATGCGTTCATCTGATCTAATGATTTTTTGTTAAATTCAACAATACAAGATTAAATTGGATTCAAGCATTTTAGTTCTATAAGATAATGCAACTTTGCAGGTTTAATTCAGTAAAGGATTTAAAAATATGTTTGATGGATTAAATTTTCAGAATAATATTTCCAGTTATATAGTCATATGAAACTATTTTTAAGATTCTTATCCTTTGTAAAAGCACATTATTTTTAACATTATTATCTTCTCATACTTCTTCTTTTAGATTTAAGTTAACGAGAGAGAGAGAGAGAGAGAGAGAGAGAGAGAGAGAGAGAGAGAGAGAGAGAGAGAGAGAGAGAGAGAGAGAGAGAGAGAGAGAGTGGTAACTTCCAAGCGACCACCCTTTCCCCCTTTCTGAAACTCTTCAGTGTTTACTCCCAATATATGTTTTACCTCCAGTTCAAGAAGAAGACGATAACGTCACAAAAATACACGGCTAGGAAATATTAGTATTAGCTTATCTCTGATATATTTTGGACATAATTATTTTCTTACACTTGCACTTTTCTTGCTCTTTTTACTTGAGCACTGGTATAAGGACTGATTCAATATTTAACAAAACGGTAGAGGGGAGAAGGGTAACATCTCCAATACCACCCCTTGTCCTCTGACCGGATTCTGCAGTATTTATCCGCAGCATGTTTTGTTTCCAGTCCAAGAAGTTGGTGATGACGTCACAGCAATACATAACGAGGAAACATTAGTGTTATCTAATCACATAGATGTTGGGGACATACCATTACTGATTTACGCCTTTCATCATCATGTCAACGTTCCTGCAAACCTACTGTGGATTGAAAACTACGAATATAAATGGTATCATATTGGCTTAGTAGGTCAAGTGCATGGAGATTTCTTTATAAGCAAGGTAATGTTTATATAGATGTTTTATGCCAAGGGAAAATTATATTTACAATAGCATAGTCTGTCAGGTTATACGCTCAAGACATTTTAACAGATCCTATTCAGAATACTAGTTTCTCAGGTTATTCGCTTGCAATATTTAGCAGTTCCTATTCAGAATGCTAGTAATTTGCCCCTTTATATTATAATGAAGCAATATTTATAAACAAAGTTTTATTAATTTCCAGTCGTATATTGTAGAACAGTAATGTTTTTTCTAGGGGGAGAAAACTCTGGATTTAGAAAAGCATTTAAGAAGTGTTTACAGACAAAGGGATAGAAAATGGATTGTGCTGTTTCCTGAAGGAATATTCCTGCGAAAAATAAAAGAAAGCAGCCAAAGGCAAGAAAGATAAATATTTCATAACTAAAAATGTACTGGTATTTTCTCTCATAGCAGATTCCTGTATGCGATATAAAGTGCTACTCTTAGCATAAATTAGAACTAAGAATGTTTTTCAGAGATGGATCCAAGTAGGGATGCTAGTGTAGAGTTGCAACTCCCTAACCGAAATTCGAGAAAGTGACTGCTGGACTTCGTGTTTTCTACAAAGTTTCACTTTTAAACTTGTTACTTAACAAATTTTGAAATTGAACAACTCTTGATCAAAACTTGTATCTGCCTGTTATCAGTTTTAAGGACTACTTTTAAAACATGCCCATTCAGTAACGGTAACCTTTTATCTGACAGATATCGGGCATGACCACGTCGATTGCTATACATGTGAATCACGCAGGATACAATTTTTGTATAGAATATGCAGTATTGCGTACAATTTTTTCTGTTAGAGCATTGTACAATGGCTATGTTATAGATATGGAGCACAAAGAGGATATCCACCCTTAGAATATACATCACTTCCGCGAATGGGAGCTTTGCATACGATTATAGACACCCTGAACGGCCATTCTGCAGGTAAAATGACAGATCCAATATCGTTGAATGATCGGTCAGGTTTTGCAATTTCTTAGCCACATGGACCTTGAGTTAACTATGATTTAGAAAGTGATAAGTAAATGTCACATGCGATGCTGCAACGTTTTCTTCTATTGGACTATTTCACAATCGAGGAAAAACCAGAATAGTCTATGATGTAAAATTATAGTAAAACCTAAAATCACAATTCTTATGTGATCTAATGCAAAATTTAAAATGGTAAAAGGTAAAATGACTTTAATGTTGAAGCTCAGAATCTTCAAACAGGAAAAGTTTAAACATGCAAATTCTATTTGTACATTACAAATTGCTATTATGCATATTTAGGGCAGTAAATATCTTTTAAAAGCGATTTGATGCATACATTTTGGACAAAAAATTAAATAGAAATAATAAGGTTGAAACAGCCCAATCGTCAGGCTCCATAATTATTACGACGGCTGCATCAAACTCGCAGATTTGGCTGACACAAGCCGAGGCGTTAAGTGCGTGATTGTTCACCTATCGCATCCAATTTCATTCTCTTCGCTCATTCAGCACCATTCCCATGCGCCCAGATGCAGTTTCACGGAGGCCTTCTAATGGCCAGTTGTGCACTCTATTTGTCTATTTTGTCTTTGTTGGTGCCTTAAATGCGGTTATTTTCAAACTCCGATAATCATTGCGGAGGTGCATTATCTGGAGACGTCGATCCTGAGGAGGTGAAGTAGCGAGAGAACGACCCGCTCCAATTTCTATCGTACGTGTATCTCGTGTCGTGATAACGTCTCCGCAAACAGTTTTACTGCATCTGAAGTGTCAAGCGATCAATAGCATGAAAGCACCAGGCTGGTACTGGCTTTGATTGCGACAGTTTTGTGGCAGTTTTGTGGCAGATTCGGCTCCTAACATGCGCTCGTTCTCACTGAGCCGCTACGAAAAACGTGTGATTAAATGCTGCCTATACAAGAGAAATCTCAAAAGAAGACAAATTTAAAGTACAGGGATTCGCATTGATTAATGTGTCACTTACCAAAACGAGTTATAAATACCTTGACAACTTGATAAAAATGACTTAAAAGCATGTGGTCCAAAATGGGGTCAGATTCTATTTATATTTTACATATTGGTGATATTTTAATTATATTATTTTATACTATGATATACTATGATATCCTTTTATTTTTTTACACAGAAAACAGACAGAAGAAGATTAAGTACATCGTTGATATAACTATTGGATACCCAGATAATATACCACTAGATTTTTTCGCGGTAGTGTTTCATACTCTATCGCCGAGAAAAATCACTCTTTTGTACCGTGTCTATCCAGTATCAGACATCCCTATGGGCCATGAACAACTAAGAAACTGGATATTTCAAATATGGAAAGAAAAAGATATGTTACTGAAAGAGTTTTATGAAACTGGCCAGTTCGTCCACTCATTGCGTGGAGGGCATAAAAGAGAATATACTTGCAAACGTCATCTCACGTACAATCCAATATCTACTATTGTTTGTCATTTTTTATGCATTTTGTTGACGTACACACAGTTTTCGCTGTTGAAATATGCTTTCACGCAAGTATGGAACCTCGTGGATATCTAACACAAATGAGGCCACAAGAAAGTGTTCTGCTCGAAAAGTCGGCAAAATCTCTCTCTCTCTCTCTCTCTCTCTCTCTCTCTCTCTCTCTCTCTCTCTCTCTCTCTGTATATATATATATATATATATATATATATATATATATATATATATATATATATATATATATATATATATATATATATATATAGCCATTTCAGAGCCATGTATATCTTTAAGAATGAGCTACGAGATTTATTCATAGGTCTGGGATGCATTTCAACAGTAAATCCAAGTTGGTTAAAAATTAAAATAATCCTATGCTGTATGCAAGCAATCTTTCTGTAGAACTGTATTTTTTCATGATTGCCATCACGCGTACTAAAGAAACACCAATATTTTGTCTGAAAGATACCCACATCAGCCGTACTTGCCGCTCTTTCAGTATCGAAGACGTAACGGTACGCCCAACGGAAAGTGTGTACCTGACATTACTAGAATAAGATAACTACGTGATAGAAAGCATCATAGATGTCTGCAAAATATCTCTACGATCATACAAGAGAATCTATTTTTTTAGCAAGTAACCATAAACTAAAATGAATCAGTTCACGTTTTGACTACTCCAAAAACCATCACTTATTATTTCAGGCTTGTGCAACCAGTGCTACAGGCTGGAAAAAAGGGGTTTTGAGGGTAAGTTCCCACAAATGCTTGTGTGATTTTGAGTCTTTTAAAATGCCCTACAGTTAATAACGTATGACACGATTGTGTTCCAAATGACGTATGACACGATTGTGTTCCAAATGACGCATGACACGATTGTGTTCCAAATGCCTCCCTTTAAGGGCACTTTACAGAATTATTATTTTAATATTGGAAATGTTATGGCCGGACGGTTGAAAAACACGCAAATTAAGTACAAGGGGGGGGGGTCATTAATGAAATTCGTGGCACCATATGTTTGTGTGTGTGTGCGTTGGGGGGGGGGGGGGAGGGTCCATGGGTGTCGTAAAAACTACTATGGCCTTAAATTTTTGCGCACATACACATACAATACAGATACCCGTTGCAATGTACAGGCCTTGATATGTTCGCTTGAGGCTTGTATCTGAACCAGTTTTATTTTACAATTAATTAATTTTTATTTGAATGAATTAATACGGTACTTATATTATAAATATGAATTTTTATTTGATAGCTGATGTGTTTTATTCTGGGTTTTTGTTGCTCCGGACGCAAAATCGATTAAACTGGGCTTTTAATCTCCATGGACAGTCTAGTTCTATTGTTGCGGGAGCTGAACTACACTTTTTAGACCATTTTTCCGAAACGGATTCATATTCCAGCATTTAGTTACCTTAAAATTTGTAACATTCCGAGTATCTCAGACTGCAATAAGGTGGGAATAGGAGTTAAAAACGTTTATACACTGTGTTTAAACTAGCAGTCTTTGAAATCTCATTTAATTCAAAAGCATCACAAAGTGCATTAAAATATTTTTGAAAGTCTTATTTCTGTATCACTTTGTGTATTTTAAGAACATAGAAGATGATGGTCACTTTTTAATGTGGATTACCTTCTGTTTATTCCTATTGAACAGAGGTTGAAAAAGTCAACCGAATACGACATTTAGAGGAATTGCAAATTCAATGGGTGTAACTGAAATTTGGTGATGACCGGAAAGTTGGTTACTCTCTGTAAAACAGTAAAAACAGTAAAACTTGCTGTTCATAATGCCAAGATTCACGTCAATGTTAACATCCCAATTGCATAGTAAAATTGCATTTGTGTGAAATACTGATTTTCTGTGGTTATCTTAAGTAACGAAAGCATTGGCATTGTAATGCAGTTTTAAAGAAACCATGCACTTTTACAGGTTAGTGGCGGACTCATGCCCTATAATAAAGGGGGGTTTGCAACAAATTGTCATTTTATATTGATTAGTTATTGACTAGTTGGTGCACGTGTAATATGAAATATTTAGGAAAAATTATGTAATAATTTTCTTTGATGGCTTTACCGAAAAAGTACAACTTTGCAGTTAATATCTTTCAAGAGTATGCCATCAGAGTTGTGGATTAAAAACCTTCTTTACCTCAAGCTTAATTTTTATTCTACCCCTGCCACAAATGAACACACCGTGCATGCACTCTTGCGGGACATAGTTGAAAATAAGAATACATGTGTAATGAAGTTGATCCATTTTATTACATATATGCAAACGGGAACATATTAAGCAATTTGATTATTTTTGTCAGGCTAATCTTGATAACGAATTTTTAACTGTTCGTTCCAAAAGTTACCAGAGTGATATATGGTACAATGAACGTGTTTAAATAGAATATAATTATACTAAATACAAGACTGAGGTTTGAAAAGAGTGTTAAAAAATAAGGTATTATTTTTGTTTTATTTTGTTAGAATGTTTCTGTTTACAAACTAATTTTTGTTACATGGCTACAAATCGGCGAGCCTTTGGTCTAAGGAGATTCATACTGTTGCAGATAAGACATTATTTTGGTCTAAGGAGATTCATACCGTTGCGCATAAGACATTGTTTCCGATTGCTCTTAATTCCAAATAACATCAAATATATTGTTTTGAGATTGCTCTACACTTTAGACAAAAACATCAAGCCAAAAGAAAAAAGTTAAATCAAGTCACGAAATAACCGCAAGTCACGAATTATCCCTATGTCCGTTTGTCACTTCATTATTGGCACCAGTAATTGAAGGTGACATACTTAGGAACATATGGGCATGGATCACCACCAAAGAAACCGTTATTAGCACGGAAGCTGCATGCATTCTCGCCTTCGCATTTTTCAGCCATCTTTTCTAAACTTCCGTCTTTTATGCAGTCTATTACGTCATTGTTCCTGCAAAATACAAGGTAAATATCAAAAGTACTTCCGCTTTAAACATTTCACATTAAAAATTTCTGGTACAAGGTCGTTCAAAAACAATGTAGAATTTCTCAAAAATAGCAGAACTCTTTGCGTGCTTTGAGATGTGAATTATTTACTTGAACTTGAAGATATGTTATCATTATGGCTTGCACAATACAGCATTCGTAAAATTATAGACTACAGACAATTTTTCTGAAGAACACTCAAGGGATGTGACGAGCACTCGTGGAATTTTACAAGCAGTCGAGGGATTTGTTGAGCACAAAAGTGATACGAAGATCACTCATGAGATTTGACCAGCACTCAAGGAACTTAATGAATACGCAAGGGATTTGAGGAGCATTCTCGTGGGGTTTTCGCAGAAAAAATCTAAGAACTAAAAAACTGACTAATGCACAAGTGCAGAAGAAAGAGAAAACTAATTAACAAATTAAAATTAAAAAGTGGAATGATAAAAACACTTGTCACTTTGGAATATAAAAAGCTACTTAAGAATGCAATGACAAACAGATTCAAAACAAAAAATAATTCAACTAAGTATCTGCATATTTTGAAGTGTAAAAAGAAGCTAAAAAGATAGTGCAAAACAAGCAGATCTGTAGCAGTTAAATGTGGTAGCTTTACTTTTTTTTCGCACAAATATCTTCCCTAGTTCTACCATATGTTGCAGACATTAAGTGTATTTTCTTCGTCCCACAGTCAATGTTCACTGGTTTGCCTTCACATACAGTTTCATTCTTCCTCGGACCGTGGCACGCTTAAATTTAAAAAATTATCCATCAGATATTAGACTAATTTTGCAAAATTAAAAAATATCCATCCGGCGTTCAGATTGATTTTACGAAATTAAAATATATCCATTAGACATTTATATTAACTTAAAATCAATGCTTATGTCATTATTTACAAAATAATAATTTTAATCTTCAATGAACACTACCCAATTAAAGTTTAGTTCAAATATGAATATTTTAAACACAGTCGTTATTAAGATTCTGCTCAGTTTCCCATAATAATCCAGTATCAAAACAAGTAGTTTTACAAGTCTACTGTAAAAAGTTGTTAAAAGTGCAAATATGAATTTGAAGCGATTGCTGTTAAGCATCTGTGCTGTTTATTCGACACATTTTTTATCCTTTTTGTTTTTGTTTCATGACTTTATAATAAGGTACATATAATGCAGACAAATTATATGAAGAATAAGCACTCACCTGCTTCGGTGTATCCTGTCTGGAGCGCAATTAGTACAACACAAGCGCACAAGAAGAGAACTGAAGACATGATTACTCTCCTTGCCTTTTAAATTCCTTATTAAAACTCTATGTTGAGAAAATAAAAATAAGTTTGATCTTTGGTATATATATATATATATATATATATATATATATATATATATATATATATATATATATATATATATATATATTGAAAAATTTGCTACTTCAAATCATTCAGAATGATATCGTAGTGGGCAATATAATTTATAATTCAAGCAAATTTATAATCTAATTAAAAATGTTATTTAGTAAACCACCTTGATCATAATTTAAAATCTGAGGGAACATGCAAAAATAAAACAAAGGCAACTTATTTATTATTGCAAACTTTGTATCACGACAAATTACGAATGCAGGTGTATATTTGAATGTCATGCAAAATATCTCTTAATTTGATTGCTAAGAAATGTTGTGCTCATTTTACTCTAAATGTTTTTGATTCTCTTACCTTTTTGGGTCGGTTGGTCTGCACTGGTATGGTCGGAATTTATGTCCTTTTTATAGCACACACTGCCGCCTTAACTCCACTACACACTACCGTCTGCAGCTTAAGTCTAAGCATCATTTTATTGATCAGTATGAGATATTCAGAGAAGAATTTTTTGCTGTGACACGCATTCAAGGGACATGGCGACCAGATAAAACAGCAATAATAGTATCGCTTAAAACATTGGTCTGGAAGAGTGCAATCTGAGAAAATATTGGAAAGTGAGTTGGGCAGGTGTTTTACAGTCTTGAAAATGTACTTTTGACAGTTTCCAAATTTCAGCGCTTTTGGCGAAAATGTAATAGTCTATTAGACAAGACTACCTATGGGCAATACGCCAGCTTTGCTGTTGCACTGTACTGCATTGGTATGGTCTCAAAGGAGCGCAGTCAAAAATGCTATTTTAAATCATCTTGAACCATTCTGCTATATCTCAGACTTCTAACAGACAAGAAAAACCCATATTTCATCAATTTTATAACATCGATAACGATCAACAAGATTACCCATGCAAATTTACTCAGTTCATGAATAGTGATGTCGGCATCTATGACGTAAATTTATAAGAAATTCGTTGAGTTCGATTGACAATGCACTACCGAATATGTTCCAATCTCATGACAGGCTGAAAGGATATATTTCATTTTCTCGAACTTCTTAAGTGTCTGCATTCCTGCTGCACTGTACTGTATGACACGAAGCAGCACAATCATAAATGCCTTCTTAAATGTTCTAGAACCAGACGCCTAACAAGCAAAACAGATGCATATTTCATAAGATCTCAAACCATCAATAAGCACCAAAAAAGTGAATCTTTTTCTGAAGCCTGCTACTGACAAGTTTTCTAAGGTCACTAATAACGATAAAGAATATTCAATGAACTATTGTAATATAGTTTACCTAACAACGCCAAACAATTTTCTTTGATGTCTGTTACTTGCCATCATAATGTCAACAATCTTCCACATGAAAGATCGGAAGAAAATATTTTAGTATTCTAAATGCAATCGTTATCCAGATAAAGACATATTTCAAAAATTCTTGAAATGTGACTGGTCCTAAATAATGTCAGAAACCTGCTTCAAAAGCCTGCTAGTGATACTCTGAGTGTTCACAGTGCAATGAGAATTAGGACAAAGGTTTATTTGGTAAAGTATTGTAATACGGCTCAGTACCACCTATATCAAATAGCTTCCACTGAAGTATCAGGACAAAATCTATTACATTAAGACTTATCAAAGACGATCACCCTTAAATTCCCAAAGAACACCTATGAGATTTGACATTACCACTCCGAGATTTCTAAGTGCAATAATACATAAGACAAAAGTCTGAAAAACTCTTGTAATATCGTTCACCCTCGAAAAGGTCAAAGAACTGTCTCTGAAGCCTGCTAGCGCTAGTTTTTTTAGTTCCAAGCGCAATAATAATCAGGATAGAAGCAATGTTGTCAAATCGCTCAACATCACAAATGTCAAATGACTTTTGCTGAAGCCTGCTAGTGCCAGTCTTGAGTGTTCAGAGAACCAAAAATGATCAGGGCAGAAGCATATTACTTAGGGGCCATCCATAAAATACGTACGCAAAAGTCAATTGTTTACCCCCTGATACGCAGTGGCCTAGACTACCCCCCTCAGATTGTACGCACGTACGCAATATCTTGTGATAAAATTGAAAGTGTACATGCTAACATACATTAAAATGTCGATAAAATAGCTATTGTACTATAATATTTAGTTTGTAAATTGATGTATTAGGTAATTTAAATGCATAAAAATATGTTTGAGATACGTTTCAAAAATGCGTACGCAGCAGCCTCCTCCCTCCTTGCATGCAGTGCGTACGCACCGACCGTGATCCCTCCCCTCCGTGCGTACGTACATTATCGATGACTCCTTACCATGTTTTTATATTGCTCACCATCATAAATGTGAAATAACTTCCTCTGAAGCCTGCTGGCGCAACTCTTGAGTGTTCAGAGAGTAATAAGAATAAGAACAGAAGCATATTACAAGAAAGTTGTATCGCTCACCATCATAAATGTCAAAGATCTTCCACTTAGGCCTCCTGCTATCAAGTCTTCTAAGAACAATAATGGCCAAGATAAAACGTTACAAGTATCCTGAGAAAAGTCACTTTTTTTAAATTTTGACAAATTTCCCATACTTAACAACATTTATTTTAAACTTATATTACAAGATGCTCGAAGGAGAGTTCGAAAATGAGGAACAAAACGCCTAATCTATATTTTTTTCGGATAACTCACTTTTTTCAATTATGACCACATTAATGAAATTTACCAAACTGAACGTGTAAGGTGGAAAGTTCAAAAATGAGATCCAAATCAACGTCAACTTTGACAGCGTTACCTTTTGGAAATCGATATAGAAAAAAATGTTCCAAATCAAGATTTAACATTTTAAAAAGTTTTTAGAAGGTTTTAAAAATAAATCAAATTGTTTAACGTTGTGGGATTCCTATCATGTTTGAACGCAGGCAAAAAAAAAACATAACCTGACAGCTGGCAATAATTGAAACATTGATGTCTACTATCGGAAGAATCAGCAGAATTCATTGTCTTGTAATGTTGTCTAACGCATATACATACACACAAATACATACACACATGTGCATACAGAAGTCTATGCATACACTATACACACAGAAGGCTAAACTCCACTTCTATCACACCAAAAGTAATCGTCAGACAGAAACTTACGTCCCCTGCCTTCATACAAATTTTCAAAACATTCCGACTATACCTGGCTTAAGGCAATTTCAATAAAAGATAGGTTTTTGCCAATATTTCCGCTAAATTCTAAATTTTGGAGAATCGCCAAAATGAGTAATAATAAGGTAGGCACTTCTCTACCTTCAACTAAAGGTCAAGATGTTTTGACCAAAACCATGGGAGTAAATAAAATAGTGTTTGATTAAATTTTTCCAAATTTAAACCAATCGCCAAATAATAATAATAATAATAATAATAATAATAATAATAATAATAATAATAATAATAATAATAATAATAATAATAATAATAATAATAATAATAATAATAATAATAATAATAATAATAATAATAATAATAATAATAATAGAGCCATCAAAATGAGCAGAGCCTTCAACCGAGATTGAAAATCCAAGGTGTGATCAGTGACCTTGAAATTGGGTCAGATAAAAAACTTGCATCTACCCACTACGATAGGTCATCTATACATCGATACATCAAATATCATAGAAAACGGATTATCAGGGTAAGAGTAACAACCGGCCATGGACGGACGGACAGACAAATCCTAAACCTGTAACTCCTTTCAGGCCGTTGTTGGGGGCTATTGATAATAACAGACAGACAGGTACTGATGCCTACTACAATTAACCAAAATTTTAAGACACATTATTGGGCTCTCTTCAGCTATAAGTTTAATAAAAATCGAGTATTCCCAAACACTTCCGCGAATTTTTGCCAACACATCATTGCTAGGTAGATCAATCCAAATTTTAACACGCTTTGACTATAATCCTAGGAAGAGATACTTAAGGTCCCACTTCTTTAGAAGCTCGAGTTAAAATTCCTAGAAGGAAGCTTAACTGGCCAATAATTTACCAGCCTTAAAGATTTTAAATAACAACTATGAAGCTTTTAATTCTGTCAATTATAAAAATCGAAACAATTCTAAGCTATTCATAACGATCCTTCTGAAACTATTCTGAGTCATTCTATCGTAATAAGATGTTTAAAAAAATTAAACTCAAGTAAGATTTGTTATCAGGACAGAAGACAACTGAATTCATTGAAAAATCGTACGGCAATTTTGCCACATTTACAAGATTTTTTATAATTTTTTGTCATTCTTTAAAATCTATACCTACGACTTATAGGTTAATCAATAGTCTTTGTCTCGGTCGTTTTGTTTTCACATTTGTCCTGTCTGAACACTTGCCAAAATACTCGACAATAACACAAGAGAACGACTGGTTAAATATTGTGTAACAAAGGATGTTCAAACTTCAACAAATACTTTTCTTTTATTACCCGATACTGACCTGGGGGTGCTGGCAGCTGGTTAAAGATACTGCAAATGTTTAAACATAGCTGCCCAAATGCTACAATCCATCTTACGTTTACAGCTGAAGAGAAAAAGTAAATATCATTTTACAAGGATATTGAAAAAGCTGTGGAGGTTTTTATCGTGTTTCTGAAGCTGTGTAAATGATGCACACCTGCCTCCTCAATAAACAACTCGGCTCAAACTCAAAATTTGATCTCAAACTAACAGCTTAAGTCATTCAATAAGCAAAACTTAGGGTCAAAATGAGTCTAGACTTTGAGCTAGCATGAAGGTTGTTTTAAAATAACGTTATGTCAAATATGATAGCAAGGGGCCCTTTGTTTCTCTCCATAACATACCTAAAATAGTTAATTATGTTGGTGTTGATGGGCAGGCACACTGACATGTGTTTTGATGTTGATGGGCAGGCACTCTGACATGTATTTTGATGTTGATAGGAAGGCACTCTGACATGTATTTTGATGCTGATAGGAAGGCACTCTGACATGTATTTTGATGCTGATAGGAAGGCACTCCGATACGTGTTTTTACTCCGAACACTAAAACAAATGAATCTGATTATTTATCTTGTATGTGAGTGGTCAATCAAGAGTATTTGCTACAATGAGGCATTAGAAGTTCAGTCCAGTTTGTGTTCAAAGACTCCGGCTCTAAAATATCGGAAACGTGCATATAAACGGAACCAGAATGGCATAATCAGTGTGGCAACAAACCAACGAGTCTACCAACAAAAGGAAAGACGTGTCTCCGCAGGCTCGGGGCTAGGCACTCGAGTTTCTGGAGAACGTAATGGACAAAGGCTCAATGCAACAACCGTAACTTTTTTTTTTTGCCTATATTGACAAAGTAGTGATGCATCAATTACAACTTGCACATTTGTAAAAAACTTTTTCTATGTAAAGCATCAAAAGACTTGGCCTTACAGTTGCTAATAACTTCGATAGAACTCAAGAGTCTTGAAATGTACACATTTTATCCACTTTGACAAAGTGCTGATTTCAAGCTTACAAACAATTTTAAATTATTATATATATTATTATATATATATCCAAGCCAGCAATGTTGGAATTGGGTTAATTTGTGTATTGGATATTTGGCTAATTGAAGGGTTCCGTGCACAAACCTGTTATGTTGAGATAACATGTTTGTGCACTGAGGTATATTTGAGTTCCTGGAGTCCAGATCTATCATCTGTAAAGTTTCCACCGATGAAATATGCTTAGAAATGGCCATCAAAACATGTTAAGTCTTGTTTGAAATGAGAAATCGGGTGCACAATAATGACATGCCGAGATAACAGGTCTTTTCCATTAAAATTTTGAAATTTTCCCGGTTGCACAATCCTGTTCAGTTGTGTTAACATGTGAATAATATCAGAGATAAAATGTAAACAATGCAGAATTGTCGGGTGCACAAAAATGTTATCCCTTGTTGAAATGTAAATATTTACATATAATACTTCAGCTGCTGATAGGTTTCTGTTAAAAATTATCGCGCATTACACGTGTAACTATGACCTCCTCAGTCATGGTCAAGGTCAAAAACTGGAAGTTGACCATTAACACGTAAACGGTTAGAGAAAGAGCGATTTTGAGCTTATTTTCGACCGTTTGAGCCTAAAAGACGTTATATAAGAGGTACCTCGGTGACCTTGACCTCCTCCGTCATGGTCAAGGTCAAAAACCGGAAGTTGACCAGTATCTCGTAAACGGTTAGAGATAGGACGATTTTGAGATTATTTTCTACCCGTTGGGCCTAACAGACGTTATATAAGATATACCTCGGTGACTTTGGCCTCCTCCGTCATGGTCAAGGTCAACAAGCATGTCCAAGGACATGACCCAGCCGAGTTACCAAACAAGCATTAGAGAAAAACTCTGAAACGAATACTGTTAGGCCATAAAACGAAGAACTTTGTTTCTGAGCGTAACTTTTTCATAATTTTAATACACAAAATCGAGTTTTCCCGGGTGGAAGCTACCCGAAAAAGCATGTTGGACAGGTTGGGTTTTGACGATTCACGTATTTACTGACATTTACACAATTTCATAAATTTTTCAAATTTCCACCATTTCGGCATTTTTTGTCCTTTGCGAAAAAAGCAAAGTCCATGTGGAGAAACACCTAAGAAACTTTCAATTAAAAATTTATAACTATTTGAAATTGACTGAGAGAAATGAATGGTATGACAATTCAGTTATTTACTACCATTTATTCCAGTTTTTGCCAAACTTCAAAGTTCCGCCATTTCGGCAGTTTTTGGCGAATCGCGATAAAAATAATAGCCTGGTAGGCGAAACCCTGGGGAACATCCCTTCGTAACATTTAAACGATTCGAGTAAAACTGTAGGAGGAGTAGTATTTTAAAAATGGATCAAAACGGGCGTTTTTCGTCAATCGTCAAAAAAGTAATAGGCAAGTGGGAACATTCCTGCGTAATATCAAAACGATTGGAGCAAAACTGTAGGAGGAGTAGCATTTTAAAGAAAAAGTTTAGCACACGCACATACATTCAAGCCCCCTATAGTGATACGACTAACCCAGTCCGACCTTCACCTTGACGGTCAAGGTCAAATCGCGAAAAACGTTTTTTAAGAAAAACAATGATTTATCTCGAAAAGGGTAAGAGATAGAGCAATTTTGACCTCATTTTTGACCTCCACCCCCTATACGACGTTACGTAAGGTATAACTTCCGGTGTCCTTGACCTTCAGGTCACTTTCGAGCCATGAAGTTGGCCTTTATCTCGAAAACGGTAAGAGATAGAGCAATCGGTTTCCAGACATCTCCTCCAAGAGTGCTGAAGGTAGACCAATCAAACTTGGCACATGTATTGAGGGTCATCTGAAGTGGTGACCTGACAAAAATTTTTTACTTTGACCTTACCGGTATAATTGGCAGTATTTAGGAGGATGTTCTACATTCAGACATGTGAAAATTGTTAACAAATAGCAATATCATCTATCTTCCGTTTTAAGTTATCATTCCAAGTGGGGTCTAATTCGCTGTGCGAATTTCCGTCTAGTTTTGCATTAAAATTATGTTGGATAAACCGACGTAAAATGATCCTTCCTACAATGTCGGCTTAAAGGGTTCCACTGTATTAGAATTAAGTATAAGAATTAACTGTTTGTCGGTCCTTGATTCTGGTCAGTGATGGGGGGGGGGGCTGTACGCATTAAAACTCCGGGAAACAAATATAACAAGCCATCGTCGAAGGCGCAGACCCCAACCGGACACAACAAGTTGCCATTTTGGCAATTTTTTACCGATTTGAAAAATAACATAACGTTGCACAACTTCAATATATATATTTTTACTGTGCAAGGTATCATATGCCTAGGATTAATAGTATCGGAGATCTCGCGTGGGAGGCACCCAAGTCTTACACTGCAGTTATCTCAAAAGATCACAATTTTTGACAAGTCACCATTTTGGTAATTTTTGGCCGATTTGAAAAATAACATGACGTTGTACAACTTCAATATATATATATATATATATATATATATATATATATATATATATATATATATATATATATATATATATATATATATATATATATATTCACTGTGCAAGGTTGTATATGCCTAGGGTAAATACTTTCGGAGACCTTGCGTGGAAACAAAACAAACAGCATCCAAAGTGTGACAGACGGACGGACAGACAGACGGACAGAGGGCAATCGTATAGACCCCCTGCCCCGGGCTCGTCCGGTTCGGGTCTAAAAATTTACTTAAACTTGTTTGGTTGCGGTGGAGATTAGCGGGTGGTAGTGAAATAACGTTAATATAGAGTAAATGTGATTATTTTCTCAAAATATGCTTTTTAAATGTCTAAAACAAACGAATACGTGTCTAACGTGTTTTCCAGTAACTGGAAATCATTATTTTGTCTAAAACAAACGAATACGTGTCTAACGTGTTTTCCAGTAACTGGAAATCATTATTTTTATCATTTGTGGGGCGACTCACGTAAAACAGCGTTACTTTCGGTCATGCATACAAATGTGCATGTTTTACATGTTATCTGGACATTTGTTTACATGTTAAGCCGGAATAACAGGATTGTGCACCCTAAAAGACATT
>OX457032.1:37140912-37335770 GCA_949752745.1 Protula sp. h YS-2021 | reverse complement strand
CACCGTCTCGGCGCACACACACCCTTTCACTCGAGACGTCTCGGCTTTTTTTTTTTTTTTTTTTTGGGGAGGGTGGGGGGGTGGGGGGGGGGTGGTCTAACGTGCTTGGCAATGCGGCAACCGTCTCGGCGCACACACACCCTTTCACTCGAGACGTCTCAGCTTTTTTGGGGAGGGGTGGGGGGGGTGGGGGGTGGTCTGACATGCTTTGCACTGCGGCACCCGTCTCGGCGCACACACACCCTTTCACTCGAGACGTCTCGGCTTTTGGGGAGGGGTGGGGGGGGGGGTGGTCTGACGTTTCAATAGACCGTGGTCCAGTGTGTCCCGTAAGCAGCCCCTCTTTCACTCGAGACGCCAACGGCGAAAACGCCAAACGTCAAGCAATAATGCTGCTGTGTACATACTCTTCCCCCAGTGTGTCCCGTAAGCAGCCTCTTTCACTCGAGACGCCAACGGCGAAAACGCCAAACGTCAAGCAAGTGTTGCTGCTGTGTACATACTCTTCCCCCAGTGTGTCCCGTAAGCAGCCTCTTTCACTCGAGACGCCAACGGCGAAAACGCGATTGGGGAGGGGTGGGGGGGGGGTGGGGGGGTGGTCTGACGTTTCACACATTTCGTCATCTCCGCCTGCATTGCCTGCATTGCCTGCAGAGCTTTCAAACTTTTTGTAGAGAGCAGACGTGTCGAAAAAATATGCAGTTTAAGAAAGAATTTTTCACTGAGGAACGCCTGGCGGCTTATCATTTCTCAAAGAAGGATGCCGATTTATGGGAAGAGGTATATGTCGACTACCAGGCCTTCCTCTATGAAACATGGAGGGATTTTCAGTCTCAACATCAACAGGAGTTTCACCGCTATGTGTATGCATGAGAATGTGTGGGAAATGCTTTTTAAAATAAAACTCTTATAACTCTCTCTCTGTCTCTGTCTCTGTCTCTCTCCACACACACCCTTTCACCCCACCCCGTCTCCGCACACACACCCTCCTTCACTCCAGACGTTTCAAGACCTTTCACCGGAAACACACTTTCGCTCGCTATATCGCTATCGCAATCCTTGCATCAAATGACGTTTTCTTTCGTCATACTCTATCTGCGCCCGATACACTGCCGCACAACTCTTCACATACAAATAAGAGTTCTACACACATTTGTGGTAGAACTCTTAAGAGTTCTGCCAAACTTTGTGTGGCAGAACTCTTAAGAGTTCTACCACAAATGTGTGGTAGAACTCTTATTTCTACCCTACTCTTATGTACATGGAAAACGACATTGTCAAAACTATCCAATGAGGACTGTCGGAGACGGCTGATTATAAAGCTTTATAAAGTTACTTAATGTTGTAAGATATAAAATCGCGAAAATGTTTATTTTCGAAACTGTCAATAAAAGCAGTGGCGGATACAGCTTACGGGCAAGGGGTGGTTGAGCGGGAGGGGTGGGGGGGGGGGTCAACTTGGGCCAGCGTAGCGCATGCGCGCGCTCCTAAGCCAGCTGGGTGTCTATTTTTTCGGATTTAGGGGCTGGGTTGCTACCCCTGACCCCCCCCTCCCCCCCGCGCCCCACCCTTGGATCCGCCACTGAAAAGGGATGTCGCATTGTGTGCACAGCCTTGACAGCTTTCTACCAAGTTTAGGTTAAACCCTTGACTGTGATATGTTACAGGCAAACATTGGCGCATTTGTACAATTTCTACAAAATAATAAGAAAAATATTACATCTTTTTGACTCGTTAAAAAGGCAAGTTTCAAGGCAATACGGAGAGAATCGGCAAAAAAAAAAAAAAAAGAAAGAAATTGAAAAATAATCACGGGAACTTCACAACTCCTGTTAATGAAGTTTTATTACAAATTACAATCGGATTCACCTTAAATACAGAAATTAACCCAATATATGCTACGCTTTCCAGCGGCCCCTCGTGAAATATGAAACGAAAGGTTATTGTAAACCACATCCACAGTCTAAAAATAGTTTGCTTTTTTTAAATTTGAAACGAAGTCTTTTAATACATTAACTACAAAATGTCAATCACAACCTCATAATTTTTAACTTAACTTGCTGTGGGAATTGACAATTAGGAAACTAGACTGACCAGTGTTTTTGTTAAAACAAAAACGGATGTCTCCCCCCCCCCCCCCAATCACTCACTTGAAAAAAAAGTCCTTGCTTAAAAGTACAACATTGGCGGGCCCAAAAAATTGAAAAAAAAAAAAAAATCGCCATTTATACTAAAAGAAGAAAAACTTCGCAGTGAACATTTGCACTATATGTGTGTTCCTTCGACGTCTGAGCCTTATCCATCGAACTGTTTTGGAGATGTAGCCTGCCGAAGTGAAAAAAATGCTCATTAATTTCAGAACTCACTGCGGACAGACAGACACACCAACTGCTATATATGTCTTCCTTAGGGGAAGACATTATACATTTTAAAAAAAATAATTCTTTAGCATTTACAAAAAAAAAGGTTTTTAAGATAAGGTTTAATAGGTCAGTTTAGCGAAAAAATAAGTACGTTTTAAAAATTAAGTTTAAAAGGTTTAATTTTACTGTGGAAATTGAAAGTTTCCTATAATTTGTATACGATAAATCAAGAATTGATCTGATTAGGAAATATAATAAAAATATGATTCTTTTACAAAAAAAGGTTTATCAGGTTTAATGGGTTGCTTTAGCGCAAAAAAATCGGTACATTTTTTAAAAAAAAATAAGCTTAATAAGTTTCACTGGAAAGCCTGATATACCTATAAATAGGACATCATAACAGTTAGGTACTTTGAAATATTTGTAGTTTACACTGGAAGTTATTACTGAAGCCCGCAAATCTTTGTAATTGCAAAGCTAAATGTCACGTCATTTCATAAATAAACCTCGCATTTTAGGTAATACGTTTTTGCATTCCAAGCAATACATGAATTAGCCGGACACGTTTAGGCAATGCACGAATTAGCCTGACACGTTTAGGGAATACACGAATTAGCCGGATAAGTTAGGCAATGCACGAATTAGCCGGATAGGTTAAGGCACTGCACGAATTAGCCGGACACGTTTAGGCAATACACGAATTAGCCGGATAGGTTAAGGCAATGCACGAATTAGCCGGACACGTTTAGGCAATACACGAATTAGCCGGATACGTTTAGGCAATGCACGAATTAGCTGGATACGCTTAGGCAATACACGAATTAGCCGGATAAGTTTAGGCAATGTACGAATTAGCCGGATAGGTTAAGGCAATACACGAATTAGCCGGATAGGTTAAGACAATACACGAATGATCCCAATACGTTCAAATAATACACGAATTAGCGAAGATACGTTAAGGTAATACACGAGGTAATAATACCAGTGCTGCTAGTACGTTTTTAAAAAAAAAGTATATTTTCACCGAAAAAAAAAAGGATTCAGAAGTTGAAAAAAAGTATTAAAAAAGTATGCAAAAAAACGCATTATTACCTTTATGAAAGTACTTAAAGGTTAACTTATTGAGTAAAAACACTTATTCCTTCGATACAATCTTGTTTTGTCCGAGTCTGAAGATTTTCTGAAGCAACAACATCTGGTTGGCCCAGTACGTGGTTTTGTCCCCAAGCAGGTGAGCTCAACCAGTGCGCATGTTTATTTAACTTGTGTTGATGTGCGGTTCTTCTATGGACCAGTGCGCATGTTTATTCAACTTGCGTTGTTGTCCGGTTCGCAGTTCAGACCAGTGCGCATGTTTATTCAGCGTACGTAGATGCACGATTTGCATTTCGGACCAATGCGCATGTTTATTCAACTTGCGTTGATGCGCAGTTCTTATTTCAGACCAGTGCGCATATCTATTTAACTTGCGATGATGCGCAGTTCTTATTTTGGACCAGTGCGTATGTTTCTTACGGTTGCGTTGATTAGAGGTTCGTATTTCGGACCAGTGTACATATTTATTTAACTTGCGTTGAAGTGCGGTTCGCACTTCGAACCACTTCGCATGTTTATTTAACTTGCGTTGATGTGCGGTTCGCAATTCGGGCTAGTGCGCATGTTTATTTAATTTGCGGTGATGCGCAGTGCTTATTTTGGACCAGTGCCTATATTTACTTGAATTCCGTCGATGCCCGGTTCTTGTTTCGGACTAGTGTGCATGTTTATTCAACTTGCGTCGATGCGCGGCTCTTATTTCGGACCAGTGTGCATGTTTATTTAACTTGCGTTGCTACGCGGTTCGCATTTCGGACCGCTGCGCATGTTTATGCGCATGTTTATGTACCTTGCGTCCATGCGCGGTTGTTATTTCGGACTAGTGAGCAAGTTCATTTAACTTGCGTGGATGCGCTGTAGGAGGAGTTGCATTTTATTTTATTTTTTTTAATTCCGAAAAAAATTCAAAAATTTTCCATTTCACTCAAAAAGCACAAGACCCCCTAGAGACGGCTTATACCAAAAATAAATGACATCTGATAAAAACTGGAGGACCAAATGCATCTTGAGTCTTTTTCTTCAAACATTTTCTGATCGACTAACAAAGCACAAGCTGTATTCACGAACGCCTAAAATAAATGATATCGGATCAAAACTGTAGGACAAGATGCATTTTGAGATATTTTTTTTTTTTTAAATTCGACCAAAAATTAAAAATCCCAAATTGAGTCAAAAGACACTAGACGTATGCGTGACCCATCTAGAGATGCCTCACACCAAAAATAAATGAACTCCGATAAAGAATGTAGGGGGAAATGTATATTGAAGTTTGTTCTTCAAAACTTCCCCCCAAAATACAAAAATAGTCCGATCGACTAAAAAGTATAAGCCGTATCCAAGACCCACCTACAATGCCTCATACCAAAAATAAATGAAATCGGAAAAAAACAACAGGAGGAAGGGCATTTTGAAGTTTTTCTTTAAAAATTCCCAAAAAAATACAAAAAATTCTCCGATCCACTACAAAAGCGCAAATGATATGCATGTCTCATCTAGGATGTTTCACACCAAAAATAAATGAAATCGGATAAAAACTGTAGGGCGAAATGCATTTGAAGTTTTTTCTTCAAAAATTCTCCAAAAATACAAAAATTGTCCGACCGATAAAAAAGCACAAGCCGCATGTATGATCCCTTAAGGGTGCCTCATACCAAAAATGAACGACATCGGATTAAAAATGCAGGTGGAGATACATTTTATAATTTTTTCTTCCAAAATTCTCCTAAAAATTAAAAAAATTATCCGATCCCTTAGGGAAACCTCAACCGAAAATAAATGATATCGGTTCAAAAATTGAAGAGGAGATGCATTTTGAATTATTTTTGAAATTTTTCTTCGAAAATTCACCAAAAATACAAAAATTCTCCGATCGATTAAAAAAGCACAAGCCTATGCATGACCCCTCAGGGGTGCCACATACCAAAAATGAACGACATCGGATCAAAAATGTAGCGGAAGATACGCCTACAGCATACCTCACACCTAAAATAAATGATGAAAACCCCCAAAAGGGCACATCTAGATGTCTTGGTTGTTACGTATTTCAAATATGAACTGGATCCGCCCACTGGTTTCAGAGATATCGTCTGGAAACAAAACTGGCGACTGACGGACGGACGGACAGACAGACGGACAGAGTGCGTTTACCCTCCCGCCTCTGTCAGGACGGCGGGGGATAATAAATGACATCGGATAGGAACTGTAGGAGGAGATACATTTTGAACAAAAGTTTACTACATAAACAACTACCTAACGAACTAACCAGCTAACTAACTAACGGACACCGTCTGCAAAACGATAGGGAAACACCAGCTTACGTTTAACGTAAGCTGGGCTCAAAAAGAAGTATAATCCTTTTAAAAAAGTATATTCTAGCAGCATTGCGACAGATTAATAGTAATGCTCTGATGAAAGATTCTGAGATATAACCCTGACAAAAAAGTCCGACAGACAGACAAACGGACTGACATGTAAGAAACTGAACTCGAAATGCACACCTAAACATGAACTTTCTTCCTGTAAAGTTTGGTGAAGCTTTTTTTAAGATTTCGCGCCGACAAAATAATTGTATACCGACGGTTCGACGGGCGGACGTACAGAACAATAGCAATAGCCTTCTGCCAGTATTGTATGAGAGCTCAAAATTAAAAAAAAAAAGGAAACAGAACTGAAGGAAAAATATCAAAAGAGAAGTTATCAATAGAAAAAACTAAAATAAAAAAACTTTTTTGAAGCTCACAAAAAAATTAAAATGACATTTATGACATCGAGCAAAAAAAAAAAAGTATGGAAGACGAAAAAAAAGTATTAAAAGTATAAAAAAAGTATGTTTTTGGCGAAATCTCAAAAAAAAAGTATAATACTTTTAAAAAAGTATACTCTAGCAGCACTGTAATACACGAATTAGCCGGATACGTTAAGGTAATACACGAATTAGCCGGATACGTCCAGGCAATACATGAATTAACTTAATTCCACCATTGCCTATAGTATGGAAAACTTCGGCAGGTTGTCACCAACTTTTCCCTCACCTGTCGACATGAAGTTTGACGTAAATAAATCAGTGACAACCATCCCTGACTTGTCCCTCTCGGCACCCCCACTAACCCTGACTTGTCCCTCTCGGCACCCCCACTAACCCTGACTTGTCCCTCTCGGCACCCCCACTAACCCTGACGTGTCCCTCTCGGCACCCCCACTAACCCTGTCTTGTCCCTCTCGGCACCCCCACTAACCCTGACTTGTCCCTCTCGGCACCCCCACTAACCCTGACTTGTCCCTCTCGGCACCCCCACTAACCCTGACTTGTCCCTCTCGGCACCCCCACTAACCCTGACTTGTCCCTCTCGGCACCCCCACTAACCCTGTCTTGTCCCTCTCGGCACCCCCACTAACCCTGACTTGTCCCTCTCGGCACCCCCACTAACCCTGACGTGTCCCTCTCGGCACCCCCACTAACCCTGACTTGTCCCTCTCGGCACCCCCACTAACCCTGTCGTGTCCCTCTCGGCACCCCCACTAACCCTGACTTGTCCCTCTCGGCACCCCCACTAACCCTGACGTGTCCCTCTCGGCACCCCCACTAACCCTGACGTGTCCCTCTCGGCACCCCCACTAACCCTGACGTGTCCCTCTCGGCACCCCCACTAACCCTGACTTGTCCCTCTCGGCACCCCCACTAACCCTGACGTGTCCCTCTCGGCACCCCCACTAACCCTGTCTTGTCCCTCTCGGCACCCCCACTAACCCTGACTTGTCCCTCTCGGCACCCCCACTAACCCTGACATGTCCCTCTCGGCACCCCCACTATCCCTGACTTGTCCCTCTTTGCTCGTAGGATTATACCCCTACTAGGACTTGGGACTAATTTAAAGAATATCGCAACGACTCACTGTTTTATTTATATTTTAATAGTTCTTCCACAATAATACGGTCTGAAAACATGACGTCACGTTCCTTAGCAACAGACGCCATCATGATAACAAATACAGCTGGGTCCGTTCGAGTATCTTGTCGCCCCTGGGGGGGGGGGGGGGGGGGGGGAGGAAAATGAGGTTTTGGGCCCATGGGGGCATCTTGCCCCCCCCCCTCCCCCAACCAGGTTGTATAAGGTTCCAGGTCAGCCCGGCTATCTTGTCGTGTCTGGCGTGTATGTGGTGCCGGACCCACCCGGCCACCTTTTCCCCCGTCAATATCATGACGCCAGCCATGACATGAAACATGACATCAATCATGACATCAACCATGACATCAATAATGACGTCAACAATGACATGAATCACGACATGAAACATGACATCAATCATGACGTCAATCATGACATCAATAATGATGTCAACAATGACATCAATCATGACATCAACCATGACATAAATCATGACATGAAACATGACGTCAATCATTACATGAAACATGACATCAATCACGTCAATCATGACATGAAACATGACATCAATCATGACGTTAATCATGACATGAAACATGACATCAATCATGACGTCAATCATGACATGAAACATGACATCAATCACGACGTCAATCATGATATGAAACATGACATCAATCATGACATTAATCATGACATGAAACATGGCATCAATCACGACATTAATCATGACATGAAACATGGCATCAATCATGACATGAAACATGACATCAATCATGACATGAAACATGGCATCAATCATGACATGAAACATGACATCAATCATGACGCCAACCATGACATCAATCATGACATGAAACATGACGTCAAGCATAACATCAGTTATGACGTCAAGCATAACATCAATCAAAACATCAAGCATGACGTCAATCATGTCACCAAGCATGACCTCCATCACATTAAGCAGCAATTCTCACAAAAATTAGAACACTTTAATTTGCAGATGCATTAATTCAAACTATTAAAATTAATTTAAATGCTGTTCTTTTCTTTCCTTACAAAAAATCAAGCTCCTAGAACGTTGATACAACATTCTGGAGAAACATTTGCAAAAAGTGTCGTCCATAAAAATCCAACAATCTGTAATCACAAATCTAAAAATCTGTGATCACAAACCAAACAATCTGTGATCACAAACCCAACAATCTGTGATCACAAACCCAACTATCTGCAATCACAAACCCAACAATCTGTGATCACAAACCCAACAATCTGTGATCACAACTGGAAAAAAAATTCCAGAGAATAAATTTCTCTACCGTCACGGACATCAAACAAAACACGAGGAACGGCTAAAGGACGAGAAGATACGAGGAGACACGAGAAGATACGAAAAGATATGATGAGATACGAGAAGATACGGAAGATACGAGGAAATACGAGAAGATACGAGGAGATACGAAAAGATATGAAGAGATACGAGAAGATACGAGGAAATACAAGAAGATATGTGAAAATACGACAAGATACGAGAAGATATGAGTAAATACGAGAAGGTACGGGAAGATATGAGGAAATACGAGAAGATACGAGGAGATACGCAAAGATATGAGGAGATACGAGAACATACGAGGAAATACGAGAAGATATGAGGAAATACGAGAAGATACGAGGAAATACGAGAAGATATGAGGAAATACGAGAAGATATGAGGAGATACGAAAACATAAGAGGGAATACGAGAAGATACATGTTAACCTTGCCATTTTATTCATAACACAATTTTAATACGGACTAGAATTCTACAAGAGTATAGCAAAAATCGTGACAAAAATTTCAAAAATAATATTATTTTATTAACAAAAGTATAACTAATATTCCCAATATTACGCATACTACATTCAGGATGGGGGAAGAGTGGGGGGGGGGGGGGGAAGTCAGCGAGGGGTGAGGGGGTCCCGCATACTCCCATACAAACATGTACTAAACCTCTGACCTTAATGGAAAGGTCACGGGACCTCTGCCCCTTCAGCTGTTAGCTCTTACCCGCTGGAGAGATTTTACTAACAACCACCTCCCAACCCCCACCCTCTCCCCCCTCAAATGGCTGTCTGCAATGCCACGAACACATAATGCACATTTTCGGACAGTACGGAATCTGCAAGCTCGAGACCAGTCGAAAAAACAAAAAAAAAGCAACAACAAACACAGGGAGAGAACAGCTACTGTCTACGTACTAGGGCCGGGACCCGCATTCGTAAAAACCGAACACGGTTGTTCCAAAAAGTTTCAAGCAAAACCCTTTTTTTTTGTTTTTCTTTTAGTTCCAACGGAAACCGAATAGTCGGATAGACGTTGTCGAGGATACGGAACACAGCTCTATTTAACAGGCACGAAATGGACGAGCGGTACATCTAGCTACAGACTAACGACGTGGACTAATCACACCTGCCCCGCCCCCCCCCACCCCCCCCCCCCCCACCCCGGGCCGCCGCCCTCTGTCGGCACATCACAATGCTAACACATACCAATGCCTTTCTCTGTAAGATCTCTCTCTGCGATGAACAAACCATACCCCCCTCCCCCCCTCCCCCTTCCGCAACCCTAAAACTCATTAATTACACGGGAAGAACAAGCGTTCCCTTGCAGCATTTTATTTTATAATTATTGTTTTTGTGTCTTCTGGGAAGGGGGCGGGGGGTGTGGGGTTTGGGGGGGGGGGGGGAGCGCTGTACAGTTGAGAGCTGTCAGCGCTGTGAGACCACCCTAAAACCAGCGTTTGTATGCGCAGTATCTGCAACTTCCTGTTTTACAGACACAACAGTAGGGCTGCGAACTGTCCTCGACGGCGCAGCCGAAACCGTCGGTACACCCGCCCCGGGGGCAGTCGATTTCATCACCGACAGACTCGACACGCTGATTATCTGCGGCCCACCACTCGTCTGAGTGACGTCACTGTTCTGGTGAACGAGTTCGCTTTCACCCTGCATCAAGTGCGCCTCGCTGGCTGCGCAGGGAGACTGGTCGCATTCGCTTGCCGGTGACCGGTTTCCCGTGCTCGCCAGTCCCATCTGCGCATTGAACTCGTTCGTTTCCATGCGTAGTATGTACGGTATAATGCTATCTATCTGCACATTGCCAATCAGCCCTGGAAAATAAAGCAAAAGAATTCATGACGTCACTAACTTACCCCTTCTTTGAATCTTTCCTTTATTTCTCGCTCCTTTTTTTTTTTTTTTTTTTTGCAATTTCTATACTGCACACAAAGTACTATCTTCTCATTATGCACCTTATTTCACATTTTACAAGGGTTAATTTTTATTGTTGTTATTAAATCAATCTTTTCTTCGAAGAAGTTCAAGGGAGCTATAAACTACTATCAAAGGAGAGCTTTTCGCACAAGAGCCTACTCAAAGCGCACAACTGATGCCACAACTGTTAGTCTCTCGCAAAGACACTCGCAAGTCACCCGCGCTTGCACACGCTACCCCCAAAGACACTCGCAAGCCTCCTGCAAAGACACTCGCAAGTCACCCGCACTTACACACGCTACCCACAAAGACTATCGCAGACACTCGCAAACCTCCTGCAAAGACACTCGCAAGTCACACGCTTACACACGCTACCCACAAAGACACTCGCAAAGACACACAAGCCTCCTGCAAAGACACTCGCAAGCCACCTGCAAGGACACTCGGGAGATACCTGCAAAGAAGAGCTCCTCCATGATGGTCGGGTTGAGCGCGCGTACAGCTGGCAGCTTGAGCAGCAGCTGCAGCAGTCGCTGCGGCTTGTCGTCATAATGCCTCTCCTCGTACTCGCGGAATTCCTCCAGCGTGCGGTTCTGGAACAGCTCTATCTGCTTCCTCCGCCGCGCCGGCGCGTTTTCTGTACAAAAAAAATAATAAAATAACGAGCAATCGTCGAAGGCGCAGACCCCAACCGGACACAATAATCAATCACGCGTAAAACATTTTAAAGTTTCCGCATTTTTTTTTTTTTAAATTTTCGAGAATTCCAAAAATAACGCTTCGGCGCACAGCTCCACCACTTGGTCTTTCTGTATGCAATAGCAAATTAAAATTAAAGGGTGCCAGAGATACAGCGCGTACCAAAAATCGGACGGGACGGACAGACCCACGGATAGACGGGCGGACTGACAGAGGTCAATTATATAGACGCCTCCGGGTTCACCCGGTTGGGGTCTAAAAAAAAAAATAATAAAATTAGGATGTGAAGCGAATACCTCTTGTAACTATGAAAGACTTTTTTTTTGCATTTATTTTTTTTTAACAGTCACAGTCTTTCAAATGCAAATACACTCAACACACAGATCAAAACGATGAAAGACTTTTTTCTCACTTATTTTTTGTAATAGTTGGAATCTTTCAAATGCAAATACATTCAAAACTAGAGCAGTGTGCATAGTCCACATATTCCCCGCAGGCCCCCAATCAGTTAAACAAGGCCATCAATAGTCAATCAAGAGCTGAAATTTTCCAAGTCCAGTTGGTCCATTTTCCTTGGTCGAACCTGGCTCATTTACAATACCGATCTGTGTTTGTTACTATAGAAGCTACATACCAAGTTTCCTGAAAATCCTTGCAGCAGTTTTTAAGTTATCGTGTTAACAATAGTCAATCAAGAGCTGAAATGTTCTAGGTCCAGCTGGTCCATTTTCCTTGAACGAACCTAGCCCATTTACAATACCGATCTGTGTTTGTTCCCATAAAAGCTACATACCAAGTTTCATGAAAATCCTTGCAACAGTTCTTAAGTTATTGTGTTAACAAGCTCTTGATGACAGACCGACCGACCGACACGCGGTCGATCGCATATATTCCCCACAGGTTCTACCTGTGGGGAATAAAACACAGATCAACATGAACGACACATAAAAAAATGGAAAACAGAAAATGACCTGGGCAAAAGAACGTGAGAGTCTTTAGGGCACTGACCTGGGGAGAAGAGCGTGAGCGTCTTTAGGGCACTGACCTGGGGAGAAGAGCGTTAGGGTCTTTGGGGCACTGACCTGGGGAGAAGAGCGTGAGCGTTTTCAGATACGCGTACTCCGTAGCATCGACATCCAGCGGCAGCAGCGAGTCGCTGAAATTCTGCAGCGAATTGATCGTCTCCGTCACGGTCTGCACGCGCGAACTCGATATCTTATCTGTCAACCAGCCAACCAGTAGTAAGATCTCACCCACCCACCATCACCAGCTTTATTAGAAGCTTACGCATCATCGTCAAATAAGTACTTTGCGCAAGGCATGAGTACGCCTATTGCCTCATTATTTTTTATTTTTTAGAATACCGTAAAACCTTGATCTAATGACATGTAATTTCGTTCTATCCGCTACATCGGGCACTATACCTTGTTCGACGCTGTTGTGCAGGTGGTTGATGATAGCAGTGAGGATGGTGTTGAGGTGCATACTCTGCGAGCACTGTGACAGGCCCAGGGCGAAGATCTCGCTCCAGCAGCGCCGCACTAAGTGCGTCTGTACTTCCTCTCTGTAACACGCAGGCACACAGCTCTCTCACAACGGTTTCTCTCTCTCTCTCTCTCTCTCTCTCTCTCTCTCTCTCTCTTTCTCTCTCTCTCTCTCTCTCTCTCTCTCTTTCCCTCTCCCTCTCTGTTTTTTTCTTTCTTTCCTTCTTTCTTTTTCAACACATTTTCTTTTATTTACCCTTTTATTTACCCTTTTTGTTTTATTTTTTGTAATTTTTTATTAGTTTTTGATTTTAGAGATTAGTTAACATAAAACTGAAATTTAGAATGAGATACAACAGACAATAACAATGAAAAAAAACTGAAGTCTGTTTCTCTGTTTCTCTGTTCTCTGCAGTCTGTTTCTCCAGCCGACCCAAGCTCTTATGTACCAAAGCTTCACCCTGGCAAATATCGCCCACGCTAGTCAAGGCTTTCTTGGTCTAGCCCAACCCCCCCCCCCCCCTCCCACCACCGGTCCACAGAAATCACACTCACTCGAGCATGGTAAAGGCCTTGATGGCCCTCGCCCGGTGCATGGATAGGAACAGCAGTCGCGAGGCCGCCCCTTCCCCCCCCCTTCCCTGCCCTCCCCCTTCCCACCGGCCCGCAGGGATCACTCACTCGAGCATGGTGAAGGCCTTGATGGCCCTCGCCCAGTGCATGGATAGGAACAGCAGTCGCGAGGCCGCCCCTCCCCCGCCCCCCTTCCCTGCCCCCCCCTCCCCCGGCCCGCAGGGATCACTCACTCGAGCATGGTGAAGGCCTTGATGGCCCTCGCCCAGTGCATGGATAGGAACAGCAGTCGCGACGCCGTCTCCCCCCCCCCTGCCCTGCCCCCCCCCTCCCCCGCCACCGGTCCGCAGGGATCACTCACTCGAGCATGGTGAAGGCCTTGATGGCCCTCGCCCAGTGCATGGATAGGAACAGCAGTCGCGACGCCGTCTCCCCCCCCCCCCTCCCTGCCCTGCCCCCCCCCCCCTCCCCCGCCACCGGTCCGCAGGGATCACTCACTCGAGCATGGTGAAGGCCTTGATGGCCCTCGCCCAGTGCATGGATAGGAACAGCAGTCGCGAGGCCGTCTCTCCCCCCCCCCCCTCCCTGCCCCCCTCCCCCGCCACCGGTCCGCAGGGATCACTTACTCGAGCATGATGAAGGCCTTGATGGCCCTCGCCCAGTGCATGGATAGGAACAGCAGTCGCGAGGCCGTCTCTCTCTCCCCGCCCCCCTTCCCTGCCCCCCCCCTCCCCCGGCCCGCAGGGATCACTTACTCGAGCATGGTGAAGGCCTTGATGGCCCTCCCCAGTGCATGGATAGGAACAGCAGTCGCGAGGCCGCCCCTTCCCCCCCCCCCTTCCCTGCCCTCCCCCTCCCCACCGGCCCGCAGGGATCACTCACTCGAGCATGGTGAAGGCCTTGATGGCCCTCGCCCAGTGCATGGATAGGAACAGCAGTCGCGAGGCCGCCCCTTCCCCCCCCTCCCTGCCCTCCCCCTCCCCACCGGCCCGCAGGGATCACTCACTCGAGCATGGTGAAGGCCTTGATGGCCCTCGCCCAGTGCATGGATAGGAACAGCAGTCGCGAGGCCGTCTCTCTCCCCCCCCCCCCTCCCTGCCCCCCCCCTCCCCCCTCCCGCAGGGATCACTCACTCGAGCATGGTGAAGGCCTTGATGGCCCTCGCCCAGTGCATGGATAGGAACAGCAGTCGCGAGGCCGTCTCTCTCCCCCCCCCCTCCCTGCCCCCCCCCCCCTCCCCCCTCCCGCAGGGATCACTCACTCGAGCATGGTGAAGGCCTTGATGGCCCTGGCCCAGTGCATGGATAGGAACAGCAGTCGCGAGGCCGCCCCTCCCCCGCCCCCCTTCCCTGCCCCCCCCTCCCCCGGCCCGCAGGGATCACTCACTCGAGCATGGTGAAGGCCTTGATGGCCCTCGCCCAGTGCATGGATAGGAACAGCAGTCGCGACGCCGTCTCACAGATGTAGTGTACGTTGAGATACGCGGGCATGGGCGAGAGCGGGATCAGCTCAAAGTGACAGTTTTGCTCCTCTAGAACGTCACCTGAAACAGGAAATCGGTTAACTAGAGCGGCCAGTGTACAGCATGGTGAAGGCCTTGAATACCCCCCCCCCCCTCCCAACTCAACCCCTCAGTCCCCACTGGCTCTTAGGATAGCTCCTCTAAAACGTCACTTTAAACAGGGGCTGTGTTAACTAGAGCGGCCAGTGCACAACATGGCGAAGGCCTTGAATCCCCCCCCTTTCCCACTGGCCCTTAGTACAGCTCCTCTAAATCGTCACCTAAAACAGGAAACGGGTTAATTCGCCGTGTGGCCAACACCGACTTTTATTTTAAACTGAATGTTATAATGGAATTCAATACCCAGGGAAACCAAGGAAACAGCTCTTGATTCGTAACCACGATCAGATTGTTGTATGAGAAATGGTTAATCTCTTAAAAAATCTTTAAACATCAAATTAAAAAAATCCCACTTCAGAACCATTACTAAAGAATTCATTTTAAAAGAAAAAGAAAATTTGTTAAACGCCAAAACTTTATTTCTCATTTCATTAGCTTCCTTATCGAAAAATCCGTATACAATTTTTGTTCAGAAATGCCCTAACCCCCACCCCCCCACTCCCCAACCCTGTGACCTCTCCCCCTTCCCTACGTCTGAGCATTTTGCCCATTATATTTAAAAGAGTGATGTGGTCAAACATCTTACCTTCGATTCAAAATAGATTTCTTCACCGTCAGTGCTTAAATCTGATTGGTTTAGATTCTCTTCTGCTGACTCCTGTGAAATGCAACAGATAATAGCTTATTACCTATTTTGTGTTACTATTATTACCTTGTTCACATTATAACATGGTTTCTCTTTTACTACGGTTTTTCTTAATATTTACATTATCATAATGCGTTCATCTAGAACATCCAAACGAGCCACGAGCCTGAGTCCCATCCTCGCCTCCCCCCTCCCCCTTCCTCCTCCCCTCGGTCACGTTAGGGCAGCGGTGACGTCACCTTGCTGGCGCGCGGCGTGGCCGCCTTGGCCATGACGTCAAAGGCGCGCGCGGCCGAGTCGCTCGCGCTGTCCGCGCCGTTGGCCGCGAGGGGCGCGTCGTGGTCCTTGTCCATGGTCGCCAGCGTGGTCACGACGCTCGCCAGCGTGCTCAGGTCTGTCAACAGAGAGGACACGGTGACGTCATGACGTCGCTTTGACGACACGAGGGTCGATAGCACATTAGGTGGCAGCAATATTTTATTCAACCTGAATAAAGTTTGGAATCGACGTCACATGGTTCATGGCACATTAGCAGTATTACTGAAATCTGGAAAAACGTTTGTTACAGCGAACACGTACTGGGCACGCACCTATATGCCGTGCACAGCGCGTACCTGTGTCTCGTGCACAGAGCGTACCTGTGTACCGTGCACGTACCTTGGTCCCGTGCACAGAGCGAGCGCCCACACGTGTCCCGTGCAGAGAGCGCCCACACGTGTCCCGTGCAGACAGCGCCCACATGTGTCCCGTGCAGAGAGCGCCTACACGTGTCCCCGTGCAGAGAGCGCCCACACGTGTCCCGTGCAGACAGCGCCCACATGTGTCCCGTGCAGAGAGCGCCTACACGTGTCCCGTGCAGAGAGCGCCCACACGTGTCCCGTGCAGACAGCGCCCACATGTGTCCCGTGCAGAGAGCGCCTACACGTGTCCCGTGCAGAGAGCGCCCACACGTGTCCCCGTGCAGAGAGCGCCCACACGTGTGCCGCACACATACACGTGTCCCGTGCAGAGAGCGCCTACACGTGTGCCGCACGCATACACGTGTCCCGTGCAGAGAGCGCCTACACGTGTGCTGCACGCATACCTGTGTTCTGGGCGTTGTGGCTGGTGACGCTGGAGCCGAGTACGACGGTGCCGCGGTCCGTGTGGACCAGACGCTCCTGCAGGTCCGTCAATAGGCCTTCCTTACTGCTCTGCAAAAACCAACCAATGCGCTCCATTCATTTTCGTGCAAATGTTATAACTTGTACACAACTTCCGTGACTTCCCCACATTAACAGACAAACCTTTTTTATACATTCTCCTTCCTCTTTCACTTCTTTTTTTTTTTTTTTTTTTTGCTATATCCTTTTTAAAAGGTCAAATTTAACACAAGAACGATTTATTTCACCGCTGAAATCCCCAGTCTCATTGTGACGAGACCAGGACTCTCTGATACTATACGTAATTGGACACTGGTTACATACGTCATCAGCCGCATGACTCGATTGTAGTGTGCAAATTATGACTAAGAAACATCCGAAGAAAATGAAGCTATTCAATACCCCCCCCACCCTCTCCCAGAATTCGCTGTCGAGTAAGCGACGATATCTCATCGTTGTGGATAACACGTGATTGCAGCTGCAGAACTACTTTTTTAGGGTACGGGTGGGTTGGGAGGGGGGGGGGGGAAGTGTATCGGCACCTGATCGGCAAATGTTCGGTGCGCAGGTCCCGTGCTGGCCAGGTCTTTGGGGGCGGGGCGGGGGGGTGGGGGGCAGGGGAGAGGGAAGGTACATCGGCACCTGATCGGCAAATGTTCGGTGCGCACGCCCCGTGCTGGCCAGGTCTTTGCGGTGGGGCGGGGGGTGGGGGGCAGGGGAGAGGGAAGGTACATCGGCACCTGATCGGCAAATGTTCGGTGCGCAGGCCCCCGTGCCGGCCAGGTCTTTGGGGGGCGGGGGAGGGTGTATCGGCACCTGATCGGCAAATGTTCGGTGCGCAGGGTCCGTGCTGGCCAGGTTTTTGGAGGCGGGTGGAGGGGGAGGGGGAAGGTACATCGGCACCTGGTCGGCAAATGTTCGGTGCGCAGGCCCCTGCCGGCCAGGTCTTTGGGGGCGGGGCGGGGGGTGGGGGGCAGGGGAGAGGGAAGGTATATCGGCACCTGATCGGCAAATGTTCGGTGCGCAGGCCCCGTGCCGGCCAGGTCTATAAGGGGCGGGGGAGGGTGTATCGGCACCTGATCGGCAAATGTTCGGTGCGCAGGCCCCGTGCCGGCCAGGTCTTTGGGGGGCGGGGGAGGGTGTATCGGCACCTGATCGGCAAATGTTCGGTGCGCAGGGCCCGTGCTGGCCAGGTTTTTGGAGGCGGGTGGAGGGGGAGGGGGAAGGTACATCGGCACCTGGTCGGCAAATGTTCGGTGCGCAGGCCCGCTGCTGGCCAGGTCTTTGCGTATGTAGATCTTGTGAGCGGATGTGGCTATGTGCTGCGGCACGGTCTTCTCGGGGCTCGGTGGTTTCCGCTCTTGTTGTACCGCTAAAAAAAAAATCAAACACCCCCCGCGTGTTAAAAATATCCAAAAATTTCAAATTATTTCTTTTCCGTCTCCTTTGTGTGTATCCTTTCTATTTATATTTTATCTATATCTTATCTTATCCTTTCTATTTATATCTTATCTTTATTATTTATACCAGAAATTAAAGTATTTTTGCTATATGAAATAGGTTTAGAGATACGATTTATACAAATAAGTAAAAAATTTAACATTGAGAAGACAAATACAGTACAATCAGGAAGTTCAGCTATCTGTCGCCAATCCTCCCCCCCCCCCAACTCCCCACCCCCTCCCCCCCCCCCCCCCGAACCTTGTGAAAAGTTCACAATGAGTAGCCAAATAGAGTATAATACGGTAGTTGATTTCTCCATCGTTGGACCTAAATTACCTCTCCTCCCTCTCCCGCACTCCACCGCCGACACCACCCCACCACCACCGCCGCTGACACCACCACCACCGACACCACAACCGACACCACCACCGCCGCCGACACCACCACCGACACCACCACCATCACCGCCGTCGACACCACCGATTCCACCACCACCGCTGCCGACACCACCACCACCGCCGCCGACACCACCACCGCTGCCAACACCACCACCACCGCTGCCAACACCACCACCGCTGCCAACCCACCACCACCGCTGCCAACACCACCACCGCCGACACCACTACCACCGCCGCCGACCCCACCACCACCACCGCCGACAACACCACCACCGCTACCACCGCCGACACCACCGTCGCCGACACCACCGCCGACACCACCGTCGCCGACACCACCACCGCCGCCGACACCACCACCACCAACACCACCGCCGCCGACACCACTACCACCGTCGCCGACACCACCGCCGACACCACCACCATGACCGCCGCCGACACACCACCATCACCGCCGACACCACCACCACCACCACCAAAGCCGGACCGGGACTGGCCCTACCTTCCACGCGCATGCCGACACTGAGGCACTTCTGGAGGCGGCAGAACTGGCACCTATTGCGGTAGTGCTTGTTGATGGGACAGCTCTATTGCCGCGGCACGCGTAGCCCAGCTGCTTGCGTATGCTGCGCTTGAAGAAGCCCTTACAGCCCTCGCAGCTCACGACGCCGTAGTGACGCCCTGTGTACGACACAAATACGTCACGCTACCACGTCACGACGGACCAGCCGTGACCTAAAATCTCGTTTATTTTTTTTTTTTTTTTTTTTTTTATTTATTTTTCTTTTTAACATCACCTATAAAATAACGCTAGAATTTCATTATAGTCACAAGTAATGCTTTGTTTATCGTTGTGTTTATTTATTTATTCATTTTTTTATCTCTTATTATTTCATTTATTTATTTAATTATTTACTTTTATTTATTTATTTTAATAATATATATATATTATATATGTTATTTTTCATTTATTTATTTATTTTAATTATTATTATTTCTGGGGGTAAGGGGGAAGGGGGTGGGGGCTCAACGTCGCCAAGGTTCAATGTCATTTCATGTCAACTTCGAACACATTAAGCTATATCCATCACGCTTTCGTATACGATAAATGGTCAACTCGCTTGCAAAATGACCAGTTCGTCAACAAAAATTTTGGTCAACTCTCCAACACAAGAAAAATCAACTCGCTGACACAAGAAAATATATTTGGGTGTCCACAAATCCTGTGGATTCCTTTTTTTAGCAAAAATCACATGTCA
The DNA here is from genome assembly GCA_949752745.1 of Protula sp. h YS-2021. Classification (NCBI taxonomy): domain Eukaryota; kingdom Metazoa; phylum Annelida; class Polychaeta; order Sabellida; family Serpulidae; genus Protula; species Protula sp. h YS-2021. The sequence continues at coordinate 37,315,913 of OX457032.1, read as the reverse complement.
TCTAGGACGAAGGTCGCCCTTCAAAGTATTGTTTTAAAAATAAAAGTATTGTTTTATCTCTATTATTTATTTACCTATATTTCATTTTTTTTTAGTATTTCTTTATTTTGGTATGTTGATTTTAAGTGACCGACCAAGAAAATTCGGGCCCTCTTTATACATAATATTCGTGTAACCAAAGACTAATCAAATACAATAAATAGCTGCTTAAACCAATCAAACTCCAAATTCATATTCTACACAAAATTATAATTGCAATTTGATTGGGTGACCGTTTCTCACCCATCATGTATTTTAACTGCATCACATATAAACCAATCAGCGTAGGCGTTGGTTAAATCCACCAATCAGCGTAGGCGTTGGTTAAATCCACCACCCATCTCCAAACGTTTGATAAGTGCAATCGGGGTATAAGTAATTAATCACTATTAATACCCTGAAACGTTCTATTTGTGTCGCAAGTGCAACAGAAAAAAAACTCTAATGGGCTGATCACAGGTAAGAGAAATCTTAACAAGTCCTCTGACTAATTTCAAATGCTGATTTTGAAAGAAACATCACTCGAATAAGAACGATTGGTTTTTTTTCCATACAAAATCATCCAAATTTGAAATAGAAATTTCCTGGGTGCACCTAAATATTAATATACCCAAATATATTTTTCTTTGTAAGTCTCGGCGAGTTGACAAACATTTCTCGTATACAATTGTTTACTGGAGAACAACAAGCAGAAAAGTGCACACACAACACGTAAAAGTTGCACAAACATTCAGGAGCCACTAGGCTTACTAAAAGTATCAACTGTGTACAACAGGACACGCTAGCAGGAGCGGACTAAGTAACGAACCCCTTAACCCCCCCCTCCTCCCCCCCCCCACGCTAGCAGGAGCGGGCTAAGTAACGAACCCCTTAACCCCCCCTCCTCCCCCCCCCCACGCTAGCAGGAGCGGGCTAAGTAACGAACCCCTTAACCCCCCCCTCCTCCCCCCCCCACGCTAGCAGGAGCGGGCTAAGTAACGAACCCCTTAACCCCCCCTCCTCCCCCCCCCCACGCTAGCAGGAGCGGGCTAAGTAACGAACCCCTCAACCCAACCCCTCCCCCCCCCCCCCAGGCTAGCAAGGAGCGGGCTAAGTAACGAACCCCTCAACCTAACCTCTCCTCCCCAGAGTGATAGGGAATTTGAGCATTAACAGTGAGGGCATGATAGTCATCCAAAAATTCTGCACGCAATGGGTTCTACACTTTTGACTGAACACCCCTCCCCTCCAACCACCACCACCACCACCACCACCGCATTCTGCATACGTTCTTGTGATTAGATCCAAAATCACTATACGAGCAGAAATGGGGAGAGGGGGAAGGCAGGGAGTGCGGCGGGGGGGGGGGGGGGGGGTTTGGGAGGTTGAAGGGGCGTATGGGCGTGGGGGAGTGAAGGCTCTTTTACCTGAGGCACGGTCGCCACACACGACACAAATTTCAATTCTATCTAGGAGGATTTGCGATCTTTTCCCTGGCTCGCCTGCAGCTCCTGTGCACAAGCAAAAACAAGCAAGCGATCGTAGAGAGCACAGCGCCCCCAATCGGAATGCCAAGACGACGCCCACTGTGACCTTGAAAATTGGGTCAGGTCAAAATAAAAATGAAGCGCACCACGTACCAAATATCATAAAAAAATGTGTAATCAGGGTGGGAGTGAGGTCGGGCAATGGACGGACGGACAACACCTAAACCTATAAACTAACATAAATAAAATACATAAATAAAAAACATATACATGTTTAAGGGGCGTCAAGATATGCCAATATCGCCCTGGTGTATGACTTCTGACCATGGGACAATGACCACCGGTGACCTGACCACATCAGCCTCCCGATGTCTCTTGATGCCCTCCCCCCCCCCCCCCCCCACCGACCATTACCCCAAACGAAAAAACAAACCAAACAAAAAAAAAAAGATTAACTGGATATTTCGTTGGTGGTAAAATGGTCGGCTTTCATTTCCCCAGTGGTCGTTTTTCCGATGATCGTTTTTCCGCTGATCAACTGAACGGTGGTCAGTGATGACGCACATTGTTTGGACACCATATCGTCAAACCTATACTTGACTTATTCTGTATAAAACTATTACAGTTACATTCTGTTTCACATTTCAACGGGAGAGAACGTCATTTTTTCTCAAAATATTCATTCACAGCGAGAGTTCGTTGAGAAAGCAGAAAACAGCGGTTCAATTGGCAGGGAGAACCTCCAATGAAAGCACGTGAAAAAACTGGTACTTAATGGCGGGAAAAACTGGTACCTAATTACCCAAAAACTGGTACCCACTGACGTGAAAAATAGAGCCCCAATGACGTAAAAATGCTGGTACCCACTGACCTGAAAAAATGACACCGAATGACATGAAAAAACTGACACCTAATGACGCTATAAAGGACCTGTTTGTTTTCCCTGACGGTATCAAGTGCTGTCCAATCAGAATGCTTAAGATAAATTTCTACCAAATCGGATTGGAAATAGTTATCAGTCCAAGACTAGAAGGGCCTAATAAAATCACTTTTAACATAGACGCATCGCCACTTTGAGGACTATTTTTTTTTAAACTCCAATAACGGCTACATTCACCCGCCCCCCCCCCCCACCTGTCTCCGATTCAAGCTTCCACATCCGTAACCAATGGAGAAATAAATATTGATTAAAACCTGAAACCATTTGAAATTTCAATCTTTTGAAAGATTTTCTTTACCACTCACCGCTGAAATTACTAAGGAGTGCAATAAAAAAAAAAAAAAAAAAAACAAACAAACAAACAAACAAACAAACACTTTCGAGCGCAAAGGTTCTACATCGCTTCACATGAGGATACAAAATAGAACCAATCGTTACGAGACCTAGTATCTTCTGTCATCGGACTCTCCACGCATTACTTTGTGTGTGTGTGTGTCTGTTTTAACCTTCTTCTTTTTCTTTAGAGTATTATCATCTGTAGACTTGAGGGGGGGGGGGGGGTGTATTGGCCCTTGCCCTGTATCAGTGACACCCGTGACCTTTGAAATGAAATGTCGTAAAGTAATACTGTTTTCAAGGTTCGACATTAGCACAGGCAGAGTGTCGATGACCTTAACATTTCTCGTCTTTGCGGGCTCCATTAGGATTTCCTGACTACCTACGACAGACCTTCAAAATTCAACACATTTTTAGCAGTGCTGTTTTAAACGGCTTCACATAGGATCACCCATCCTTCGCCTAATATCGCTCCTGCTTCGCTAAGATTACCCAACTTCGCATAGGACTGCGCATACTTAGCATAGGGCTGCGCATACTTCTCATAGGATTGCGCATACTTCGCTTAGGATCACCCCTGCCTCGCACAGGATCACCTTTGCTTGGCATAGGATCGCCCTGCTTCAAATAGGATTGCCCCTTCTTCGCATAGGATCACCAATACCTCGCAAAATATAACCTTCGTTACGCACAGGAGCGCCCCCTGGCGTTGACATATGATATGACTCGCATCGGTAACACTAGCCATGATGTCGGCATACAGTGTGTTTTGAGCCATGCAGCCTTCCTCCAACAAAGGGCTTTCTCTTTCACGCACTGAAATTCAAAGGTTATGGGGAGCGGGGGAGGGGGGGGGGAGAGGGGCTTTCACAGAAGGGTCTTCTCTTAAAAAAAACATTTCTAAAGGTTAAAATGGGATTAAAAGGTGAAAAGGCTTCCAGCAAATAACAAGGACACAGTATTACATTGATGACATTCAGGAATACAGCATGAAGTGAAAAGTATCGCTTTTCACGTTTCTTTTCCATCCGACCCTTAAATAGCACTTACATAACCCGTGAAACTCCAAAGTACTGAGCCTCAATTTTCCTTTATGTATTATTATTATTATTATTATTATTATTATTATTACTTATCTATTTTGGGATTTATTTGTTGTACGGATATCTAGAATGACAATTTTCTTCGGCCCCACCCTGCAGCGGCTATATTGACCAAAGTTAACTGCACAGTTAACTGCTCCGTTGGCAACCAGCCCCGGCATTCACAAAATTAACTGCACAGTTAACTGACTCAGTTAACTGCTCCCTTGGCAACCAGAACATCCGAAAATAGATAAATAGATTTTTCCTGTTAACCAAAACAAAATCTACCTAAATACTTTTGCATCCTACAGCTAGACCAGCCGATTTTCGCTTCTAGGTGTACACTTCACTAAGCAGCTACTGATATGAATACGGCAGCTATTTAACATTGCCTGAGCTACACCCTCCACCCCACCTCCCCCCCCCCCCCCCCCCTGTGTAATTGTGCTCTTGTTTAAACCGAAACCCCACTGCATACAGATTCCCACCACGGCTTGCATTGTAAGTATTTACTAGGATTATATTTAAAAACAATGTCATAATTAAACAAAATTGTATAATATTATCCGCCATTTGAAACAAATCTGGTCACTGTGGAACGTTGGAAATTAAATTTTCTAAGCCCTTTTTTTTTTTTACTCTCCACACATTTTAGTACGAACCCCTGATTCACTTTCAACAAAGGGCATATACGGTATGGTGTCTTCTTATATAATTACGTGGCATAATATCCTCGATTTTTTTTTAATATTCAAACAATTTGTTGCCTCGTTTCGGGTTTGCGGGCTGTTGATATATGCTACATTTAATAGCATTTCTATCTGTCGTCGGGTGAGTGAGTTTCTGTGTATGCGTACAGGGGGGACAGAACAACTACTTTCACGGTAAACTATTGCGTCACGTGATCTGCAGGACAAAGCACGTGACCCAAACCACGATTTACCACGTGACAAACACAGGGTTGTCTTGACGACAGCACACGCGCACACTACCAAACATCTAACAGTGCAACAGGTAGTCTGACAGAATATGCTACATGGAAAACGAAAACATATTAGACACAATGTTAGAAAAATTATAAGAATGATAATAATAAAATAACAGATATGTACATCTTGAACGACGACTTTCTTCTCCGTTTATGCTCCGGAAGCGCCTGAATACAAAACAACACTTATGACACTCTACATGAATTTACGTCAATGGTGCATGTGGGCGTTGTTGTCCGACAGCCTACCTCTACCGCCGTTCGGTCTGTTGTGTATAACACCTTTTCACTCGGCAGACTCACTAGAGATTCCGCGAAAAAACTCCTAAGGTCAGCTATGGGGTGGGAGGCAGTGGCGGGGGAGGGGGGGGAGGGGGGAGGGTACCTGAGGCCCTGTCCCCGCACACTACGCAGGCTCGAAGGACTGCTCAAACTGCTGCTTCTGCGTCATCTTCATGTGCAGGCTTTCGCCCTGCTCGCAGTCCACGCCTGCCATCTGACTCTGTAACAGCTGTAAGAGAGTGTGTGTGTGGGGAGTAAAAGAGAGGGAGAGAGAGATAGAGAGAGGGAGGGAGAGAGAGAGAGACAGAGAGAGAGAGAGGAGGGAGGGAGAGAGAGAGAGAGAGAGGGAGAAAGAGAGAGAGAGAGAGAGAGGGAGGGAAGGAGGGAGAGAGAGAGAGAGGGAGGGAAGGAGGGAGAGACAGACAGAGAGAGAGAGAGAGAGAGAGAGAGAGAGAGAGAGGGAGAGAAAGAGGGAGAGAGACAGGGAGGGGGAGGGGGGAGGGAGGGAGGGAGAGAGAGAGAGAGAGAGAGAGAGAGAGAGAGAGAGAGAGAGAGAGAGAGAGAGAGAGGGAAGGAGAGAGAAGGGAGAGAGAGAGAGAGAGAGAGAGAGAGAGAGAGAGAGAGAGAGGAGAGAGAGAGAGAGGTAGGGAGGGAGGGAGGGAGGGAAGGAGGGGTTAGAGAGAGCGAGAGAGAGAGAGCGAGAGAGAGAAAGAGGGAGGGATTGAGAGAGAGAGAGAGAGAGAGAGACAGAGACAGAGAGAGACAGAGAGAGGGAAGGAGAGAGAAGGGAAAGAGAGAGAGAGAGAGAGAGAGAGAGAGAGAGAGAGAGAGAGAGGGGGAAGGAGGGAGAAGTCAGGATGCGAGCGCAGTTGACCCAATACAGCTCCATATGTGTGCTGTCGTGTGCGCATTCATTTAATTAGGAGTACGTCATGGGAGAAGCAAGGATTTCCTGAAAAGTGCTCATTTTCCCGTGTCCACCTGTATTATTATTATTTTTTTTCTACACTGAAACGGTGAAAAAAGGTTATTTTGATGTGGTTTATTTCACCAGATTCAGCAGCGTTCCAGACCATCTCTACTCCCGACCACCCCCCCCCCCAACCCTTGGTTCATCAATATTCAGATTCTCCAATATGCCATTTGGAGAAAAGCCATTAAAAAAACCAATCTTTGTTCCTGTTTCGTATGTCGGGTTAAGCGGTTCAATGTATTTAAGGTTTCGCTAAAAGTAAAGCAAAAAGGCTTCATGAGTCAGGAAAAAAGGTGAACTTTTTGCCTTTTCTCACTCTTATCGATCGAAGGGGGCCACATAGGTCAACATCAATATGCAAGGTGAAAGAGCTCAGGCCACCGGGTCTGTTTCTATGAGAGCAAATATACAAGCCAAGGCTCGCACAAAAGGTCAGGCCGAGTAAGCAAGCCAGTGGCCATAAAATGCAGCACAGTAGCCAATACAGGGGGGGGGGGCAGGAGGGAGTCGCCCACAGCATAGCACCTCATCATCTTATGTACGTCCCAGGAAAGAACAAAAAAAAAAAAAAAAAAAAAGAAAGAAAGAAAAACAGGTTAATTAAAAAAATACTTAAAGTCTCTAGATCGGAGGGTTACGTTCACGGTTTAATTGATAACCGGAAGTTTCCATAATAACAGCTTGTTTAGGACAAATTTGCTACCCAGAAAGAAAGCGGAAGACGCGAAATAAACCCACAATTTAAAACAGCATTGAAAATAGTTCCTTTTCTTTTTAGTACCGCGACCTCATACATAAAATGTGCGTTCCCCACCCCCCCCCCCCAAAAAAAAAAAAAAAAAATAAAAAATAAGAAAAAACTGAAAAAGAGAAAGACTGACATCTTAAGACTGTCAAATCAAAAACCAGCAATTTGACGTAAGTTCTTTGTATAAAAAAAGAGAAGGGAAACATGCTCATGACATTGTTTTTTTTTTCTTTTTTGTCTTATAAAGCTGAGGAGTGCTATTGACGCTGGGACCGTGAGCTAGCGAGGCGTATTGATTATCACGGGCGTGAGTTGGTTAACCGCCAGGTCACATCCCCTAGATAATGGCAACGTGACAAGGTGAGAGCATGGGGGGGGGGGGGGTCAGGGCAGGGCAGAGCACAACGCCCGCCCGGGGGGGGAAGGGGGGGCGGGGGTGACCCACAATTACCGCTGTGTCGTACATTGCTCATGCGAACATAACTGCAGTTTTAGGGAGGGGACTAGCCCGGGGATTCACGGGGAGCGGGGGGGGGGGGGAGGCGGAGGGGAACGTCTCTCAAAAAGGAATTGTTTATCCAGGGCTATTCGTCAAGATATATTTGGTTTGATACACGTACAATTTTTTTCAGATATGTTACGCTCCTCCCTGCCCTCAACATGGGTGAAAAACGTATAATAATAAATAAATAACAATGCGTAATTCTTAAACAATCCTCCCATCCCCCCCACCCCACGTTCTTTTATTCATTCACTAAACTTTCTAAATCACAAACCCTACTTTTTTCACTTAAGAATCACAATAATCTTGACAGTCACAAATTGTCCCCTCCTCCCCCCACCCCCTCTCCTCTCATCACTTCTCACAAGTGCATTCCTCTCCCACACCTCCCCCCCTCCCACCCCCAACCCCCCCTCCCCTCTCAACTAAAGGTCACCACTTGCCTGGTAAAGGTATTGAGCGATGGCACGGCCGCACTTTGACACATAAAAGGCCTACGCTCTCAGCGCCTGACCTTTTTTCTTTTTTTTTTTTACAAGTAGGCTCCGAGTCATCTCATCTAATATCTACACAGCAAGTCTTTATCAAGCTCCTCCTCTCCTCTTATTTTCACCACGAATATTCTGTTTCACACACAGACATGCAACTTTTTCCCCCTCCCCCCCCCCCCGCCCCCCCCTCCCCCCCCCCCCCCCGGCTCGCTATTTTTTTCCTCTTTCATTATCTAACACCTCACTGAAAATATAAAACTGAATAAATGTAAGCTTTTTAATTGCTTTATTCTATGCAGGATCACTCAGTGGGGATCAATAGAAGCTCGATAAATATTCAATTGATTGCTGAGCCTGTCATGGACACAGGGCCAGACTGACCCGTGCTCTCATAATCTCCAATGACGTCACACACACACAACAGGTCATTTACCTACCCCCCCCCCCCCCCCGCCGGGCGCGCACTTCAACGCCAGCGCTAATTTCAGACGCGGATCCCACTTCTGAGTTCCAAAACTAAACTTTTAATACAGTAAAATAAGTTAAAAATAAAGAAATGGAATAAAATTAATTTATTAGTACATTATTTATTCATTAATTAATTACTGTTTCCTATGCGTTTCCACACCCTAGAATTAAAAGCTATTTTTACGGTGATGACGTTTATGAATCCCCGGATTCGCATTTCTCCTCCAACAATTTCCTATAGGTTCTGGATAACCCTTCCCACCTCCACCCCAGGGCACTAACACCCCGCATCCGTTCGACCACTGTGCTTTAGCTTACGAGGAAGGAGAAACGGGAGCTACTTTGAGCTTAATACAGCCTCGGGATCTAACAGCATACCCGCCCCTCTCAGACCTCATACCCCTTCTCCGGGACCTCCTCACCCCCCCCCCCCCCCGTTCTCCCCCACCTTTAGCTGAACACAGCCACGCGATCAAACACCCCACTCCCATCACCACCGGGACCCTACCAGCCCTCCCCCACCCCCCCCCCCCTTCTCACCCTACCTTGAGCTTAGTGCTCACACCGATGATGGAGGCTGGCTAGTCTCCCATCACCCCCCCCCCCCTACCCGTTCTGTCCTACCTTGAGCTTAGTGGCCACATCGATGATGGACGCCGGCTGGTCACCCGCTGTGTAGATGAGCTTCTTGAGGTCCGCAGCCGCTAGCGAGTTCGCCATCACGATCTGAGGCCCTGACGCCCCCGTCACCGCCGGTATCTGTGTAAAGCGGGTCGTAACACGTGACTTCATACACGACGCCCTCCCAACCTCCCTCCCCAACCCAAACAATATATAAATGATGATTATACGTGTTAATAAACAGGAGCATCTGAAAATAAGCGCGTTGGCTTCTTGACATTCACCAGTTCATGACGGCTGCCTGATATACGCACTGCTATGTTTGGCACAGATTTGGTGGAAGAAGAAAGACGAAATTGGCATAATGACAGTCTGGAATCAACGTCTCAATCTTGGAATGCCTTATCATGGCAATATTCTAACGTCAGTCGGTGGTGGGTTATCTTTTTTTTTTCGAGTCTAAACAAAATGTGTACTTATCACGGGGGTAATGCCGGGTACTATAGTGGGGGGTGTACTTACCACGGGGGTAATGCTGGGCGCGATACTGGGGAGTGTACTTACCACGGGGGTAATGCTGGCAGCGATACTGGGAAGTGTACTTACCACGGGGGTAATGCCGGGTACGATACTAGGGAGTGTACTTACCACGGGGGTAATGCTGGCAGCGATACTGGGAAGTGTACTTACCACGGGGGTAATGTCGGGCGCGATATTGGGGAGTGTACTTACCACGGGGGGTAATGCCGGGCGTGTTATTGGAGAGTGTACTTACCACGGGGGTAATGCCGGGTGCGATACTGGGAAGTGTACTTACCCCGGGGGTAATGTCGGGCGCGATATTGGGGAGTGTACTTACCACGGGGTAATGCCGGGCGTGATATTGGAGAGTGTACTTACCACGGAGGTAATGCCAGGCGTGATACTGGGAAGTGCACTTACCACGGGGGTAATAATGCCGGGCGTGATATTGGAGAGTGTACTTACCACGGGGGTAATGCCGGGTGCGATACTGGGGAGTGTACTTACAACGGGGGTAATGCCGGGACAATAGTGGGGAGTGTACTTACCACGGGAGTAATGCTGGGCGCGATACTGATGAGTGTACTTACCACGGGGGTAATGCCGGGTACAATAGTGGGGAGTGTACTTACCACGGGGGTAATGCTGGGCGCGATACTGGGGATAGTGACCGGGATGGCCAGGTTGCCGGACGCCGTGTTGATGGTAATGGTCTGCATGCCCTGCGGCACGGGGATGGCGGCACCCAGCGACGAGCTCGTTATGCTTGGCAGCGTCGTGCTCCCGCCCACGCTGGGGATGCTGATGATCTGCGGTGACGTGGCGGCCGCCGCCGTCGTGACGTTCATGACGTGGATGACCTCCGGCTGTGCTCCCTCCACCGCCACCACTTTGTCACTCATCCTCGTCGTCCGCTCTAGTTTTACCTTTCACAAAATAAAGCACTATCCGTGTCCATATAGGGCTCGCAAAAAATATAATCCTGTATCAAACATGACCTATAAATCCGATGCAGTTTCAAACACGCCTTGTAAGTCCCTTCTTTAATGAATGACGTAAAGGCGTAACGACGCAGTGACGTCACGGTGCTACTCTCCTCCACTTTTAGAAGCATTTACCGGTACTAATCGTTGACGATTCCACATTATTTTCCCATTGCACAGCCAGATGTGTTGGTAAGTTTGATATATATATGTACCGTAAATCCACACCATTCTCCCGAGCAGCACTTCCTATGTTACTTAGTCATCATCGTATTACTATACATATCCGACAAAAAACAGGCTTACAGGCGACCAATGACCTGTGACAGTTGTGACACGATCTGTTTTCTAGGGGCCCTACCACCACAATGAAGAGGACATAACCTTCGGATAACCCGGTCAGTGAGTGGGCATTGTGCCAGTATTAAGCTGAGAATCGACGCGCTGTGGCAGAGCAGGTCAAGGCGGTTCAAGAAGAACAAGCAACAAACAAACTACCAAAACTAGACCGCTTTCGCTCTTGGTTTAGTAAAACATAGACTGGGGAAAACCTAACATCAAAAATGCCTTTTGTTTGTTTGTTTGTTTGTTTTGTTTTTTTTCTTTCTTTTTTTGCAAAATATAAACAAGGCTTTTCTCTTTTCAAATTGTACTCTTCCCTGGATAGTGTGTGAACATAATTCTGTGACATCGACAGAGTGCAACAGGATCAATGAACTGTGGTATACGCCGGTGTACTAATGGACCACAAGTCTATGGTATACGCCGGTGTACTAATGGACCACAAGTCTATGGTATATGCCGGCGTACTAATGGACCACAAGTCTATGGTATACGTCGGTGTACTAATGGACCACAAGGCTATGGTACACGCCGGCGTACTAATGGACCACAAGCCTATGGTATACGTCGGTGTACTAATGGACCACAGGCCTATGGTATACGCCGTTGTACTAATGGACCACAAGCCTATGGTATACGCCAGTGTACTAATGGACCACAAGCCTATGATATACACCGGCGTACTAATGGACCACAAGCCTATGGTACACACCGGCGTACTAATGGACCGCAAGCCTATGGTATACGTCGGTGTACTAATGGACCACAAGCCTATGGTATACGCCGGCGTACTAATGGACCACAAGCCTATGGTATACGTCGGTGTACTAATGGACCACAAGCCTTTGGCATACGCCGGCGTACTAATGGACCACAAGCCTATGGTACACGCCGGCGTACTAATGGACCACAAGCCTATGGTACACACCGGCGTACTAATGGACCACAAGCCTATGGTATACGCCGGTGTACTAATGGACCACAAGCCTATGGTATACGTCGGTGTACTAATGGACCACAAGCCTATGGTATACGTCGGTGTACTAATGGACCACAAGCCTTTGGCATACGCCGGCGTACTAATGGACCACAAGCCTATGGTACACACCGGCGTACTAATGGACCACAAGCCTATGGTACACACCGGCGTACTAATGGACCACAAGCCTATGGTATACGCCGGTGTACTAATGGACCACAAGCCTATGGTACACGCCGGCGTACTAATGGACCACAAGCCTATGGTACACACCGGCGTACTAATGGACCACAAGCCTATGGTATACGCCGGTGTACTAATGGACCACAAGCCTATGGTACACGCCGGCGTACTAATGGACCACAAGCCTATGGTATACGCCGGTGTACTAATGGACCACAAGCCTATGGTACACGCCGGCGTACTAATGGACCACAAGCCTATGGTATACGCCGGTGTACTAATGGACCACAAGCCTATGGTACACGCCGGCGTACTAATGGACCACAAGCCTATGGTACACACCGGCGTACTAATGGACCACAAGCCTTTGGCATACGCCGGCGTACTAATGGACCACAAGCCTATGGTACACACCGGCGTACTAATGGACCACAAGCCTATGGTACACACCGGCGTACTAATGGACCACAAGCCTATGGTACACGCCGGCGTACTAATGGACCACAAGCCTATGGTACACGCCGGCGTACTAATGGACCACAAGCCTATGGTACACACCGGCGTACTAATGGACCACAAGCCTATGGTATACGCCGGTGTACTAATGGACCACAAGCCTATGGTACACACCGGCGTACTAATGGACCACAAGCCTATGGTACACACCGGCGTACTAATGGACCACAAGCCTATGGTATACGCCGGTGTACTAATGTACCACAAGCCTATGGTACACGCCGGCGTACTAATGGACCACAAGCCTATGGTATACGCCGGTGTACTAATGGACCACAAGCCTATGGTATACGCCGGTGTACTAATGGACCACAAGTCTATGGTATATGCCGGTGTACTAATGGACCACAAGCCTACGGCATACGCCGGTGTACTAATGGACCACAAGCCTATGGTACACACCGGCGTACTAATGGACCACAAGCCGATGGTATACGCCGGTGTACTAATGGTTATCTCCAGTTGTAATCCGAGAACTAAAATTTCGATTTTCTCTCTTTGGGAACTGTTCTTTGCTGTATTACGTACAAAATACATCTTCTCTGAGCGGTCCGGGTGGGGGGGGGGGGGGGGGGTGGCAGGGTTGTGTTTCTCCCAGGGAGAAAGGTATTTCTCCCCTCCCCATGGGGATGGAAGGTGGGAGGGGGGGGGGGGCACACGAACGAACCAACTGGTTGCTATGTTTATCCTTGACTTTTTCACACCACGCTTAAACGAGGAGTGCAATTTTGAAAGAATTCCTCTTTACAGGATTGACACTTCGTAAAATTTTCTGGTCGCCCTAAAAAGTTAGTCGCCCGGCACAAAATTTAGTCGCCCGGCGCATTTTTTGCAAAATTTGTCTAGCTCGCCTCATATGAAAAAAAAAACAACAACAAAATGGTGTTTAAAATAATCAACAGTATTTACCTGAAAATACTCAGAAAAAAAGTTAGTCGCCACTCGGGCAACCAACTCCAAAAATGTTGGTCACCCGAGCCAAAAGTTGGTCGCCACGGACGACCGCGAAATCTCAACCCTGCTTTATGGTAAACGCGTATTTATTGAAAATTACCTCCTCCCCCCTTCTTTTAACGTAACTGGAACTCCATGCGGACCCGGTATGACCTAAAAATCACCAGTCCCTTCTCCGCGTTTTTTCTAATTTTTATTTTGCACACACATGGTAAAACATATGATACCCAGTGCACCCCCCCCCCCCCCGCCGCCCACCTCACCCTCCGTCCCTACGGGCGGTACACCGCTTCTAAGCCAGCACATCTGCCGGATTTAGCCCTAAAGATCCTCTACTGATTACCCACATTTCCTCACATCCCATTCTTGTTACTGAAAACAAGAACATATGAGGCAGAACGCAGACTTTTGATTGAGTGATGTCCATTCCGGAATTGACTGACGTGAACCAATGACCGTAAAACCTGTACGATATTCCATACTATATATATCTATTCCGGAACAGACTCACCGAGTCCAGAGTGCCTCATTCACAGGGGATGGAAAATATCTCAGTTCTTATTTGCTTATTTGAAAGAACAGGATGTTGGCTGCGTACTTCTTCCTTGAACGCTTTGGCCTCCTTTTTTTGCCATAGATCAAGTTCATAAACAGGCTAATAAAATACATGCACTGCTTACGCAATAGGTCAAAAAGACGTGGGGGGTCATGACCCCAGTGTCAAGTAGCTAGATACCATGCAAGATTATCAGCCTCAAAGGAGTTTCACTTGCACCGTTCGGTCACTGACTGAAAGAAAGTATCAAGCAAAGTTATGCTGGCGGCCCCCTTTCCATCTCGCTTTACGGTTTTCAAACCACCACAAAATGTAATCTGTGCATTAAAAAAAAAGTTCTTATTGGCTAATAAATTCATTTGCTTCAGTCACAACAGAAATAACTGCTGATCGTTAAAAAGCAAGAGTGACACTAAACGTTCAATGATATCTACCACGTCGACTTGGCTGAATCACCGGCTCCCAACTTTGGTGACCGTCTTACTGTTTGAAAAAAAAAAAAAACAACAAGATTTTCATGGAGCAACCTGCCCTTTCTCACCCCCAGTTTCAAGGCTATAATTTCAATGTTTAATCTATATATATCTCCCGGTCCCTGGTATGTAAATTATCTGGGTGTTGTGTTTAAGTGTTGAGAAGTTCCATAAATATGGCGGAATACACATTATGTTTGTTATCACTTATAGCAATATATAAAAAAATGGCAACACTGCTCGGAAAGCCTGTCAAACTAGACCGCTTTCAGTACCGAATAAGGAAGGGAAAATTACACAAAAAATTGTGATCCTGAAATCCTAAAAAAAGAACTTTGCTAAAAAGAGGATTACCATACTGGAACACCATAAAAATATAAAAGAAAAGAAAAAACAAAAAAAAAAAAAACAAATTCAACATTACATGTAATCGGGATCCGATCCACATATTAGTGCAACCCACAAACGTGTAGCTTTCTTTAACATAAACTGCCTTTCCCAGTGCACTATTCTATCCTGCTGGTGCAGCTTTTTGAGACAAATTTCCAGGACTCAAGTTTGGTTTTTACCTATGACGTTCGACGGACGGTGACAAGCGAACTTACGTACGCGGTTACAATGTGCAAAATTTACATATCATTCCTTTATACGGAGTGCATTTTATGCCCGTTATAATTTGAATTAATTACATTTTCAATTTCCAGGACTCTTTCACAAAATTCCAGAACTTTCCAGGACAGCGTAAACCCGGTATCTCTATTTTCTTCACCCTGGAAGATTTCGAAGTAACTTTTCCCGCCAAGATCGCTTTCGAGACAAGATGACAACACATTTATATTATAAATACAAACACTGAACATTTCACTGCGTTCCGACATTGCCCGCTTTTAGATACTTTTACCTAAGGAGAAACGTATTTATCCACATCCTATGGCACAAAACCATGGTCGCAAATTGGGCTGCTTGTCCTACTTGAACAGGAACCCCCACCCCCTACCCCCCCCCCCTACCCCCCCTACATCTGTTTATCTACCTCACGACATTTTACCAAAAAAGATACATATGAAGGCTTGCGGGTGGCTTTACAAACTTTTCGAGTTTTTAAGGGGATTCCGCTTAGAAAAATAAAGGTTCCAGGGGTTGTTTTTAAGGGTTTCAGTGCTATTTTAAGGAAAGTTTGACTCCATGGATAAACAGGGGACATAAATGTATCTTTAAAGAAGAAACTTCTATTATAATATATTTTAAAGGAGAACTGGTACATTTTAATGAAGAAAGTATGTAAATATGTTTGGTGTTGTCGGGAGTTATCAAGGATTATATTTCGTCCATTCCCATATCGCTTCCCTCGTAAACCCACCTGTCTTATCCAAATGCAATTATAGTTAACACGAATATGCCAAGTTAGTGGGTTAGTGGGGTGTTTTTAAAGCCAAAACATGTCAACACCACCAGAGATGAGCTATAGTGCCGGTCACGGCCGGCAGACAATAGCTAGGGCCAGCAAGATTTGGGACGGCCATTTCATGAATATGAAACACAATAACAAAAGTTTCAAAGATGCCGGTCCAAGTCTCCGGCACGAAATCTGCTCAACTCTGAAATGCATATGATCGGAAGACATTTCCCGAGGTTCAGATTTGCCATTATGTTCAAACCAACATAGCGTTACCTTAACAGCCGTTACATTTTGGACTAATTGCGAGGCATCTGAAGAAAGTTAAGGCAATGAACAGTGCAAATCATGAAAACTTGACATTTAATATCTGTGGAAACGTTTCGATGTAATTGGATTTGCAGCTGAGAGGTGGAAATTGTTAACAAGGTGTGTTAGATACTGAGTTATGTGTGACCAAAGTTGAGAAAGTATTGTTTATATTGCTAACATACTTGAACAAAACCAGCAACAGTTAAATCGTAAAAAAATGTGTGTGGGGGGGGGGGGGGAGAGAACAGGACCCCCCCCCCACCGGACAACTGTCGCTCGAAGACTGGGCCATCTTGCATTGCAACTTGCAATGTAAATGTTGGAAAATGTCAATAGCGGCACTCGAAACGAAAATATTCTATTGGCACAATTGATGACAACTGGTAGCACTCTTTTGGTTTATCTTTTTATTGATCAGCCACTTTTAGTGCCGGTGGTGCAGAAAGAAAAAAAAACACAAGTAAGTATTTGTGAAACACGAGCAGACCCCAACCGCCCCCAAATTCAAAAGGGTACAAAGCGATGACGGACATACGGACGGACACCCCAAAACTATAGGCCCCAATCCGAAGGGTTGGGGTCTAAAAATACAAGAAATGCCACTTTGCAAAACTGCTCACTGTAACATTCCGGCAGTCTATATGACAGCGCATATGGTTCGGCAAAAAATGAACTTTTTCTCGAGTAAAGAGTATTCTTGTCGAAATTTATTTTTGATTAATAGTATTCTGGACTGACTACTTGTAGTGATTTCACTTCACAAAAAGAAACACATACTGTTACTCGGGGGAAGAGTACTGCTAGAGCAACTGTCCAGGGGGGATTATCGGAGACAGTAGCCCCTGGGGTGAGATGGTTCCGAGAGGCTGCCCTACAAGTACGAGTGGCTAACTGGTCGAAAACAATTATCTGCAACAAACCTTTCATACAGATTAAGATACCTCATCATTTCAAACATTCATTTCAAATTAAATAGGTCAAATCTACCCACAACCTCAAACAATTATAAAAACAAAAGATACTGCCTGTGTTGTTTATCCTGAAAATGCAAAAAGCGTGTGCGGCCCCTAGCAGACGAGGCCAATCGATGTCGTAAGGGTTATGCTCCGGTCGTGCACTTCGGTACCGAGCAGCAACATGATTTTACACTTAAAAACAATGCATTGCAAGAACAATCTAGCCTCGCTTGCATCAATTTTCTTGATACTTTACCCCAGCGGCGGAAATAACTGTCGATAGACGAATAAATATGTCATTCAAATCAGTTTTCCTAATAAAAAATGACAGGTGCTTGAACAATGAAATGTCAACAAGGTTGACAACAGAAAAATGCACTGATTACTATAATTCTTACCAGTTTTCTTTGAATTGCAGCAACGCTGGAAAGTAACAGCTACTACGAGTAATCCAGGCGGTATGTGTATCAGTATTAGCATAAATATCCTTCAAAATTGTGCCTTTTTCCTTCCTATCTGCTTAGCCTGCACCACAAGGTCAGAGTTCGTGACCTAGGTCTTGTGACGTAGTTGTATAGCAAATTTTGATTGGCTCCTAAGAAGTGACGGTCAAAAGTATATAATGTGGGGTAGAAAGAGCTCAAAGAAACAAGGATGCACGTTTGTGATATTGTATTCTTAATTCTTTATCAGTTCTTTTAACAACTAGAACAAAATTCTGGATTATCTTTTGTAAGACAATTCGTATGAAGATGTAGATCGTAACATACTTTTAGAGTCATGAGGACAAGAAAGCAAACGTTTCTCTTTTTTGTTTCGAAAAATACACTAAATTTATATTTCAAATTAATTGTGATGTGGTCTAAAATCAAAATTTCGATACTTAAGGGATACAGATTCACACAAATAAATGTTTTATAATAGATCACAATACATAAAATAGACAGCTGCAATGTGTTCTCATTAACTTTCCCAAGAAAATTGATGAAAAGGTCAGATTTTATATCTTTGTGACCCGAAAGTGTTCATAAACGGGGAAAACTTAAAACTTGAAATCAAGTCATTTATTATTATTATTATTATTATTATTATTATTATTATTATTATTATTCTTATTCTTATTCTTATTCTTATTCTTATTATTATTATTATTATTATTAGTATTATTATTAGTATTATTATCATTATTACTTATTGTCTATTAAGCACGTATGCATGATGGATGCTGAGATACGGGAACACTGATAATTTGCAGAATGGACGAAAATTTTAAGTTTTGTATATTTACACATTTAAAAAACGATTCTGAACATTTTTGTTGTTTTTTTTCACGCCCTGTGGAAAAGTTTTGTGATTTTTTAATATTTACACGTTAGTAGTTGAGAAACGAAAGTTCCAGAACAGGAAGTGACGTCATAATGACGTTATAGGGTGTGCTGGAATGCTCATGAGAGTTCTGGCACAGATGGTGATTGACAGAGCGCGCGCCCGTGTCAATGACGTCATCATGACGATATAATGACGTCATCATGACGTTATCATGACGTCATCAAAGCGTTATAATGACGTTATAATGACGTCATCATGACGTCAAAATGACGTTATGACGTCATGACATCATACTAAGACTCTTAAGCAGCATAACCCTCAGTCACCTGTCAATCATCATGACGTCATTAGTCACGTGACCTGTCAATCATCATCGGTCATGTGACCTTAACCCCATATGAGGAATGTTTTCCCGAACATTAACCTTACGGCCCGCGTGGCTCACTTGGTAGAGCATGGGACTCGTAAGCGAACCCATGGTCGGAAGGTTGGTGGTTCGATCATCCCTCGGGCAACACTTTCACCTTCTGTCTATCATACCTTCAGACTCCCCCCTAGGCCATAACGTATACATTCATCACGCACTCATTCATAACACACATTTATCAAACACATTCACCACGTGCTCATTCATAATGTACTCATTCATAATACTCATTCATAATACACATTCACAATGCACTCTATGGTTTAGGGTTAGGCTGCCCATACCGGGGCTCGAACCACCAACCTTCCGGGCATGTGTCCGACCAGGAGTCCCACGCTCTACCAACTGAGCTATTTCGGACTGAACCAGAATGTATTGTGAAAACATGCCATATAAGGCTATAATGCACACATTCATGTCTAGTCCAGTAGAGTAGCGGGAAAATGGTGGTTCTAGACCAATTTTAATAAATTTAGTTTTTGAAAAACATATGATGTGTAAAATAAGTTTTAGCATTTTACCATGCTACTTATTCGAATGTTCTAAAGTTATAGTAGTGGGAAAATGGTGGTTCTAGACCAACTTCAACAAATTTAGTTTTTGACAACATATGATGTATAAAATAGGTTTTAGCATTTTAGCATGCAACTTATTCAAATGTTCTAAAGTCAAAGTAGGGGAAAAACGATGCTTCTAGACCAACTTTAACAAATTTCGTTTTTTTGTCAACATATGATGTATAAAATAAGTTTGAACATTTTAATATGTTGTAGTAGGGGGAAAATCAGAGTTCTAAACCAAATTTAACCAATTTAGTTTTTTATATATCATTTATGCCAACCCAACCAAACAGCAGGTTTCCCCGCTAATTTGATTTCCAAGTTCTCAATTTCGTAGGGAGATCAAATTAGAGTGAAACCTGCTGTTAGGATAGGGTTGGCATAAATGATATACAAAATGGTAAAAAATAGAAGTCGAAAATTGGTAATGCTCAGAATCATATAAAATGGATAAATATGCAAAAATCACAATATTTTCCCACGGAAGCAGGTCAAAAAACCAAAAAAATGTTCAGAATTGTTTGAACCGTGTAAATATGCAAATATCGCAAAATTTTCCCACCAGGGGGTACAAAAACCAAAAATGCTCAGAATGGTCCGAAGCCGAAGCAGTTAAATATGCAAAAATCGCAAAATTTTCCCACCGGGGTGGGGGGGGGGGGGGAGGGTGATGGTCTGACCAACTATGTCCTGGGGGAGTCTGGCATACTATGTCCTAGGGGGGATCTGACATAGTATGTCCTACTACTTTCTCTATTATGACTGCTTATTGAAAATTACTGTACTGTTGGTCAGTATTTAAAAACTTGTAATCAGGACCATTCCCAGTAACTTAACATTAATTTATTATCTTTCGAAGTATTTTAATAAGAGGAAGATGTTTATGTGGCATAGTTCCAAAAATTTAAAATTTTCAAAGTGTTTTAATTTTTTTTAAAACTGATCGCCTAAAATTTGTTCTTGCAAAGCAGTAGTAAGAATATTTATATCAATAAAATATAAAACTTTCTCTACTAGATTATTTAAATCCTGAGATCAGTTGATTGTATTTATATTTATGTATTCTAAAGATTAAATCCAGAGTCAAGACCCGCAATATTTCACAAACTGAAAGTTGGCCCTTTTCGAAAATAAAATGAATTGTCCTTGCATGAAATCCAACCAATCAAATTTAGCCAACTGAGAGTTCCTGTTTTGGAAAACAACACGTTTCAAAACACCGGTAAACCTTTCAGATGTGATTGTATTTTCTTAGTTTTAAAATAGTGAAAATTTTCTGTAACGGGTTTTTTTCAGGTTAGAACACTGGACTTAATTTTTGTGGCAGTTTTATTCACAAGCAACGTAACACTGTGTGTGGCATGGCTCCAAGCCATCTCATCCTTATACGTGGTACATAAAACTGAATGTACTCGTATAACTGACGGATTTTTGTAAGCCACACTATCTGAAAAGTGCCCCTTTTAGATAAAATAACCATTTGAGAACTCCCATTTGAGTCATCTGGCATGAAATTAAACATTTTTGTTTCAAAATTTTATTCAAAACACATGGTTCTGGATACTTGTCGGAATCTATACGAGGGGGAGGAGAACGAATGGTTACAGTACGAGTAGATTCAAATTGGTGAAATTATAAAGAACATCGGCAGTGGATGAAAACAATTTTGTATGTTAAGTATCGCAGAATAAGGAATATTTGTGGAGAAAGTGTTGACAAATTTGCATCTGGCTTATCACGTTTAGTCAGAATTGAACATTTTGTTGTCACCAGCTGCGATCTGCTCTAACCAGTTCTGTCTTCTCTCCGTCGTATAATAAATGCCTGAATTCCAAAATTCACGTGAAGGGACCGGGAGGGGTTAAACGAATATGACTAAAATTTTAATGAGTGGTGTATATTGAATCATTTTTTTTGTTTGTGTTTCGCTTTATAGGGATAAATAGTAACGAAATGGAAGTGCTACGACACCTCGTGCTCTACCTGTTTTTGGCCTTTCTGAGCCACTGCCAAGCGAAGAAATTAACTCAAGCGACAGTAGAAAATTGTGAAGGTGAGTGCAATATCCTACTTAAGAAATAGAGATTGGGATAGATAGTAGTCAGAAGTGCCTCCACATTAGGCGTTTCTTGAAGCTAGGTACAAGAAGCGAAGTTACGTAACTGTTATACTTGATCTTACATTGAAGCGTTAAAAGATGTGTGCCAAAAGATACACATTATTCTTATTGTATGTTTTTTTTTTCAGTGTGTGTGACTTTCATGGGTAAATTCATAGAATCGCTGGATAGCAGCACGTCAGCTCCAGGCCAAATAGAAGACGCTTTCAGGAAGTTTTGTAAACACACGAAAAAAGATGACAACAGATTTGTGAGTGAAATTGCCAATGGTTAAGATACGAAAAAACATTTTTGTTGATAATAATAATAGCACTTTAAGAATTAACTGTGCTTTGTGATAATAATCATAAAAGATTTGTTTGTGAGGGTGAACGTGAAATCACTTTTTACATGTTTTTTATGAAAGATTATTTGTAGTAAAGAATCTTACGGCGCGAATTGCTGTCCTGTTGGTGCTTTGGTAAAAAAAAAAAAGATCGTACAATATGACTTCACAGATTCCCAATCTAATAAGCAGGGCTGGTATGATTGACATAAACTAATTTATATGCTGATTTAAATCAAGGTGAAAAAATCAACAAACCATTTTTAGTTTTTTTTTGTTACATAGTGAAGGTTAAAAAAATCAACAAATATTTTTTTTCTTTTGCAACACTCAGCGCACAAAAGTGCTAACCAATGCATACTTAACAGAAACCCTCAAACAATAGAAACAAGCCTCTGCCCTCTAAGCAACGCAATGAAACCAGCTTTTCTTTCCGTTCTTGTCGTGAAACATTTCTTCACCTTTTTATGCATATTTCAACAAACTGTATTGGTATATCGCTATGTGATGAGTAAACAGTAACCATGTAAAAGAATGAGGGCGACCTTCAACTCCCCGATCCCATTCTGTTAAGTTGCTTAAACAACAGATTTGTTAGACGTGGGCCAGATGATAGAATAAACAATTCAGAATTAGTTTGCATTGGTTCACAACCAAGACAATGAAACAAAGTTTCGCTGAATGTTAAATACGGTAATAACTTTCAAGTCAAAAGTTTTTTTTCTTTCAGATAATGATCGGTCAACACAAATGTCTTTTATTGAAAGTGATAGTTTTGTGTGTACTGATCCATATGGTAGGGGGAGGGAATCAAACCGGTGTTTTGTTTTATGTATGACGTCATTGTTTTTTGTTTTTTTTTTTGTTATTTTTTTTCTTTGGTCATTTAAATTATAAAAGTCGATTTAACTGAAAAAAAAAATCAAAATTTATGTAAATCGGCTTGATTGTCAGCCTTGTTAACAAGAGTGTTAGTTATTTGCATTTCACTATTTTGTATTTCGCAGATCCGTTTCGAAGTATTTTAATGCAACACGAGCGTTTCGTAGTGTTGACGTTTTATATATGTATATATATATTACAGTGCTACTACGTGGGCGGCCTGGAAGAGTCGGCCACGGGCATGCTTGGAGAAATGTCTAAGCCGGTCAGCTGGGGCATGCCTGCTGATAAAGTGTGCATGAAGCTGTACAGAAAAGACGAGCAGATCTGTGATCTTAAATACGGTACGCACCAGCATATTCGCGCGCTTCTAAGTAAAATCAATAGATTATTTCTATTTCAGGCTGGCCAATTGAGGCGTAAGTGAAAAATTTACACAAGAATTTAATTAATTAATTAATCAATTGAATGTGTTGCAGAGGAAACAGATTTTTAAATGTGTTTGACGAAAAATTTAATAGAATATTATATATTTTGTTGTTCGTTTATTTTAAAACAGAGAAAACATTAGATTTGGCTGCAGTCAACCTGAAGAAACTGAAAGTGAAAGACTTGAAAGCCATTTTGTCGGACTGGGACGAGAGTTGCCGAGGATGTACGGAAAAGTCCGATTACATCAAACTCATTGAAGATTTGATGCCGAAATATGCTAAAGATGCCTGGGAAAAGCGACAAAAGGCAGAGCTGTAATAAACGTGAGAAGTTAGGCGTTAGGAAATTATCGTTAATTTGTTTATTAAAAAATCTGAGTGCAAACAGGATGCACAATTTTGTCAGAATTGGAAATAAGTTTAAAAAAAAAAATGAATGAGTTGGGGGACCAACATTGCTGGAGGTTGAATGTTATTGGCTTATTCTCGCTTTTTTTTTCTCCCGAAGCTAATTTCCAAACTCATGAGAATGTCTGAGACGGAAAAAAACACATGTCATGGAAGTGAACAAAAGTTGTTGACAGTCACCCTTTTGTATGTATGTTGATTAAAATAACTGGAGTCGAAGAGCTAGTGTGTTTTAAGTTGGTAAGTGCTTGAGATAATGTGATATTTAAAATATAGATTGTTGTTTCGTATTCAAGAGTTGCTGCAACTACCTTTATGTTTCAAAACGTATCAACTTGTCAACATTCGCTAAAAATTTTAGAACAAAGCTTTTTAACTAAGTTAGGATAAACTTACATTGTGAAGATGCAGAATTTTTTTTTTTGTGGATTTTGTAACTTTCCTTGGTTATCAGTTTAGCCTGTCATTTTGGTGTTTGCTAAATTCTAAATGTGAATTGTTTCTGGCTAGTCACTGTTAGACGCTCCGTGTTTCCCTTGGTGGGGGTGGTGGGGGGGGGGGGAGTAAATCCATGTAAAGGAAGTAACCAAGCCCTTATGGTGACATTAGGGGTGTGTGTTTTGGAAGTGGGTTGGGAGGGGGATTTCATGACAGCTATTATTTTTCATGATTTGTTTTTTTTTTTTTTTGGGAGGAGGGGGGGTGTACTTTTTGTGTGCAGGGCAAACGGAGATGGAGGGGGGGGGGGCGGTCGGTATAATTGAAAATTACACCTTGCACTAGAAAAATTAACATAGCTGTTACCACTCTTGTAGCACGACTTCTTGGCAGTCGTTAGTTCATTTTTTTATATATATATATATGAAAAAAAAGATTAAAAGTATTAAAAGTGTGTGAAAGTGTTATTTTAACGATGAAACCTAAGGACGGGGGAGTTCACGCGTAATCTGCGGAATTTTGGTGAAGTAGTGCCGAAAACGCGGAAGTTTGTGTCCAGAAAAGAAAGGCCATAAGATCATTCGATTAATTTCCAAAGTTCTGCACTTTTTGAAAATATTTTTGTCGTGTATAAAAAAAATAGCATATGACTATTGGATGATATTAATTTTATTGAATTTTTAAATTAACACGCGCATAATTTGGACTATGGAAGATCTGAACGCGCATTCCGCGGTGCCACCGTCTTACTTGCGTAGAGGGTTGTGGGGGAAGGGGGTGGGGCGGTGTAGGAAGCTGGTCGTATTTGATGGCCCTAGGTTTAGTTTTCTTTATGTTTACAAGGTGTCGTCACAGTGCATATCTTATTGTATACGAAAATAAATAAGTTTTCTAGAAAAAAAGGAACCTTTTCTTCATAGACAGCTGTTTCTTATGTGTGACATATAGTTTGCAATGTAAAATGACAACAACAGAAACAAATCGATTTCTGTGACATTCGATTTATCGGTAATCTATTCCGGAATAGGCTACCAAAAAAAAAAAAAAAAAAATGGGTTACTTATTTGCTTCCGAATTCACATTTTAAACAATACCGTGTTATATATACATTGGCGAAATCCCAAAGGTCGACTTCTTCTCGCCAAAAATAAATTTTCTCTATCAGTTTTTTGTATTATGTTTGAAATTTTTAACACTGGTGCCTCGAGTGCACCTGTTGTCTAATCCTGTCATGTTTTGGTGGTTCGCCAAATTTTGGCAGCTTTGACGGTCACACATTTGGCGCATTTTTTCTCTTTGTTTACTTTTGCGTTGTTGATGGTTTTTTTATAGATGTGGACTGAGTTGAGATTTGGTTGCACTTTTATGCAAATTAGATCATGCAGTCACATGGATGCCCCCCCGCCCCCCAAAAAAAAAAAAAAAAAAAAACAGTGAAAATAGCTTAAAACTGCCAGGATGGCTCCATCAAGGCAGATGGACAAGACTGTGAGCACGTAAAGCACTGCAAGAAAGAAATATTAATGTTTAATCCATTTCTTTTCGCTCGCTCTGTAAAATAATTAAACAAACAGACAAACTAATAAAGATAATAAAAACAAAAAATCGTTATTGCAGCAAAAACACGCAATAGCATTACTACTACAACTGCTGCTACTACTACTACTACTTCTACTACTACTACTACTACTGCTGCTACTACTAATAATAATAATAGTAATAATAATAATTGCACCAATAATACTTATATATATATATATATATATATATATATATAGACGAGTTTTTGTTTAGTTGTGCACTCTGGCAATATATGTATATTACAGATGTGTCGCATCGTGTTATCTTTTGAAACTGACATGAGTCTTTTATGTGATAAGAAATGACACATTTTGTATCCACAGTCGGAGGCATCTTTGCATCCTATTGACCTATGATGACGCCATGTTTTGTTCCTCTAACGTCACCTGTGCACACCGTCATTTGACGGTCTTGTTTTTTCTTGTAACCGTTTCGCCATTACCTGACTGAGTAACTGTAAGTGGATTTGGCTTTCCCTGAAGCTTGCCACTTGCGGGGGGGGGGGGGGGGGGTTCTCGGTTGCTTTCCTGACTTTGAGCGATTCTTAACGGTTCTGTTGTCTGGCTTAGGGCGCCTGACAGGGCCTCGAGTGTGTTCTGTTCTCTGGCTTAAGGCTAAGGACAGGGTTTCGAGTGTTTTATGTTATCTGGCTTAGGGCTACTGACAGGGCCTCTAGTGTGGTCTCTTGTCTGGCTAAGGACCACTGACAGAGCATCGAGTGTGTTCTGTTGTCTCTCTTAGGAATACTGACGGGGCTTCGAGTGTGTTCTGTTGTCCGGCTTAGGGCTACTGACAGGGCCTCGAGTGTGTTCTGTTGTCTGGCTTAGGGCTACTGACAGGGCCTCGAATGTGTTCTGTTGTCTGGCTAAGGGCTACTGACAGGGCCTCGAGTGTGTTCTGTTGTCCGGCTTAGGACTACTGACAGGGCCTCGAGTGTGTTCTGTTGTCTGGCTTAGGACTACTGACAGGGCCTCTAGTGTGTTCTGTTGTCTGGCTTAGGGCTACTGACAGGGCCTCGAGTGTGTTCTGTTGTCTGGCTTAGGGCTACTGACAGGGCCTCGAATGTGTTCTGTTGTCTGGCTTAGGGCTACTGACAGGGCCTCGAGTGTGTTCTGTGCCCTGTCCTCTCACACTTGCCCGTTAGTTGTTACTTGCGCCTCTAGTTCAGTCTTGCCAGTGCAGTGTTCATGACAAGGCGGTCGTGAATTGCTGCCTGATTGTGGATCGATTGTGTGTGTGTGTATGTGGGGGGATTGGGGTGGTCGTAACTGTTCCTGCTTCCTGCACTACAGCTGCCCTCTTCCAGAAGATCTGGTTGTAATTTGTTTACGACTGGTGGCGACCACGAATCAACGTCTAATCGACGTCTTTGACAAGCGTTGAATAGACATTGGATATGCAATCTTTTATGCATTGCTTTTAGTTGTGTCTGAAACTCCGCGTTCTCCATTTAATCCACATCTTTGATACAGCGTTGAATAGACGTCAAAAATCGAAGCTGTACAGGGGTGGGGCTCTGAATCAAACTGCGGCCTTCTTATCTTATCTTATCGATTACCCGAAATGGTAACCATGGGAGGTCGCTTCGACCAAAATGAAGATGTATAAAAAATGGAGATTTTTCCCGTCTGCATTTGAAAAAAAATATTCATGAAAATTGACTTCATGCATATTCAGGGTTACCAGATGACTCAAGAATGGGGGTTCTTTGATCCTGACAGCTGTACGACGTCGCTGTTTCAACGCCCAACCAATTTTCATTTTCAATTGTCTCTTCAAAGTTGCACAGAAGATGTTTATTAGACATAGGAGAAAAGTGATGTCTGGTTGTGACAAAGTTTTTTGTTTTGTGTTTTATTTATTTATGTATTATTATTTTTTGCAAATAAAACAGGTGAACGCACACATATCTCTGGACAACAAAAAACGCCACATAATGAGCACCACAGCACTTACTCTTACCCGAATATACTACAATCCCATTTATGCCATCATTTACAGACAATCACAAACCACATAAAATTTGTATTTTTTTTCAAAGTTGTGTTCAATTTCGGTTATTTATCAAGTTTCTGTCTGACATTAATATAATGCTTATTTTTATCGCCTCTGCCAATTTGAATGCCAAGCATATTAAAAGAATATCTTTTAACTGGCATATTAAGGACATTAAAATCTTTGTATCTCCAGGGACCCTGAAAGACCAGAATAGACTTGTCCGTATTCAATTTTAAACCAGACAATTCTGAGAAACCCCGCAGTGTTTCAATTAACGTATATACAGACGGGATAGTTTTGAGCAAGCACGTACAATTGTCTGCAAATTGTTTACACTTATTTACATTTTTACCAATTTTAATACCTTCAATTTCTGAGTTGTTTCTGATTTTATCCCCCATTACATCCACACAAAGAATAAACAGCAAAGCCGATAAACCGTACCCTTGCCTAACTCCTCTGCTAAGATTAAAGCATTTAGATGCAAACCCGTTGTCTATAAATATCAGTGTACCAAACTTTTACTAGTGAAATAAGGTCTGGGCCAAAATTAAATTCCCTCAAAACTGAAAACATGAAAGGCCATTCAATAGAATCAAATGCCTTTTCAAAATCGAGCTGAATTAATATACCGGGTTCTTCCACACGATCACAATGTTCAGTAAAGTCTTCAATGAAACGCACACTTTCACCAACAAACCTATTTTTGACGAAACCACTCTGGTTGTGACAAAGTTTGCTTGTCCAACATCAGTTCATTGTTGAGTGAAAGACTTCGGTTAAAAGGCGAGAAAAAAAATTCAATGTTGAATGGATGGAGTCTTTGCTCGCCACCACTCACAGTCAAATTATAACGACGTCCACTGATTTCACGTGTAGCTTTTGTCCTGGATTCAATGACAATGTACTAGACGGCTGCACTGGTATTTCCAAAAGTGAACTGGGCAGTAAACTCTACTCCGAGGAGCGAAAATAGGTTGACCTAGCTGTATTGAGCAAACACTTCTAGGTGGATTTTTGGTTGCTAAATAGGGAAAATTTATTAATTTGCTTTTGGATTTTCTGGTTGCCAAGGAAGAAGTTTAACGGAGTCAGATAACTGTATAGTTAACTCTTGTGAATACGGCCATTGCAAGTTTTCGTTGTTTTTTTTTTTCGTTTCATTGTATTTCTCTCCCCTCTGATATGAAGACGTATTTAAGGATCAAAATAGTACACTTTCTGAGTTTGATCATTATTTTCCCCGACATTATTTTTTTGTTTTCAAAAACTTTGCTTTGCACAACATTGTCCACATCCTAATCTAGCTTTTTTTGTCACTGTTGGTCAGGTTGTGATCATAGTTGACTGAACTGTCGTTATGCATCGCAGTTTAGGGCATTTCTATTCTATCGTCATGGAAATATATGATTTTTTATTGAATCTCCACATATTTAATTGTATCTACTAGTCGCACAGATGATACTTTATGCCTGAATGTATCAAAAGAGCGGAAAGAAAGGATATGCATGCAGATTCTACTCTGAGGCAGTGGTTATAATGTCATGGATTCTACCGTGAGGTAGTGGTTATAATGTCATTGTGTTGTCATACGACTGCAGGGCTTCACATTCTACACCCAGTAAGTATTGCAAAGTTTGATCTACGCTGAACAGACGTCGCACCCGATGTCCGATCAACTTCGATTTTTTTGTTTATAGAAGTTGCAGACACGTCTAATCAAAGTCGCACCAAAGACCTTAATTAAATGTCGGAGATGGCCTCGTTTTGATTGCGACAAAAAAACACGTCTAGGCTGAGTAGCTTATCCTACGTCTGTTCAACGTTGTACCATATGCATTGGTACGACGTCAGTCTGTGGTCGCGACCAATTGCTACCTAATTGCAACCAGAATTAATTATGTGCAGTACAACCTCAAATCGCCGTTGGATCGACAATGGAATGTTTACTGGGCATACTGGCCCACCTGTGTACAATATTACTAGATCAATATGTGTTGATACAAAATCGAAATAACATTGTGATCAAAAGAAAACGACTGTGGATTCAGATTCAATGGCGAGTGCTTTACAGCGCGTCGAAATTGGCTTGTCTATACGTGAAGCAACCTGCAGTTGTGGTGTTCTCTTTTCTACTCAGCACAGAAGATGCAAAGGACAAGAATTAAAAAAGTGTATTCAAAGGAATCTTTGTTTCCTGGACTAGCGGCGGTCTAGCTGTCCTTCACCCCCTCCACCCCCTTCCTTTTCAGTTAAAACAAAAAAACCCCAAAAAACAAGAAACAAAAAGAATTGTAATACTGAGGAGCTGCCTTCCTGTGACACTGGTCCGGTTGGTCCGGAACGTCAGGCCCTAGTACTTGACGGACAGGTAGTTCTCTATGTTCTGTAGAAGATCTTTGCACTGCCGAATACTCTGTACAGTTTTGTTCGTGTAGTAAAGTATACACTTATTGCTGAAAAAACAACAATTATTACAGCACGGGCATTGTCCTTCCTAGTAACATCGTGCTTTACATTAATATTTCAATTATTTAAGTTTAAATTATTGAACCCATTCCCTTCATTCTATTTTTTGTATTTTTGACATCTTTTCGAAAGGAAGAATTTGGAAGGTTTCAATCACAGCGAAAGGAAGAACTTGAATTTGTTATATTATATTATTACAAGAATTTAAAAAGTGTAGTCAAAGCAATCCTTGTTTACAGATCCCTTTAATACCATTTTAGGTAATTTCGATGAGTAAAAGTATTATTTTAAGAAAGAAAATATTTAAGTTGGATTTTAATTTTAAGGAAAATGATTTCCACGACTGACTTATAAATTGATTAAGAAAACGTACCAAACTGGGATGAATAATGACCAGTAAGTCGATTATGGTCCCGTTCTGACCATTAAAAAAGAAGTCCGATATGTAGATAATGCAAAGGAAGCCATAATTTAAAAAAAAATAACTAATTAACAAGCTCAGAAAAAACCACTGTTTTGATCCATAAGTAGAGTTTTAGTTATTGATTTGTTGTGGAGAGATTCTCTATCAGATCAATAGAATGCACCTGCCAAGTTGGTCGTTTGTAAATACAATGTTTTGAACTTCAAACGAACCATGTAATCAGCTAGGCTACCTGCTTGTTTTCTAGATTCCGTGCTTGACTACCTGCTTGTTGACAAGATGCTATGCTTGACTACCTGCTTGTTGACAAGATTCGTCCATGACAACCTGCTTCATGTTTAGATTATATGCTGGCCTAGCTGCTTGTTGATTAGATTATGTGCTTGACTACCTGCTTGTTGGCTGAATCTGTGGTTGGCTACCTACTTGTTAACTAGACTCGTGCCAGTATTGGTCAGTAGCCTTTGCACGAAGCTGATCATTCCCAGTCTTCGCATCCGTCATCTTAAAGTCCTTTCTCCCGAGGTCCAGGTACTTGTCTAAAAACCGCCCTTACCCGTATCCCCAACTTCATTTATAAAAGTTATGATAATGGGTGAGAATACACAATTAGTTCTCTTTGTCCGAGTCTAGGCATGGGCCTAAGCACAGGTCCAATCAAATTGATCAAATTAATTCCAGAAAGCGACCTCATAAGCGTATTATGTACCTGTGTACACCGTTCAATATCGCATGAAAAACCAAAAGAGTAACCTTACTGTATACTTCATATAAATCTTCTATTTATGTCCAGTATGTTTAGAAATTACCTGTCTTTTGCCTATAGAATTAAATTATTGTGGCAAGAAGAATTAAAAAAACGGTACATTTCTTATTTATTTTTACAAGTTACATTTTATGTCCTCGTTTGCATATTTTGCTACTTTTCAAATGATTTTATTGTCCTTTTTTCTAATTTGGAAACGCACTAATTCAGAAAATAATATATAAATAGGATAGCTTTTGAAACAAGTTACAGCATTTAAAACATTGAAATATGTTCTTTCCTATATAATTTTTTTATTATGTACGGGGGTTTAAATACAGTGCGCCTTGTTTCTCACATTAGGTATGTATGTCGAATATACGCCAGGATTTCGCTGCGGGTCTATGTTTGACTGCAAGTTAATCGGATTAAAATACAAAGACATCACAAGAAACAGATAAAAAACCTATTTTGTTTTGATATATGGGCCAGAAAAGAAAATGTGCTTTATATGAGCTTTTAGAAATCAGTTAAATTATATTCTGCTTGCATTTTATTCTATATGTGAATGTGCTTCCAGTAAAGTTGAGTTTTGAGGATTGTCCAGCGTTTTTTCTACCTTTTCTTTAGATATGTAATCCAACATGGTGTAGTAGAAACAGAAAACTTTTCCAAAGTGCGAATTTGATTATTAATTATTTCAATATTTACTTTTTACTATGTTCAGTAACTAAGAAAACTCCAGACTTGGCCAAATAGTTGTGTGCTTCCTGCTGTATGGTATCAGTTTTCATCAAAATCATATAGTAATATAATAAACATTTAATTAGACAACAGAAAATTCATTGTTGAAATTTTGAATATTTAAATGATTTCTTTTTTTCTGTTGCTTGTAGTTTTTTTGCTGGTACAAATAAATATTAAGCAATTGTAGTCTTAGACAGTTCAGTTACATAGAAACTTTGAAGGTAAACTTGGCAGGTGTAACACTGGTGAAGTATAAACTGTCAAAGTATTTAGAAACCATTCGTTTATTATTTTACATAAAAAATCTTTCTTGTACTAGAGAAGCTGCGGTAGCTTTTTTATCGAATTTAACCGTGAGCAAAGATTGAATTTACATTGTCATGACAAACTCTTTGTAATATCTTTGTATTGTCGTTTGATGTAAAAGCTAACCGGTCTAACTGTCATAGCATCTGGATAATCGACCCTGATATTTTTAACTAAATAAATCAGTTTGAAGAACACCATTTTAGGTTATTAATAACCTAAAGATTAATTCACCAAATTGTAAGAATGTTTATTTTATTTAGTCAGTGGACAAATATTGCCGTTTAAATGAGAGTAGTGTTCCCATAGATTAGTGTACAAGGTAAACCTCTATAATGAAAGGGTGCATTATACATCAACAGAATGTCTTGTTAATATGCTAATATGCTTGTTTGAAAATACTTTACTTTTAAAGCTAGTTAAAAACTAGTTTATTTATAGGCTTATAATTAAATCAACAGATAAATAAATCCCATTAAAAAGTCAGCGCTCAGTACCCATTTGTTTGAGATCTGTTTAAACGCTGCCGACTTCATGAGATGTGACATTCTTTGACACCACAAGTAAACGTCACAATCAACTGCGAAGTACCCCTAATAACAAAATTGTTTGTGGACAAAAATGCATTTTTAATCAATTTTAGCTTGCAAATCCGCGAACAAAATTACCAGATTATTAAAGCCAAAGTCTCGTTAATGATGTGTTCATTTAGTTTTGCAAAACTGTTTAGAGATTATGAATGTAAAAAATATTCAAAGTATGACTAATTCCACCATTTTTGGTTTTGAAGTTGAGGTTAGGTATCAAGGTTATGTATCACAGGGAATGCTACTTTATAGACATTGGTCACGTATATTTCACACTTTAATATTATCTTTATAACAATTGACACTCCTTATAACAATTGACATTTAATAATTTAAAATGTTATAAAGAAGGGTTGACCTTCTTTTTTGAATGATGGGTATATAAGTCTTATTTCTTGGTTTACATCATATAACTATATGACATTGCAGAATTAAATTCAACAAGTCCTTTTACTTCTTGTGAAAAAGATCTCAAGAACACACATAAAGAAACATTCGTGTGTTGCAGCGCAGTTCTTTAAATAGTAATGACTACATACATAATTTTCCTTCGACAACACTTCCTTATCATTCTACTACACGCACCAGTTGTTATTTAAAACTTGTTCTGGTACATTGTTTACGGGCACTGCAAGAACAAAAAGTTGTGAACAAAATGTCAACATATCGCTGAATTACAGAAAACAGATGTTTTGCATTTTTCAATTCTCACTCATTTTTAGCGAGTGATTTTACAACATTTGATTATTATCTGGCAATTTCTTTTAGCATACAACTTGTGACGCACAAGTACCATAATGTTTTCAAGTGTGCGTACAGAGTGTGTAAAACAGTGGTATCTCTGTGTGGATTGACAAGTAAGTACGCACAGTGTCATTCCTCCGCTGTTCAAATAGGGAAATCATCGCACAAAACATCATTAAGAACAACGCCATTTGGGTGTTCACGAAACTGAACACTCTATTCGAAATGTATATTGAATCCGAAATGCATATTGCTCAAAAAGTTTTAAATTATAAGCTCTAAACGCGAAACAAAAATCATGAAGAGAAAAAGAACTATTCAATAAAATAGCAAGAGTTTTTATTACCTTTTTATGTAATATGCATCAGATAACATTAAGGTTTATTACATGATGGCCGGTGTGACATTAGATTAGTCCATCACCAACATCCACACAGAACTTGGCTAATTTATTTTATTTATTTATTTATTTATTTATTTTGCTTTTCCTGCTCCGTTTAAATTATGTTCTGCTATTGGCCAGGTGCGGGAAACTGGCCCAGGCTGTTTCAATTTGTGGGCAGGAAGAAAATAGAAAAAGGTGTGAGAAAATAGTTTATTCTATCTCAGTTCTTCGGGAAAAGAGCTGATCTGGATGAAATTGGCTTAGTGTATCTCCAATCGGTGCGAAGGTGGGAGGGGGGGGAGAAAGTCTAGGTTAATTATAACTAGGCTAAACTGTTTGCACTTTAATAATTCCAAGATTAGACAGGACATGCAGATCTTAACCAAAGACATCTCATACGGAACTTTATGTGCCACAACTTTAAATATTACACACTTGTTTAAAACGCATTAATTGCCTCTCAGATAACCGAAAATGACATACAAAAATATATTATATACAATACACTTTTCAGGAATTAATCCATAACAAGCATTGTTCTCTATTTTATACTATTTTATCTCATACATTACTAGAAATTCAGAACTTGGTTTGATCCTTTTGTAGAAAATGTCATATAAAATCATGTTCTCACAATAAACACAGTTATTTCCAATGGTGGGGGAAGGAATAAGACAGCCTGTGTGAGAGAAACTAGCTTAAACTGCCTGGACTTAAATAAATTCAGATATTAGACATGACCTGATCTCAACAAAAGCGTACCATACAGAATTTAAAAATCAAAGCTTTAAATATCACGAATTTCTTTAAAACTTATTGTCTCTCAGAAACTTGCATCTCGTTCATAAAACAATTTTCAGGAATAAGCCAAAACAAAAATTATTGTCCGTTTATACTCTGTCATACATAACTAGGAATTCAGGATACATTTGAGTTGAATCCTTGATAACAAATTCACGAAATCGTAAATTTTGGTGAGCAATAATCGTGTTTGCATCATCAACATCACTCCCACCCGCATAAGCCATGGCCCCTAATCGTGTTCTCACAATAAACATCGCTAAGTTTCTTTTTCTTCTCGCCGAAATCGTATCTGCATATTGATCAGCTTTTTGACTACTTTCTGCAAGGTAAATACCCTTTCCAAAAGGCGCGCGTTTACATTTTTCTACATCTAAACCGTCTTGGACTATCTTATCTACGTTTTCTATGAGTGTACCATGAAATAAATGAACTTCGTTTCTCTCCAGTGGTATAGAATCATATATAATATCTCTGTCTTCAACCTCTATAGAAACAGAAGACATGGTATCTGGTTCTTTAAATAATTCTGCAATTCCTAATGTATCTTCATCACCCGAATTTCTGATTCCAAGTATTTTTATGTTCGGTAAGTCTTGTATGGATTTTGTACGAATGGGCAAATATAATTCGTTGTTAACATTCGCACATAGATGTCTACTTTGATTATATCTTAGCAGCACATTTCTGTTACAGATCTGATACACACGATTTATGTTCAATTCACCGTGTGATAAATTAACAGCATCTCTACCAGCTTGGTCTGTATAGATCCTTGTTCTGTTGACCAGTAGTGTTGCATATAGAAATGCAGGGTGAGTTCTGTCACGCCATTTTAATATATCTCGATTTCTCAATCGAATCACTACTAAATAAATAGGAGATCCTAAGTAGCGGACAGAATAAACGATAATCATAAATATGAAAAATACTGTGCCATTTTTATAATGTGCGTCTGATTTGTAAATTGTGGGCACCGTCGCCACGTAGATTATTGCTAATAACTTTTCAATAGCAACTAGAACACCAGCAATAAACGATACTTGCATCGATTGAAAAATGTATGGGTGTTCAAACATGACTAAAAATATATAGTTAAAAATAATACTACACAAAAATGGGATGGTGAAGAAACCGGCAATGTCAAGGGTAATACATTTGCTGTTATTACTTGATTCTAGAATGCTTGTGTCTTCACTCAATCCAGTATACGCACATAAGTACATGTATCCGTAGCAGATCCAGAATGGGATGAGGAAAACACAATATCGTATGAAGATCCAAAATGCTAACAATGTGTTCCTGTTTTGCAAGATAAAATCTGAGTATCTTTTGAAAAGAATTACAGTTGGAATAAAAATGTATCTTATTGAAAACACAACGATTAGATTCATAATAAATCCATTTGCAAATCTCATTCGTCGATGAACAGAAGAAAACGAAGATATCGTTGGCATTTCAGCTACAAAGGCAGCAGCAAACATAATTTCCAAGAACGTCAAAACACCAGCAAATACTGCCACTTGAATTGATTTAAACACCTCCTTGTATTCTATATATATGTTATATAACAAGTCCATTACCACATACACAAAAACAGGAATGGTGAAGAATCCTCCAATATTGTAGCTAAAACATGAATATTCATCCTGTTCATTCCTTTCAAAATGAAGTTTTCCCTCATAAGCACAGCCATATATTTGAGCGTACAGTATCCACAATGGTATGAGAAAAACACAGTACCTAACCGAAAGCCAAAATACCCAAAACAGTTTTCTAAATCTGAATAATCGCTCTGCATATTTCATCAGCACATAGCACAATGGAGATACAAAACAACGCAAAGAAAAGACTATGAGTAATACCACTAGAAACGATTGTGCTAATGCCTCGCGTTTTTCAGGGAAACTGTTGGCTGAAATATTCGGCATTTCGGCAACATAAGCACTTGACACACACATTTCTATGAAGATAAGCAATCCGTTAAAAAATAGCAAAACATGATTTTGTGACCCATACATTTTATAATCTGATATTCCAAGAAACAGGTAATTCACCGAAAGATAAACGAAGGTTGTAAATGCATAAAACCCCCCTATATTCCACATGTAACACTGAGGATGATGCGTGAAATTCTGCTCAGTGTCGTTTACCAAAGACATAGTGCTATTTATCAGGGAATCATTTACTAAAATTGCGTACTCATTTGTTTCAAAATGAAGATGCCCTGCGTAGGTACACTTGTATATATTTCCATAGAATACCCAAAGAGGTAGGAGAAACACAAAATACTTCATAATGATCCAGTATGTAAGGAACCCTTTAGTTGTACCTAGAAAGTGCTCTAAACCTTTTCGCAGCATCACAAAACAGGGTACACATAAGTATTGTAGTGAAAACACAAGGATCAAGTGGATAAAAGACATATTAATCCAGTGACGTTGTTCTTTATCATCTTCATCATCCGCACTCAAATTGTATGACAAATACGGCATTATTGCAACATAAACAATTGAATATATTATCTCTGTTACTGTCAGTGAACATTGTACAAGTGCAATGGCTTTCGAAGAATAAATAGCTTCTTTTGCTAAAAACCATATAAATATCCAGTTCAGTGCTATATAAAGTCCACTTGGAATGGCATACAATGACCCGATGTTGTAAGTTGTACATGATGTCTCAGCATTGTTCTGAGAAAAATTAGCTATGGTAACTGATGTGTTTGCGCTTTCGGGTGTATCCAAAAACTGAAGACAGCCCTTCAACGTACTCTGATATATTTTAACATAAAACACGAACAATGGCGCTAGAAAAATAAAATATCGAACTATTATCCAAATTATTACAGTGTAGTAAAATTTAAGAGAAAGTATTTTTTCCTTCAGTTTTTTAAGCAACAGGCGTAAGGGTAATGTAATATTTCTGATTGAAAATAAAAGGGCAAGACATGCAAGTAAGGCCCTTGGCCCTTCTCTTCTCAATGATGTAGAAGAATACTTTGTTCGACTTGGTAGATATTTAAAATAAAGTCCAGTCGCTACTGCCTCACTACATATAAGAAGAAATTCCACCATGGCGCAAGAGTCACTACATGCATCTGCTCCGAAATGAAATACACTGTTCAATATCACATAAAACACTAAAGGAGTCACATACGTGTAAAATTCATATGTGTCTTCTGCTGTTCGTTCAGTATTTTGAGAAGATGTCTGTGTCGTCTGCACATAAAAGTGAATTATCCATATCCACAGCGGTACAATGAAACATACCCAACGCAATAGGAAAAATCCAATAACGATGCATTTACTGAAATATTTCATGGTTCTTTTTACAAGCTATAACTAGATTCTCATGTGTAACTTTGAAAATGCTTCAATTAAGAGAATAGTGTTCAAATACAATACTTTTTAAAACATGCCTTACTGTAAGCTTATATCATGTCTATTAATGAGTTAACAGATGCGTAAAATACTTCTTCATATATAAAATTTTTCTTTTCGTTATAACAAGTACAATACTTAGACAGCTATCAACAATAGTGCTTAATTTCCTTATATATCTCGTTATATATATGGCACTTCCTTGAGACTTAGGTATAAGTGGTACAAAAGCTTCATCATACTGTGACGTATTGATTCTTCAAAGTTGAGAAATTCTTCCATATATATGGGGGTATAAATAAAGGGTTTCAAGCTATATGCATCAATACTTTACACTTGTGTTGATATATAGTTAGTACGTGATAACATCTTTTTGAATGGGTTTGAAGCCCTGAGGTTGCCGTTGGTAACCGACTAATCACACGATTTCAATTTCAAGAATTTCCGCTGGGGGCTATGTCTCGACTATAAGTTACTTGGGTAAAAGTATAAAGAAATGATAGAAAAAAACGTATATAATATCTAATTCCTTTTATATGCGCCTCTAAATATAATCATCCTTTATATGAGTTTTTGAAAATCATTTCACATGTTATTCTGCATGAGTTATAACTTTTTTTATAAATATGTTTCAAGTGAAATGGAGCTGCAATGCTGCAAGATATTACAGTGGAAATGTGAAAGCTGTTTTTCTGTAGATTCCAAAATGCGAAATTTTGCGGGTCACTGAGGAAAATTCCAGATACAGGCGAAGAGCTGTATCAGATCAATATTCGTCAAAATCATTAGTAATATAAATTAATTATTCAGAACCAAAATTCCATCAAAAAATATATATTTAAAATATCGAAAAATTTTGCAGTGTTAAGCCTTTGAGAGGGTTCAGCACTGCTGAATTATTAGCCGACAATATTCATCAACCTTTGGCTTTTATTTTTTATTTATAATTTTAGTGTTTTTGTGGTATTTTTTCAGAATTAAACTGTCAGCACAAAGGTTAACTAGTCTGACATTTCGAACTTCAGAACATGAAATATTTTATGCAACAACCTGGCTTGTAAAATATTATCTTACGGCTTTTAAAACAAATAAAAGCAAACAAAAATTAAAAAGGACCACCCCAACCCATCTGCTTCGTCTCATAAAAATTTGAAGTTGTTTCAGTTGTATACCTAATCCTGTTGATTTTTGGCAGATTCTCTGTCCGAGAATATCACAAAAAAAAACAAAAAATTATAAAACAAAATGCAAGAAAATCCATATTCAATTCTTTTAAAATAGATTTTTTCTACAACTAGGTAACTATCATACCAACCTGACTCCGCAATGGAATCCAAATATTCGCAAATCTGGGAAATAAACATGGTCTGTTGGTGACAGAGTATATGTGAATGGTAAATCCTTTACCAGTTTAGAGCTCCAGAATACCCTCTTATTTTGATTGACAAAATGTAAGCAGATAAGAAATCAATGAAAAAATAGTAAAAAAATCAGTGAAAAAATAATTAAAACACGCAAAAATGGACGAAAAGTGGCCCTTGAATGAATTCAACTACTTCATAACTTGAGTATAAAGTGAGTATATAACAAGCAACCAATAAATTATCAACGAGTGCTGGTCTCGTAATCCATTACGAAAAGTACTGTACTGATTCCCGAAAACTGGTAAATGATATTCAAAATGCTATAACTTTTAAAACACGTCTTCTATTAATGTCTAGGAATGAGTTTTCAGGTGTAAAATACTTCTTCACATTTAAAATATTCAGATACGTTATTTTTATAATAAATACAATTAGTAGATAGTCACGAGAAATAATGGCTGAATTTATCATTTTATCTATATTTGGAATGAAATGTTATTTGTTACCTTATGTATACATGGTACACGCCCTAAAATCACGCAGTGATCTTGTGTTGATTCGTCAAGGTTGAGAAATTCAATGCAAAATGCCAGTCTTCTTACGCTATGTGTGCCGCTACTTAAACTTTTCATTGATTGCAAGTGGTTACGTCATTACATTCTTATTAATAGATCTGCAGGGCTGTAATCACCGAATATTTTCACAACCGCCTCATCAAACTTAAGGCATTTCCGCTGGGGCTCTGTTTAAATTGCAAGTTTCTTCGGTTAAAGTGCAAAGATATATAAAAAACATTAGTAATGTTTTTGCTTAGTATGCATTGGCTTCTATTTG
Organism: Protula sp. h YS-2021; assembly: GCA_949752745.1. Lineage (NCBI taxonomy): Eukaryota > Metazoa > Annelida > Polychaeta > Sabellida > Serpulidae > Protula > Protula sp. h YS-2021. The sequence goes on along the minus strand of OX457032.1, from coordinate 37,275,515 downwards.
TAAAAAACTTATTTGTGTTTAAAATGTAATTTTGGAAGTTATTTTACATTCATTGTTTGTAAATACTTTTGGTGTTGTCAGTGACTAGGAAAACTCCCGACAGAGGCAGAGAGGGGTATACTTCGTGGTGTGTCATATCAATAGTGGCCAAAATCATGTAGCCATATAAAACACTTCATTCAGAAGCAAAACATCATTTTCTCACACAACATATTTGTTTGAAGAAGATTATTTTGGGGTAATTTAAAGTTAAAGAAACGATTATTACAAAAAATTAAAATCTATCGTTGTATTGTTATATATATATTACAATTTAAGAAAGAATGTGTGCACATTATTGTTCAACATTAAATGTAAGAATTTTCATTTTCTGCCGAGTTAGTGGACCTGTTACAATTAAAGAGAGCATTGTGTTCCCCATAGGCTGTGAATGACGTAAATCTCTTCGATCTAGGGAAAAATAAACCATTCGTACTTCGATCTTTCCGATGCATTTTTGGATAAATTATAAAGAAATGATAAGGGTAAAACATCAGAATTTTAATTTTCTATTTTAACATGCACACTTTCGAATATAAAAAGCCATCATTGTGGTCTTTTAAAACTATTTCACGTATTATTCAGGCCCTTTAATAGCCAACTTCTGAACATGTTTCTAGAAAAATGGAATTCTGTTCATTTTTGCTAGCTTTTTCTATCATTTTATACCTTCATCAGAACAGAATTCAGTCGAATCACACAAAAGTTTTCGGCAAAAGTCCAAGTACGAATCCGCTTATACATCAACAGTGTGTCTCATCACTGTTCAATGTTCCCATTTATGTTTCCTATTTAAGTGTCAGCATTGATGTGCTGATTTCTACATTGAATGGTTTAAATTTTGAATCAATGATGAAAATAAAATGCAGTACAGGAATACAGCAAGTGAAAAATATATTTTTGTCGACAAAATTCAGGTTACTTTTCCCTTTTGATTCTATGTGAGGGTATCAATTCTATTCTAAGAGACGATTGAAAGTTCATTTCTTAGAAAATGTAACACGTTTTCTGAGACAATGTTAATTCCATTTCAGAAACAATGTGAATTTTATGTTAGATACAATGTGAATACTTATTCTAGAGCTAATATAAATTCTATGTCAGAGACAGTCAATGACATTTCAAAAACAATGTCAATTTTATGTTAGAGACAATGTGAATACCTTGTCGAGAGATAATGTGAATTTTGTGACAGAGAAATGTCAATGCCATTTCAGAAACAATGTGAATTTTATGTTAGAGACAATGTGAATACTTTTTCGAGAGCTAGTATGAATTCTGAGTCAGAGACAATACGCAGTCTCTTTCAGAGACAGCCACTGCTATTTCAGGGACAACTGCATTTTTATTTGAAAGTTTTTAAAATTATATTTCATAAACAAACCTTTTTTATATATTTCGTTTTAAAGGTAATACTTATCGCCATTTCTTCACTAAAATATATATTTTTGAGGGTTTATAAATGGCATAAATGGTCAGTAATTCACCCAAGAACCACCTTTTAGCTCTCTTTTAGTGCGTAATTTTTCATTTTTCATTTGTTTTATGATAAAAACTATCACTTTTTGGTCAAAATATATTTACATCCTGGCTCTCTAAAATGACAAAATGATTTTTCATTCCGGTGTACCCTGCTGTGAATAGGCCGCATTTTTAGCCAGATCGATGAAATAGTAATACTTCATTCTGAGTGCGTACGATATTGTTTTTTGCCTGAAGCCGTAGGGCCCTACGGACCGACCCCGAAGGAGGAGGTCCGTACACGCCTGTAGGCCGAAGGCGTAATCGGTACTGCGGTCAGCGAGCATTGATATTTGACTCGGTTTTGTACTTAAGAAAATAAATATTAAGTATTTATTTGCTACGTGTAATGATTATTTCTGACGTAATACCCCCTCCCCCCTCGCCGCGGCATTATATCAGTTATATCTTTATTAATTTTAAATCAATGCACACAAAATTGAATTTTTATCAGGGCCCGAAGGGCCCGCAATAAAATGGCGATTTTATAAGGAGGTGTAGCAAGATCTTACAAACGCATTTTCCATCATTCCGACTCTCACTTGCCTATGTTTCAAGCCACTTCCTTTTCCGGAATTTTGGCTTGAAACGGACAAAGGGCTATTTTTACACAAAAACACACTACCAATCCAACTCTTTGAACTTTATTCGTTCACTTATCCAAGTAACAGATCTGAGAGGTATCCGAATGCACAGGGTCCGTCTCTATCCACTAAATCACCACTGTAAGGTCCCGAGTTTCAGACTCCTGTGTGTTGACAACCCAGAGCTTATTTTCCCCGACTAAACTGCCTTCCACTTCCTCTGTATTCTCCCCGGTACTGTCCTCGGTACTGACCCCGGTATTGGCCCTGGTAATGGCCGCAATACTGGCCCCTAAAACAGAACAGAGAGATTATCTACATATTGTCTAAACTGCGATAATTACCAATAACCCCCAAAATATCTAAACATGCAACAAAAAAATCCTTTTCTCTTAGTGGGCGGACGAGGGAGGAATTTTTGTAAGATCTTGCTACACCTCCTTATAAAATCCCCATTTTATTGCGGGCCCTTCGGGCCCTGATAAAATTTCAATTTTATTTCGTCGGTTCCGCAAGATCTTACAAACGCATGTTCAAAGCTTTATTTTGGGGAAATGAATATGCTTTACATACTAAGTACTGACTTCGCAAATTCGTTCTTTTTACCCTCAACTGGACACATATAGAACCTTTTAAAGGTTCCTACATTCGTCCAGCTTGCGGAGTCTAAAATTTTTCGAATGCTTTGGAGGTGCTAGCCCCTCTGGTAGGGTGTGATTTCCAAATTTCTGTGTCTACCCCCGCTTTCCACATAATAAACTTTAACCAACCCGCAATTGTACAAGGTTTTACTGGCTTGTGTGGAATGTTTGACGCTAGAAAAAGCTGATTTCCTCCAAGGGGACGTAATTTCTTCGTCCTAGCCAGATATTCGTTCAAACAAGCAACAGGGTTCAACGAAGGGTCTTCATCAAATTTCATAATCTCCACCACTGGAGGGTTAGTACCTTAATGTGAAGGGCCTTAATGTGAAAAATTATTTTATCACCCCCATCTACCATTAAACTTGTGTCGAGCAAGGTGAGATCTGACGATCTTTGGGCTGAAGACAGGGCTATCAACATAGCCAGTTTGGCCCCTAGACTTCTGAGCAAAAGATTGTCGTTATCCCCCATGGACCGGATATATGTCAACACTTTGTTTACATCCCATTGAGTTGAATACTTGGGCTGGGGCGGTCTTAAATTGAAAATGGCCCCCATCGCCTCTATCACTCTAGAGTGTTCGCCCACTGGTTTCTTAAGCAAGGGAGGATGTAGGGCCGAAATGGCTGACCTGTAGCCATTTATAGTACTGTAACATAACCCTTTCCTGAACAATGCATTCAAAAACTCAACCACATTAACTATAGTTGCCTGAAAAGGATTAATGCCCCGTTCACGAGCCCAGCTACTCCATTTCGCCCAGGAGTATTTGTAAGATGTCTTCGTGCCTGATCTCCATTTTTCAGTAAGGAGTTCTGTAGTTTCTTCAGAAAATCCTTCTGCTTTTGCTTGGAGCCTGAAACCTTCCAAGCCGCTAATTTCAGTGCTTTCGCCATTACCAATGGGTGGGGTTCCATCTTGCTGTTCAAGATAATGTTCTCCTGGCTCGGCTACAATAATGGTCTCTCTACCAACATATGGAGTAGGGACGGGTACGATACTTGATTCGTCCATGTGGGAGCAATAAGAGTGATCGTAGCTTCCTCTATCAGTACTTTTTTTCATGACTCTGCCTATAAGACAGAACGGTGGGAATGCATAGGCCTTCAGATTTCTCCAATTCACCTGGAAACTGTCCACTTCTATCGCTTCCGGATCCGGTTTCCAACTGTAAAACTTCGATTTCTGAGTGTTGGTCCTTGATGCAAAAAGATCCACTTCCGATTCCCCCAGATTCCACTCTATTCCCTCGAAAACTTGTCTGTTGAGCTTCCAATCCCCCGGATCTTCCAGTTTCCTGGATAACCAGTCTGCCATTTCGTTCCTTGCTCCTGGAAGGTAAACTGCTGTGATTTGTAGATTCTTTTTCTGACACAATACCCACAGATCCTTCACTATTCCTAATATAAGTTTTGAAGCTGGACTGGAGAGTTTTTTTATTTGAGTTACTGCAGTGATGTTGTCCATTTGAAGAATAATCTGAACATTTTCGGTCTCTTTCATGAACGACTTCACTGCCATGCTCCCGGACAGAAGCTCTTTTGCATTTATGTGCCAACGATGCTTCTCTTCCGTCCATTTTCCTCCAGTTTTCAGATTGTTCATCCAGGCCCCGTCACCCCAAGGACGAGGCATCGCTCGTTATCGTCACAACTTTCGAGTTTTTTATCAAAGACCTCCCACTCGACGTTTTTAACGATTGAATCCACCAAAGAATCTCCTGTCTGGCTTCTTGGCTTAGTGTCACTATTGATTCGTAGGATTTCCCTCTTGCTAAGGTCTTGTTTGAGTCCATTTGTAGGTGCCTGAAGTGGAGGGGTGCCGGGATCACCTCTACCATAGTTGAGGTCAGAGTTCCCAACAGTCTTGCTAATTTTCTGAGTGTTGGGGACCCCATTCAAAGCATTTTTTCGCAATTTTGTATCACCTTTTCTATTTTGTTCTGAGGTAAAGCTATTTCCATTTTGACCGAATTTATGTTCATTCCCAGATATTCGATTATCTGCGTTGGGAATGTGATTGCTTTCTTCCAATTTATTTTGAACCCCAGGGACATCAATAAGTAACAAACTGTGTCGAGATCTTTGATCAGTTCTTGTGGGTCCTGATTCAGCAAGATTAGATCGTCCAGGAATATCATCAGTCTCAATCCCAATCGTCTCAAAAGTGCCATTGCCGGTTTTAGCAATTTTGTGAATATCCTGGGAGCTGGCCCTAGACCAAACTCCATCACTCGAAACTGATACAGAATGTTTTCCCATCGAAATCTCATGAATTTTTGGGCACTTTCGTTCATTGGAACTGAGAAGTAAGCGTCTTTGAGATCTATCTTGACCATGTAATCTCCCTCTTTCACCATGTCCATCAGGTCTTTTATTGTCTCCATTTTGAAGTGTTGGTACTCTAGAAATTGATTTAACTGTTTCATGTTGAATACCGGACGGAACCCCCCATCATTTTTTAGACGTAAGAATATGTGTCCCACAAACTGATCCGGATGGGGAACCACTGCCTTTATAGCATTTTTTCTCACCATTTCTTGGATCTCTTCTGATATTAATTTTGATTCTGTTTTGCTGAATTTTGGTGAATTTGGGATTTTTTCTTGACTTGGAATGTGCGTAAAAGGAAGTTTTACCCCTTGAACATACTGAACTATTTCCGGGTTTCTCGTGATTATCTTCCAGTTCGGAAGGAAGTGGGCTATTCTTCCCCCTACCGGGACTGATACGTTTTCGAATTTCACTGGCAGACTCATGTCTAATAAGGGCTTTCTTACGTTGAGGATTCGAAATCCTAATTGTTCGAAATTTTGGATCGTTTTTTACTACTTTCGCTTTTAGTTCCTTGACTAGGTTTGTACCTCTATGATTTGAAATTTGTGGCCCCTCTGTGGCTTTCGCTTGCGGTGTTTCCGTAACCCCCAGTCCTAGCTGGGGGAGCGGCATGAAAGGGCTTGTAAGATGCCTTCTTCATATCTCTAGCCTCTTTCTTTCTTTTCAGTTTGTTATTGACCTTGTTGATGAATTTCTCTCCCAGAAGGGTGCCTTTGCTTTCATTGAGTTCGTCCTCATATTCTACTAACAATTTCGACGCCTTCTTAGTATTGCCCGTGACAACGTGAGACAGCAAAGCCAAACGTCTGAAGTATTTTAGCTGTACATTTGCCTGCCCGATACAGATCACCGCCTTTTCCACCAACTCAAGCGTTTGTTCTAAATCTAACTCCTCTTCGCACTTGTCTTTCTTTATGCTGTCAATCTTTGCCCAGATAGCTCCAAGTGGGCCCATTGTCTTGTTCATGGCATCCTGAACTCGAGTAAGGTTAAGGTCCCATTTTTTGAGGGTATCCTTTCCGATCCTCTTCAAGTATATCTGCCCACTCATCATCAAGAACAGGTGTCTTGAAAGCATCGTTCTCTGGCTTAGGACAGTTCTCCAACACTTTTTTCATCACTTCCTCCTTCACATAAGTCCCAAAATGCTTCGACGCAAACTTTGCCAGATTTTTAGGCAGTAAAACAGTATCGTCATAAGACTTCGGATCAAAATGTTCGTAGTCACTGCCATTTTCAGAGCTTGAACTTTGATCACTGTCTTCTGTTGAAGAGAATTCCTTTAGCGTGTTTGCGTTTTTGGTCGCCGATTGGCTAGATCTACGTGGGCTAGAATCAGTAATCTCTCCTTCCGAAGAACGACTATCAACACGAAATTTTGTACGGGATTTCTTACCCTTGCCTTTTTCTGCCGATTGGCTAGTGCTAGGAATCGGGACCGATTGGTTACCCCCGTCACTATGCTCAGCATGTAACAACTCTTCCATTTCTTTTTGATTACCATCCATTTCGATCACTTACCCTGAGTTGGCAATTTTCCGATTTAACTTTTTTTTCGTAAAATCGACAGGTTTCGTGAGAGCCTAAATTCCGGAAAAGGAAGTGGCTTGAAACATAGGCAAGTGAGAGTCGGAATGATGGAAAATGCGTTTGTAAGATCTTGCGGTTTGGAAGAACCGACGAAATAAAATCACCCGAAGGACGTGCGTAAAATTACCAACAATTTACCCTTTAAAATATATATGTACCTTCAAAAATGCCTTTCTTTCTGCCATGATCGATAATACATTTTAATTTATGTGCCTTAAACTCATGTGGTTTAAGAACTAACCTCACAAGCCCGCCTCATAAACACGTATTTTCTCCCTTTCGAACGTTCCTTCTTATTTATGTCAGTTCAACGGAGGTAACTTCTTTCAACTCAAATCGCGAAATAACAACACAACAAATACACAAATGGCGTAATTATATGACATTTGTAATTAGATGACGTTTCGTTTTCAGGCTGTGCTGTAAGTACCGTCACAGTAATGACTCATTTGTCGATTTTGAGGGCGTTTGCAGTTGATTGTGGCCCATTTTCTCTTCACTTTCAAGTCCAAAAACACGTGTTTTTTTTTGTTTTTTTTTTTTGTTTTTTTGTTTTTTTTTTTTGTTTTTTTTTTGTTTACTGTTTACATCTGATCGCATTATGAATATGCTTATAGGGGGCACCATGCAATCTGGCCTATGAAAACTGCATGCTAGTTTTTTCTATCATTTCTTTGTACGCGGACCTCTAGGCATATAATAAATATTTGAATTGCCTGGTAGGGCTAGGTTGTTTTTTTTGTTTTGTTCGACTCTTTTTGTAGTTTTCTTTACAATTTACGCGGAGAAAGGAGTAGATTCCATCATCATCCGGATAGGTTCATGTTTGAAGCTGAGAAGATCTGAATTCTTTTTAAAATAACCTCTTAAGGATGAAAGGATGGCATTTTTACAAAAACAATACCTCCCGTAAAGAGCCCATGTCAATTATACATGTCAATTATACATGTCAATTATACATCTGGGACACAAAAACCCTTATATTTGTGCACCAAGAAATAATTTCATATTTCATTTCTAAATTTGAGGTATCAAATAGAAATTTAACATGTTTGTGATACAGTCATGAAACGCACATTTGACGTGCAATAATACAGACTTTTTAAAAATATCAAAACATTTTCTTTCGCTTTAGAAACGTGTTTTCGTTGCTGAAGTTATAATTTAGGAGGAGATGGTGGATTTGGGTGACGAACTCTGTGGTAGCAGTAGTATATAAATGAGAGAATGACCACACTCAATCATCGTGACGTCATCAATCACGTGATCAATTAAGTCAATTAAGTCAATTAAGCCAATTAAGTCAACAGTGGAGCCAATCAGTGGAGTTGGTATGAGAGTTCTACTGCAGTGCAGTGAAACTGTCATTTGGATAGGTGTGCATGTGATTGTGACGATATGGTGACGATCGTGACGATAACGATCGTGACGATATGGTGTAAACGTCATTTGTGAACGCGATTGTCGATTTGAAATAACGGCTTTTCCGGTGAAGTGTGAAAAGGGGGGCGTTTGAAAGGGGAAGGTGGGAGAAAATGTCAAGAGTGTATAACTTTAAAACTACTTGGTCGATTTGCATGAAAATTTCACTGCTTGATTCAGTTTTATGTAAAGTTTTGTTATAAAGTGGTCATAGGCTATTTGCTCAGCTGGCTGTATGCATTTTTGTAACATGCCGCCATTTTAACTTTGTAAAAAGTGAAAAAAATGAGATAACTTTCGTTATACTTGGTCGATTTGTATGAAATTTTCACTATTTGATTCAGTTTTATGTAAAGTTTTAACATTAAGTGGTCTCGGGCTATTTGCACTGACGGCTGTATGCATAATGTGACATGCCGCTATTTTAAGTTTGTAAAAAAGTGAAAAAGTGGGATAACTTTCGCTATAGTTGACCGATTTGCATGAAAATTTCACTGTTTGATTCAGTTTTATATCTAGTTTTAACATTAAGTAGTCATGGGCTATTTACACCGGTGGCTGTATGCATAATTGATTCACCTTAAAATGTTAACTTAAAAGTGGAATAACTTTCGTTATAGTTGACCGATTTGCATGAAAATTTCACCGTTTGATTCAGTTTTGCATAAAGTTTGGCGATGAAGTGATCATAGGCTATTTGCCCATGTGGCTGTATGCATAATTGTAACATACCACCATTTTAACTTAAAAATGAGATAACTTCTGCTATAGTTGACCGATTTGAATGAAAATTTCACTAGTTTTGTTATAATGTAGTCATGGGCTATTTGCGCAGCTGGCTGTATGCATTTTTATAACATGCCGCCATTTTAACTTTGTGAAAAGTGGGAAAAGTGTGATATCTTTCGTTATGGTTGACCGATTTGAATGAAAATTTCACCGCTGGATTCAGTTTGATGTCTTAGTTTACAGTAGTTTACATAGGTGGGTTGTTGGAATGGCGCGCGCCCACCATTCAAACGTGTTTGAATTACATTTTAGGAACATATTACGTCAAACTATTGTTCAACAAGTTGTTTAACAATTGTACAACAATTGTTCAACAAGCTGTTGTTCAACATGTTCAACATGTTGTTGAACAAGTTGAACATGTTCAACATGTTGTTGAACAAGTTGAACATGTTGAACATTTTGTTTAACAAGTTGTTGTTCAACATGTTGTAGTTCAAGCAAAGAAAAACAAGACATATGTTGAATAGTTTTATTAATACACTTCAATACACACAGCTTAAATCTATAACAATATTACAGCATTTGTTGATTTACAAAGTCTTTATTATAAAGTTTAGTCAAATAAGTCTATTTTTCTTCATCTGCTTCACTCTGTTCACTGTCATCCATATCACTTTCTTCGTCGCTGCTTTCATCTTCTTCCTCCTCATCTAGAAATGCATGTCTCACTCTTCCTTTTATGCTACTTAGATGTAATCAAAAAATGGTGTGTAACTCGTCAAAAATACCAAACTTATTAAAATTGTTGAGTCAGCAATTTTAACAATTTTAACAATTCTTATTTTAACAATTTTAACAATTTTTTAATGGATTTCATCCATATAAAATAGCAATAAATTCTGCTGAGTAAGTTTTGTGGATAAAGCGCGTTCGAATGATGTTATTATGACGTCATAATGATGACGTGATGACGTCATAATGACGTTATGATGACGTCATAAAGACGTTATGACGTTAGACTGTCCTAAGCGGCATAACCCTAACCCTAAGCGTAAACAACATGTTCGACAACATGTTGTACATGTTGAACTTGTTGAACATGTTGTTCAAAATGTTCTTCAACTTGTTGTTCAACAAGTTGAACATGTTCAACATGTTGTTCAACAAGTTGTTTATAAGGCTATGTTTAAAGGCTTTTTTATCATTTAAAAAGTGTATGTTGAACCGAAAGGATGTATAAATGCAACATTTGTTTGAAATCTTTCAAGTGGCCACAAAGTCTGAAAAGGCACTTAAGGGATGCTCACACTTCAGAAGAAGAAGGAGAATTGGAGATAGATATGGAAAACCCTGTAAAACCACCTATCGCTGAAACTTTAGATGAGTCTTCTATGGAAAGTCAAAGCGTCAATATGACTGAAAAGAATGCACATGCTTGTGCAGAATGTGGTGCGTTATACAACAGTCAAGAAGCTTTGTTCAAACATATGGAACATTGTGGTGAGGGTGATGATGACAGCAGCTCTGAAAGTGAGTCAGAAACAGACTCTGAAAGTGAGTCAGAAACAGACTCTGTTTGGCATGATATGGTTCAAGAAGTCTACGATGAATATGATACCAAATTTCAAGAAAAGGTTTCAGAATATGAAGAACAAGGGCTTGAAGATGCGCGTGAAATAGCAAGTGATCACTTTCGACCCATTTATAAGCGTCGACTTAAACAACGGTTTATGAGACTATTCAAATATACCCAACGTCTAGAACAAAACGAACATTATCAAACCATTTTAGAAGACTTTAATTACTTTGTTGATGAAAAACATTACGAGTATTCAAAGGCACTAAAGGCGGCTATAAGAACAAACGATGCATTCTTTGAAGAGCTTCTAGATGAGGAGCAGGAAGATGAAAGCAGCGACGAAGAAAGTGATATGGATGACAGTAAACAGAGTGAAGCAGATGAAGAAAAATAGACTTATTTGACTAAACTTTATAATAAAGACTTTGTAAATCAACAAATGCTGTAATATTGTTATAGATTTAAGCTGTGTGTATTGAAGTGTATTAATAAAACTAATCAACATATGTCTTGTTTTTCTTTGCTTAACTACAACATGTTGAACAACAACTTGTTAAACAACATGTTGAACAACATGTTAAACAACATGTTGAACATGTTCAACATGTTCAACTTGTTCAACAACATGTTGAACATGTTCAACTTGTTCAACAACATGTTGAACATGTTGAACAACAGCTTGTTGAACAATTGTTGTACAATTGTTAAACAACTTGTTGAACAATAGTTTGACGTAATATGTTCCTAAAATGTAATTCAAACACGTTTGAATGGTGGGCGCGCGCCATTCCAACAACCCACCTATGTAAACTACTGTAAACTAAGACATCAAACTGAATCCAACGGTGAAATTTTCATTCAAATCGGTCAACCATAACGAAAGATATCACACTTTTCCCACTTTTCACAAAGTTAAAATGGCGGCATGTTATAAAAATGCATACAGCCAGCTGCGCAAATAGCCCATGACTACATTATAACAAAACTAGTGAAATTTTCATTCAAATCGGTCAACTATAGCAGAAGTTATCTCATTTTTAAGTTAAAATGGTGGTATGTTACAATTATGCATACAGCCACATGGGCAAATAGCCTATGATCACTTTATCGCCAAACTTTATGCAAAACTGAATCAAACGGTGAAATTTTCATGCAAATCGGTCAACTATAACGAAAGTTATTCCACTTTTAAGTTAACATTTTAAGGTGAATCAATTATGCATACAGCCACCGGTGTAAATAGCCCATGACTACTTAATGTTAAAACTAGATATAAAACTGAATCAAACAGTGAAATTTTCATGCAAATCGGTCAACTATAGCGAAAGTTATCCCACTTTTTCACTTTTTTACAAACTTAAAATAGCGGCATGTCACATTATGCATACAGCCGTCAGTGCAAATAGCCCGTGACCACTTAATGTTAAAACTTTACATAAAACTGAATCAAATAGTGAAAATTTCATTCAAATCGACCAACTATAGCGAAAGTTATTTCACTTTTTCCACTTTTACAAAGTTAAAATGGCTGCATGTCACATTATGCATACAGCCACCGCTGCAAATAGTCCGTGACCACTTAATGTTAAAACTTTACATAAAACTGAATTAAACAGTGAAATTTTCATTCAAATCGACCAACTATAACGGAAGTTATCCTACTTTGTCACTTTTTACAAAATTAAAATGGCTGCATGTCACATTATGCATACAGCCAGCTGCGCAAATAGCCTGTGACCACTTTATAGCAAAACTTTACATAACACTGAATCAAACAGTGAAATTTTCATACAAATCGACCAAGTATAACGAAAGTTATCTCATTTTTTTCACTTTTTACAAAGTTAAAATGGCGGCATGTTACAAAAATGCATACAGCCAGCTGAGCAAATAGCCTGTGACCACTTGATAACAAAACTTTACATAAAACTGAATCAAACAGTGAAATTTTCATGCAAATCGACCAAGTAGTTTTAAAGTTATACACTCTTGACATTTTCTCCCACCTTCCCCTTTCAAACGCCCCCCTTTTCACACTTCACCGGAAAAGCCGTTATTTCAAATCGACAATCGCGTTCACAAATGACGTTTACACCATATCGTCACGATCGTTATCGTCACGATCGTCACCATATCGTCACAATCACATGCACACCTATCCAAATGACAGTTTCACTGCACTGCAGTAGAACTCTCATACCAACTCCACTGATTGGCTCCACTGTTGACTTAATTGGCTTAATTGACTTAATTGACTTAATTGATCACGTGATTGATGACGTCACGATGATTGAGTGTGGTCATTCTCTCATTTATATACTACTGGTAGCGAAAGAACTAGACTGATACATGCGCTTTGAGGCACAAAATCACTATTTTAGAAACTTTATGATGTAAGATTTCGCTTGGAACTTTGTTAAACGTAATTTAGCAATACTTCTTGCATGAAGCATCCATAAAAATTGAATAAGGGGAAGGAAAGGCGGGAGGGAGATGGGCTTGTAAATTTCGAAAAAAATGGGTTGCGTTCTTTATGGATGGCTGTAAACGCGAACGACAGATAATTTTCTTGACATGTTCAAAAATATATAGTATCTGGTCCCATATGTCTATATTTTTTGTTTTACTTTATTCTTAAAAGCAATTTTAGCCCTTTGCATTTGCAGAACAACTTAGCTACGATACAGAAATCATTGCAGAGGGGTGCAAAAATATTCAAGTATAAGAGAACATATTTTCACAGTTAGTATAAAAACAATCACACTCAAGTTTAGACTTGAGTTTAGTTCGTAACTCTTTGTGAAGTGGGTATATATCTATAAAGAATGATAAAGAAAAAAATCTAAAAAATTTAATTATATTTTCATAAAGAACCTTGAAAGTAATAGCTCTTGTGTACCGCGGGAAAAGAACGTCTTTAATTAAATAAGTTTGACCCTAGCCTCTCACTTCCATCGAACACATTAGCACTAACAGAGAACAGACTAAACGGGAAGGGTTGGAGGTGGATTGATAAGGGGCTGGGGAAAGGGCAGGGAAGGGGGGCCGTGGGCACATTGGCACTGCTCGCCGACAGCGTCTGCAGGCGGGCGCCTGGAGCGGGGGGGGGAGCTGATTGAGGATCTTATAAAAAGGGTGGAAAGGAAAGGGTTGCGGGTACATCGCTACTTCACGCCTAGTCAAAAGTTGCCCTTCTTACCCTGGCCTGGTAACACATATATTACCATCCCTCCCTTTCCCGGATTGCTACTGTATGTGATCCCTTTGGCGGTGGCTTTCATAATAACTCATTATCGTAAATAACAATTCGACAAGATCTTCGCTTCTGTAAACATTTAATGCGGTTTCGGTTTGAATGATGAGTAGATAGATTTTTAAAAGCTCTGTTTTTAATGCTCGGTTTTTTTAAATGCTTAGTTTTTTATTGCTCTGTTTTTACTGCTCAGTTTTTAATGCTCGGTCTTTAGTGCTCGATTTTTAATGTTTGGTGTTTAATGCTTGAATTGTAATGTTTGGTTTTTAATGCTCGGATTGTAAGGCTCGGTTTTTAATGCTCGGTTTTTAATGCTCGGTTTTTACTGCTCACTTTTTAATGCTCGCTATTAAACAAATGTTCTGGTAGCCCCAATAATTGTTTTCGTATTACCTTCGTAAATGTAAGCACAGGGCTATTGCGAGAACGGAGAGTCATGAGCACAATGTCAATATATCGGCGATCAACAGAAAATATATATATTAAAACTGTGCCATCAATACCAAGGACGCCAGTGGGAACGAGAAGGAAGGAACGGGATCTCGCAGGGCCGCGGTTCTGCACCAGTACGGCACAGTCCGGGACTTGATCATGCACAACGCACTATGGAGCTAGAGGACGCCGCAGCCGGTTGAGCTGGACAACTCGCTACGAATAATAATAATAATAATAATAATAATAATAATAATAATAATAATAATAATAATAATAATAATAATAATAATAATAATAATAATAATAAAAATAATAATAATAATAACAATAATAATATTAATAATAATAATCAAAGTAGTGATAATAGTGATAATAGTGATAATAGTGATAATAATAATAGTGATAATAACAATAATAATAACAACATTTATATTAGTAAGAATAAGAATAATAAAAAAATACTTAGAGCAGTAATAATAGTAATAATAACAATAATACTAGTTATCATGTATATTTCACTTCAGGTTCAATAAGCTGAAAAAGGATGGCGACGTTCGCCTGGCGCTCCAAGATGTCAATTTACCCTCTCCCCTCCCCCTCCCCACCACCCCCCCCCGCATCTGCCCGTCAACCCCGAGCTCCTGGAAGAACCACTGCTAAAGTCGACATTCAGTCCGGCCTTCAAGCATGCGCTGTACGAGTATGACATTCATGGAGACACAAATGGAAAGGCGAAAATTAAAAAGGGCGTCGTCGTTTGCCAGCCTCGGGTATAGTGTCGATCAAGAGCGTGGAGAAGATCCCGGTCCCGCTTCCAGTCTTTCTAGCACCGCTCAGGGGGTCGTGTACCGTCAGCTGCAACTGAAAGGGCCTAGCAGCTGGAAGCCGTCAGCTGCAGCTGGACGAGCATGGCAGCTGGAAGCCAGAGACTTGTTTGGCCGCGATCCGTTCCATTTAGTGGGGGAAGTGTACCCCCAGAAGGCTCTCAACGACCATGAGCTCCGCAGAACCGCGGCCGAGCAGACCCTTGTGCTGTTAATCGACATACGGGCGTACAAACTGCTTCGGTGAAGGAGGTACGTATGGTGATGTCTCGCCAGGTCCCGAGGCACAGTCGAGTAGCTCCCGATACTGTCTATCAGGTTAAGGCAAGTCACGCTGGAGCCGTCCGTTGTGCGGTTAAGCGACCTGTGGGAACACACACTGCTTCGGAGTGTTGAGAGCAGTGCAGTCATAAGAATAGCCCCTCGTATCTCGTACCCGTGTTTGTTTTAGAAACGTATTTAGAACATGCAGTCTGTTTTGGAAAGGGTTGGTATACATGATAGTAAAAAAACGGACCGGAAGTGACGTCATGATGTGCTGCCGTTGTTGTGACAACGTCAATTGTTACCATTATTGTTGCTACCGTTGTTGTGGCAACAACAGTTGTTATCATTGTTATCATATATATAAATATAATTGACATTCAAAGACTTTTTTATCATTTGAGAACTGGATGTGGAACCGAAAGGATGTATCAATGCAACATTTGTTCGAAATCATACCATTGGCCACAAAGTCCTCAAGGACACTTAACGCATGCACACACTTCAGAAGAGAATGGAAAATTGGAAAACCATATAAATAAAAACGCCTATCACGGAAACTTTAGATGAGTCTAATATGGAAAGCCAAAGGCTCAACATGGCTGAAAAGAATGCACATGCTTGTACAGAATGTGGTGCGTTATACAACAGCCAAGAAGCTTTGTTCAAACATATGGAACATTGTGGCGAGGGTAACGATGACAGCAGTTCTGAAAGTGAGCTGAAAGTGAGTCAGAAACAGTCTGTCCGTCCGTCCGTCCCTCTAGAATGAACAACTAAGAAGCAGCCACCAACGAGTCAGCGAGTGCCTGTGTCCCCAGTCCATCCAGAACAGCGTTGTGCGAGCGCCTGAAAATGTTACAGAAAGAGATCTAAGAGAAGCCTTTTTTCACGGTCGTGGAACTCGGATTGATACAATAGAACTATTTTTGCAAACGCCGCCGATGAAACGAAATGATCGATTAGCCTCACCCAGAAGAGAGAGAGAGAGAGAGAGAGAGAGAGAGAGAGAGAGAGAGAGAGAGAGAGAGAGAGAGAGAGAGAGAGAGAGTGGGTGGGGGGGGGCAGCGGGATGGACTGATACGTGTTCTGATAAAGACAGCCTGGGTAGGTAGGGGGTGGGTCGTGGATACATTGGCACTCCGCGCCTGGCATCAACCCCCCCCCTCTCCGCGTTTTTGGCATATGCTTGGGTAACACATATACTATTACTGCCCCCACGAGCCCCACCCCCCCTCCTCCCTCCCGGCTCTCTTTGTTAGTGGCTTTCAAATTAATCGATTCTCATGAGGGCCAGTTTGGCGTTTATTCGATGAAATTGTGTAAATAAAAATCTGAAAGCATTCCTGCTGCCCTTGCGATCACCTCAGCAAAAAAAAACAATAAATAAATAAATAAAGAAATAAATTTAAACCTTGTGTTATGTAAACAAGCGTCTCTAGCTGCTAAAAAAAAGGAAACAAACGATTGGGATCATGATTTATTATTTTATAAATCATTAAAAAATACAGATAACTTTAAACATAACATTTGAATAATTGTCCACTACACACAACTACATATTTTGTTAAGAGTTAAACCATTTTGTTTAGACTTTTCTTAAACGGGTGGATGGCCAGGGGTGGTGGGTGGACAATAATTTTTTAATTTGCGTCTTGGCGCGATCGCTGCAAGCTAGCAAGTGAGCTGCTGAATGAGGGTGTTTTAACCACACTGGAGATGGCCGGGGGGATTAGCGAAAAAGGGCGGGGAAAAGAGTAGGTCGCCTCTAGGAGCTGAGACGTGTAGCAAACAATAGGCGCCTGAGTGGTGCTGATAACACAGTATTTTCAGACAACACGGCAGGCAGGGCGGGAAACATTGATGTTTAAACACAATTAACAAACATTACTTAATTGTCTATTAAACCTTGTGTTATGTAAACAAGCGTCTCTAGCTGCTAAAAAAAGGAAACAAACGATTGGGATCATGATTTATTATTTTATAAATCATTAAAAAATACAGATAACTTTAAACATAACATTTGAATAATTGTCCAAAGAGATCCCAATCGTACTTGTAGAGGTAGGTCTAAGTAAATTTTATGGGTTGGTTAAACGCAGTGCTACTACGCGTGAGCAGGCCTTCCGCATGGCCAGTGGGACGGACAAATAGCGTTGGTACGAATCGGACTTCCAGTCCCCCTGCGTCTTTATCACGTGAGCTGGTAAGCCACAGGTAAACGCAAAGGATGCACCTTCCCTGCGAAAGGAGTGCCCACTGTACTGTTCCGGTTCTAGTCCGATTTGGCCAAGTAGGGTTCGAAGCGTGCTAACAAACAAGCTGTGTGTGAGCGGGACGGCTATATCTCCCTTGCGAAAAGAGAATAAGGGTGCGCTTTGGTCTAACTGGACCATGTCAAAATGTTTTTGCATCGCTGTCACAGGGCAGAGGTCGGAGTTAGGGATAAATGGGATGGGGATATCCAACTTTTTACTGAAATTTTGCAGTGTTTTGGTGTGCTTAACCTGTATAAGCGCACCATCCGGGGTGGTGGAGTAGTCTCCTCGGCACAAGTCTTTCCTGCAGTCGTGACTGTTTTTGTGTTTGGTCAGCAATGTGGACTTCCGGAAGTAACAAAAGAACGCAACGAGGCAAGCGGACCAGGAGCAACACTGGAACGAGTCCTTGAACGTCAGCAAGCTGCGCATGCTGTTTAGGATGGCTGTAGTTATTGGGAGCTTTTGGTTTGGCTGCGTGCTTTTCACATGGGTTATGCCCTTCAGCGTTGTCGAGAGCAAAAAATTATCGTCTGTTGGGCTAGGGTATCCGAGTTCCATATGGAGCACGCGTACTCCAGCTAGATATGAACGAATAGACTGAGGTTTTAAAGTCCGCGCGAGGAAAGTGCTGAAGCGGGCCATCGTTTTGTTGCTGGCGGGCACGGGCGTGTAGTCGAAGAAAGTGCAGAAACGCAAGAAAGTGTATCTGTGTGTACGATATGCTGACTTTGTGGATTCTGAAAAGGCAGCTCGCCGGTACATCATTAGCTCGCTGTCCAGTAGGGCTTCTTGCTGAACCATTCCTGTGTAAGAAAGTCATGGGATGCATTTGACATGTGCTCAGACATTCTGCTCAAATCTACCCGATGGGCTACATATGTGGCATATGGAAGCGAATGCAAGCGACTAATAGAGTCGGCCAGTTTATTATTTTTAGTAGAAATGAACTTTGCGCATACTTTTATATTAAACACTGCACAGGTGATTAGCAAATCGCGGAGGATGTCACTGCCCAATCTGTTACGAATAGTAAAACGATTTATAGCATGAAGGGTTGTCATGTTATCTGTATAAAACACAACATGCGAGTCCCGTAAAACGCCACCCCAGCGCTGGATGGCTACTGCAGTAGCTGCTAACTCCTTGATGTTAATGTGAGTATTTTTTATGTTGTTATAATCGCGACACCAGCAGGTGTAGAGCCAATCAATGACGCAGGATTCTTTGACCAGGGCAGCTGCCCCAGCTATCGCGCTAGAATCCGTAACAATATATGCGGCCTCGGGCCTCGCCTTTCGTATGAAAAAAGACGTGCCATTGAAGTTTTCGCATAAATGAGAAACAGCCTGCAGCGATAGTTTGAGTTCACCAGGAATGCGTGCGCGGTGATGCTGTTTTTTAAGCTTAGCCATAAGGTCAATAAGGCGCCGGAGCATTGGTCGAACAGAGTGTATGACCGAGGCAACCCAATTTAGCCGACCGATAAGCGCTTGAAAATCGCGTTTTGAAGCACTTTTCGCTTAAGAGATTTGCCATTCATAGAGGGTATTTGCCACCTCTCCTAGTTTTGTGCTTGGGATACTCAGTTGACCGTTCTCTGAATCAATATTAATGCCTAAAAATGTTATCTGTCTTGTCGGATAGACGCATTTGTCCCAGCTAATCGTAAACCCTGGGTTTTTTAGAAGTGTAAGCAACATATCCATGGCATATTTACAGTCTCGCTCCGTAGCTGCGGAAACGAAAAAATCATCTAGAAAACAAATCACAGCTCGTATACCCCGGCGGTGCAACATTCGTACAACAGACTGAGTAATTCTATGAAAAGACCCGACACTCAAAGACGCGCCAAAAGGTAAACGGGTGTCAACCATATACGTATAATGTTTATCTTTTCCAAAGCGCCATTTTAGACCCGTTGCACGCCTCGAATCTGCACTAATTGCTGCGTGTCGGTATGCGTTTTTGAGATCGATTTTTGCCATGTACCAACCTTTATCAATCATATTTACTGCAGTGTCAACGGTTACAAACGTGTGCTTATCGGGGTTCGCATGATCGTTAAGGCTGAGTCCGTCGAGCTGCGAGCAGTCGTGAATAAGTCGAATAGAACCATCACCTTTTGGAACGCATGAAATAGGACTCACAATATCTGGTGTATAGTTCACTGTAACGTACCTTCCCGAGGCTATTTCTTTGCGGATTTGGTCGTCGACTTGCTTTCGACACGTTGTTTCAGCTTTTATACTATTAGGCCGTTCGACAGGGTGGAGTGTGGCACCAGGGGTAATGATGTCAAAACCATTTTCGATTCCATTTTTTACAAATTCATAGTCCGGGTCGTTTTTCAGTTCAGATATCCAAGTTTCCAAATTAGTTTTTAACGGGCTAGAGACGCTTGCAACTCAGTGTTTGTACTCGGGGTGGCGTTTGTGGCAACCAGATATTATGCAAACGTGGGAAAACTTGCAGTCACGGTAGACGCAACCCCTGGGTGTTTGGTAGTTTTTGCAGATCTCTGTGCCGCTTGCGGGGTCGGTTGGTGCTTTTACGCGGGGGGGCGGGGGGACTTTGTCGCGATGTCTTGGGGCGGGAACCCAGTGGATGATCTGAGGATAAATACTTTAAGCCCAAATGGAAGATGTCCTCTCCCCATGGAATCTGTCCCGCCGCTTGTTGGATGCGGTATTCCTGGTCGAGGAGCATGACCCTTTCAAGTGGATACATTTGCAAGTATTCTCCAATTTTTATCAGGTACTTGAGGTGGCCCAAAATTGCGGGAACGTTGCAGGGAAGTTGCCCAGATCGCAGTTGCTGTGCTAAGATTCTGACAGAACCAACCAGAAAGTGAGGGGTAGACGTTTCCGAGGGTGCTGGTTTTGGTGCGCGTGGTTGCGTGATTAGGCGTGCATTACCTAGGGACACGACATCCTCCTCGTGGGGGGGCTAGTACCAGTCCACAGAAATCCTGGACAAGCATGGCTTTAAAGTTACCTGACGGTCGGCCGTCGAGCCATGGGTCGTGTCCCGCCGCGTCACCGGATTGTCCCTGTGAGAGCACATTATAAGCTTCCTGCACGGACTTTAGAAGGTCATCGATGTTTTGCTCGCGTAGAGTCGCCGCGTTTACCGGCGCATGACCTGGGTTGGCGGCTTTGCTGGTCACATCCGGGGTCACGTCGACCTCATTCTCGAGGCCCTTCAGGTGTTGAATGACCTTCGTGAGGGCAATGGACTGGCCCGTTGAAAGCTTTAATTTCGCAATTGATGCGACATCGGTTTCCGCGAGGAGTTCGAGGTCATCGAGCTCCTCCTTGATCAGCTTCTCTATGGTGCCTTGCCGTACTTTTCGCTCAAGCAGATACCGTGTAAATTTTGCCGTATTGTCCTCTTCCATTGTTGCAAGATTACCTTAGAGACGGATTTCCACTTATTCGGCGTAACAAAAGGGGTTCGACACAATAAGATTTCGTCACAGATTAATAATAATACAATTACGATCCGTTTATTTCGTCACAATAATTTGTCATATCCTACAGTTTCTCACAAGTAACTCCGCACAATTAGCATAGAAGAGTTTCAATAAAGTTTAGAGTTTTTCGATAATATAATTTCAATAATTGAGCAATTTAAATATTAAATAATTTTTTAATTTGCGTCTTGACGCGATCGCTGCAAGCTGGCAAGTGAGCTGCTGAATGAGGGTGTTTTAACTGGAGATGGCCGGGGGGATTAGCGAAAAAGGGCGGGGAAAAGAGTAGGTCGCCTCTAGGAGCTGAGACGTGTAGCAAACAATAGGCGCCTGAGTGGTGCTGATAACACAGTATTTTCAGACAACACGGCAGGCAGGGCGGGAAACATTGATGCTTAAACACAATTAACAAACATTACTTAATTGTCTAGAAAATAAATAAAAATAAATCAAAAATAAAAATACATAAATAAAAAATAATAAAAATTGCCTTTTGCTTTGTTGATGAGTAGTAACATTGCACGATTAAATTCAAACTTGACCTTGAAATTGCGTCAAGGTCGGAATAGAAATGACATGCCTCTATCCACAATGATATACCATCTACATACCAAATATCACAGGAAACGGATTATCAGGGTGGGAGTAACAGCCGGAGACGGACGGACAGGCGGACGGACGGACAGACAGAGGGCTCGACGGATGGACGGACAGAGGGCTAGACGGACAGCATCCACGACACTCAAAAGAAAACAGCGAGATCGTATGAAATGTTTATTTTATCCGCAAGAAAATAAACAAAGTACAACACACAAAAAATTTTTATTACTGATAATAATAATAATAAGCTGTGCGTAATGCCGTTTTCACACTTACGGCCAAATTTTAGGCACCACTAATTATTTAAAGATATTTAAAATTACTTTTTAATTATGTAAAATTCTTTTGTTTATATCAAGAATTAATGATGTCTGAAATCTGTAGATATTTCAAACAATTACTTTTTTTTGATATATCAAATTCAATTTTAGATATCTTCAAATAATTATTGGACAATAAATGTGACTGCATTTCCATATATATATGCTCAGGTGACTTAATGTCCAAAAACACACAATTCAGTCACCCACAAGGCCAAAATAAAAAATCATGAACTAGTGGTTGGGACAAAAAACAAACAAACAAACAAACAAACAAACAAACAAACAAAGAAAAATATCACGTGGTGGCACCAGATCACAGTGCCACACAAAACGATTGAGGACGGACTCTGCCGCGCATGCGCATATCGTTGAACTCATCGCAGACCAGTAACTGTTACACACTACAGAACACAGTGTTCACAGAGTCATTTGTGGACATTTTAGCGCAAGGCTGCATAGTTATCAATTGGCATTTTTTTAATACTGACAAAAAAAATAATAAAATATGTTTCGCACGAAACTTTGCATAGAAATAAAGTCTGGGAAAGACGAAAAAAGGCCACTATTCGTGGAAGCGCTATCCTGCGCATGCGCAAATCAATGTCGTGACGTCATGCGACCTCCCGCAGCAGCCGCCATCTTGCTGACCATTCACAAGCCAATCAAATGACTCCTTTCATTCGACTTCACATTTTTCGAAAGAAAGAGGTTGCATGCTTTGTTTACAACAGCAAAATCTCTCTCCCGTATCGCAATTTTACAGTCCACTATCAAAGAGGAAACAACCGCTTCCATTCATAGCAAAAAACAAGACTTGGAAAGACGAGGATTGCAAGTCTGATCTCTCAGTTTCTAAGGTGGTTTCTTTTCCTGCCCCCGCCCCAACCTACGTCCGTTTCAGTCTTGGGGTTACGAAACGACATTCTTTCTTTTGTTTTTGAGGAAGGAGCGGAGTTTGTTTTGATTGGCGGCAGTTTGCTATCTTGATTCTGATTGGTTCTCCAAAGTCTCTGCGGTTTGGTTGCTGGGTCGGCGATTGTGCTGGCACTTTCCATTGATTGGACGTCCAGGGAGGTGGGGCTTCCCTGAAATCAGCCAATGACGCACAATAACAGCATCTCTCTTTAAGTTCAAGTCACATCACAAAAAAAATGTTTTTCGCCTGGTTTCAAAGATACAAATTTCTTTCAAAAGCGCAAAGGAAAACCAAACGTTTTGCATTCAATTTTTTTTTAAATGGATGACAGAAAGGCTCAATTCTGAATTACGGGATAAGTGATCTAGCCCACTGCATTCGCCAAATGAGGCAACCGGAGCGAAAGTCAAGCCCCAGGTTACCACCCCTGGCCGGATTCGAACCCGGGACCTTGGGGATTACCAGAACCACGCTCTCACCAGTTGAGCTGACCGTCATCCCCCACCCCCTCCCCCACCATTCATTTTACTAGACAAGACCACATCCGGTGACGTCACGTACCGCTAGCATGGCCCTTCCCCCAGCTAGCACTGCCGGATCCATCCGGGGCAGATTGCTCTCACTGCCGTACGCGTTCTTACTGGAAGAAAAAAACAAAAGCTAAAGTCCACAATATGCTCAGTAAGGATAGCAGCGCTAAATAGCAAATAAAAACAAAAGTTGCTAGAGAGGGCAACAGTGTAAGAAACAACACGGATGTGTCCGCCTGAGTGTGATCGATAGGTGATCGATAGGTGATCGATAGGTTACTGATCCGTGGCACCGAAGGCAATCTGTGTACCAGTCCCTATGTAGGATGTAGAAAGTGAGGGGGTAGGATGGCCGGGGGACAGCGAAAAGCAAGGAGGGGGGAGGGGTGGGGTGAGGTGTTTGACAGGAGCGTGGTAAGAAGGGGTGGGGCAGGGGGAAGGGAGGGATAGGATGAGGGGAGGGGGGAGGGGTTGAGAGGAGCGTGAACGAATGGCGGGGGAGGGGGAGGGGGGTAGGGGGGAGGGGGAGGCAGGCAGTAGGAAGGGAGGGTGGGGCGAGGGACGGGCGATTGCTCCGAGTTTGAGATGGGAGCCAATGAAATGATGCTTCAACATGCCCATATCCCCCCCACCCACCCTGACAATCGAAGCGACATAACGTCACGTGACCTACTACACGTCTTCACGACAAACAACGCTTTCTTCCCGCCTTTTCCAGTGTACGTCTAACCTCAATAACTATCACGAAAAATATGACCTCAATATGACCTAAAAAACGCCTGACCACAGCACGGCTTTCCATAGGTGTGGGGGGAGGGGGGGAGGTGGGTTCAGGGGTTCACGTGACCCGCCTGTTCGGTCCACTGAACCGCCAGTACCCAGCCAAATTGAAAACCATGACCAAACGAACTCAAGTTGCCAAACAGTAAATATAACCCCCCTACCGCCCACCCCCTCCCCCCTCTCCTCCACCGAAAAAAGGGGACTCTAGTTTGCCTGAATACGCCAGAGCGCATCACCTGTTCTGGATCCTGGAGCTGGTGACGTCATACTGCGGGCCGACCTGCGTGTTCACCCACTCGAAGGTGCGCTGTACCTGCTCGTGCTTGGTCGTGCGCTGCTCCAAATCCGCGCGCCGCATCTCCTCCTCCCGCGCTAAGCCAAAAAATAAACAAATGAAACACACACACACACCCACACACTAGAAACATTTTAAAATAATAATAATAATAATAATAATAATAATAATAGTAATAATAATAATAATAAATAAATAAATAAATATATGGACTAACTCAGTTATGGATTTCTCAGTTATCTTTTTTTTAGGTTGACGAAATAAGCGCTGCCATAGCAGGTCTTTTCACGTTAGGAAATGCAAGAAGTGCGTTTTTAATAAGTCACCTTGAAAATACTCTTTCCTGGGCACGGAATTTTTGCGTGCTGCCGGCACCCTGACGCGCGACACTTCCTCTAGCCGCTTATACAACTCCAGGCGCTGCTTGGGGTCTACAAAAAAACAATGCTGATGTGCTTGTTTGTTTAAATGTTGTTATGCTTAAGAGGAGTTATTTGCTTATTGATAATCTGTGAGTTTAGTGACGTCACTAAAGACTACGTTACTATATGATTTGCTTCTACCAATAGTAACGCAGAAAAATGTAAACATAAACACAACCACGTGCTTCTTGGAACTTGTCATACCAGGGAAATATAATCAACAAGTGCGTCAGTGAAACTGACTAAGTGCCCCGCAGGCGGGTAATTCCAGGATTTCGACGAAGTCCCTGGGACACATTTTTCGGCGGCCGGCAAAACCTATACCCAGGTGCACAACTACACCCGAAATGCTGACAGATGGACAGACAGACAGACGGACCCGAATTCAATAGTCGACCGCTTCGCGCTACGCGCCGGCAGGGGACTGATAAATACAAATATGTTCTGTACGACGTCATCAACATTGCGATTAACACTGTCCGGAAACCGTAGGTCAACTTTCTTTAAACAAGAAATCGGGTTGTTATATCAATTGGGAAAATGTTAAAATCTGACTGGTCCATTCCCAAGTTAACGATTTTTCAAAGTTGACCGATCCATAGAAATTGCAGTTATTTTTAATCAAAACACCAGATCAGTCATATAACAAAGCATACATTGACTTATTTCAGGTCAACATAACGATATTGACCATATACTAAAATGCTGACCTAAAGGTCAACATTGTCTTACTGGTCAATAATACTTAATCTTGACTCAAAACAAGTCAATATCTGCTAATCATGCCACGACCCAGACACCGTTAGATTCGAGTTAAACTTACCCAGCTGCCCCGGTTTCGTTTCCCATCGAGTGGGACTTACCCAGCTGGCTTAGTTTCGTTTTCCAACGAGTGGGACTTACCCAGCTGGCTTAGTTTCGTTTTCCAACGAGTTGGACTTACCCAGCTGACTTAGTTTCTTTTTCCATTGAGTGGGAGTTACCCAGCTGACTTAGTTTCATTTTCCATCGAGTGGGACTTACCCAGCTTAGTTTCGTTTTCCAACGAGTGGGATTTACCCAGCTGACTTAGTTTCGTTTTCCATCGAGTGGGACTTACCCAGCTGACTTAGTTTCTTTTTCCATCGAGTGGGACTTACCCAGCTGACTTATTTTAGTTTTCCATCGAGTCACACTTACCCAGCTGACTTAGTTTCGTTTTCCATCGAGTGGAACTTACCCAACCGACTTAGTTTCGTTTTCCACCGAGTGGGACTTACCGAGCTGACTTAGTTTCTTTTTCCTCATAGCATTATACTTGAGCTTTTTGGCTCTTTGTAGCATCAGCTCGGCGGTTTTACTGTCCTTAAATCCCCTACAATGAAACAATATACGGGGCTCCAGCTACAAGCAAATGTAAGCAAATGCACAAAACTAAAGGCTATCATGTTATTAAATCATTTTCTATGTAGTTAAGAGAAATAAACAATATTAACTCTATTAAGATACTCTCAGATGCTGCTTCTGTTAACAATCAAATAAATTCAAGCAGAATTGGATGAGAGCGATGTGACGTGACGTCACAATAGTGGTGGATATCTGAGAGAGGTTTCAGTGCGCATTGACCAGTCCTCGGCTATCTTTTCCTCCTTCTTGGCGCGGGCCGTGCGCTCGGAATCGTACGTGTGCGCGTCACTCAGTCGGGAGAGTGGCGGCAGCGGCGGCCTGCCATTGGCCAGTTCTCCGCGCTGGGCGGAGCCCTGTGTCGGCCTGCCATTGGCTAGTTCGCCGTGCTGGGCGGGGCCCTGTGCGCTCCCGTGCGCATGCGCGCCAGCCTGCTGGTGGCTGCCGTGCCCCGGGTCGCTGTCAAACAAGGGCGGCACGACGGGCCCTCTGTGGAGGGGGTGGAAGGGAGGTTTACCGAGCACGGGGTGACTGAAAACCAAAGTTTGCTTTCTATTGAGACATGGATTTCTACCGCTTATTGTAAATTTTAAATTTGATCTATTCAATAGATTTTATTGATATTTTTATTACAACTAATTTTAATATAACTTATAACTGTCACGTTAGATTATATATATAACTAATAAAAGTTATATTATAACTGTCACGGAGAGAGTAAGATGAAAATTCACTTGGCGGGGAGCTGTGGAGTGTCCGGTACCAACAGATCGTTGTCCAGATCATCCTGCATCGGACAGAAAAAAATAGATCCACATAATTACATACACTACATTACGGAAAACCGAAATGGTATTCTTTGTAGTGACATTTCAAAATTTTTTAAACGAAAATTGGAATTGAATTTTTAGTAAGAAATCAAACTTCGAAAATGGGCATGAAACAAATTTCCATACATCAATAACGCTTGAAAAAACCTTGGTATTCTTCTGCAAAACACTTTCGCTTACGGGTGCCCTTCAGCACTCCGGGGGGTACTTCAGCAATAAAGGGGTCACTTTGTCAATATGGGGGCCCTTCGGCAATACGGGGGCACTTCAGCAATACGGGGGCACTCTAGCAATACGGGGGCATTCAGCAATACGGGGCACTTCAGCAATACGGGGGCAATACGGGGGCACTTCAGCAATACGGGGGCACTCCAGCAATACGGGGGCATTCAGCAATACGGGGCACTTCAGCAATACGGGGGCATTCAGCAATACGGGGGCACTTTGTCAATACGGGGGCACTTCAGCAATACGGGGGCATTCAGCAATACGGGGGCACTTTGTCAATACGGGGCACTTCAGCAATACGGGGGCATTCAGCAATACGGGGGCACTCCAGCAATACGGGGGCATTCGGCAATACGGGGCACTTCAGCAATACGGGGGCATTCAGCAATACGGGGGCACTTTGTCAATACGGGGCACTTCAGCAATACGGGGGCATTCAGCAATACGGGGGCACTATGTCAATACGGGGGCACTTCAGCAATATGGGGGCACTCCAGCAATACGGGGGAACTTCAGCAAAACGGGGGAACTTCAGCATTACGGGAGTACTTAAGCAATATTAGGGCATTCAGCAATACGGGGGCATTCATCAATCCGGGGGCACTTTGTCAATACGGGGCCACTCCAGCAATACGGGGCCACTTCAGCAATACGGCGGCACTTCAGCAATACGGCACCTCAGACATTTACTTCCGTGCATTTATGTCTTATAAATCACAGTTATAGAATCTACAAGAAACTTTGGATAGAATGTCTTTATACAACTAGAATCCGAAGCAAGAACGTTTTTTTCTCTTTTCCTTTTTAATTAGGCTTTTAGACCACAGTAATCATTCACAGGAGGGAACTCACCATGTTGAAGTCGAAATCTCCAAGGTTGACCTCGTCAAAGTTTTCAAGGTCATCATCAAGGTCGTCAAACTTGGCGTAACTAAGGGCCAAGGTCAGACGCTTGCGCAGAATATAACCCCGCCAACATGCCTTTAGCAAAAACATCCCGCCTATTTATGACGAACTGTGACGTAATCAGCTCTCTAAATGCGCCATATATACGTACTGACATTGGACGCCATTTTGATTTTATCGCACTGCTAACAATTTCTATTGTATTTTTTTAAATTATTTAAGTTATGTTGCTGTTTGTTTATTATTTTATTTAATCCATTTTATCATAAAGACGTCTTTTGCTGTCGATTTACCTGTATTTTAGTGGCTGAGTAGTCGAGAACCTGCGTGTAGTCCCCCTGACTAGTCTTCAGCAATTCCATCACTTTGCTCGTGGTCACACTTGTCGCGTAGTTCCGAGAAACTCCAAAATCTTTTCGCGTATCTCCATTCAAAACACCAACGCCACCGCCCCCACCGAAAGCTCCGTTTTGAGTGACGGATTTTCGTGGATGATTCACGGCGGCTTCGAATTTCGATTTCATATCGCTTGCCGGCGAATTCGGCGATGCTTTCGCGTTCGCTTTGCTCATTGATTTCATGAGATTTTGTTCAAAGCTGGCCTTCGGGTCGACAGGTGACTGCAACTGCCTCGCTATTTCCAGCCCTGCATTGGGCTGCTTTGAAATCTCCTGATCAAAGGCGTTTCTGCCGCCGTCGCTATTGGTTACCATGACGTCACGGGCATCTCTTCTGTTACCGCTCGCTGATAACACATCCAACGAATTCTTGGCACCTCGCGGCAAAAGCTTCGCCATATTTCCCTTCAAAGCATCTTCAAATTTATTTGTAGATGCTGAATTTGAATTGGGAGTGAGTAAGTTCGGCGAGCTGTGATTGGATAACGTACCATTTTGTTTTGTGACGTCAAAGTTCATGTCGATTTCTTTTGGAGCTACCATGGAAACACCGTATTCGTGCGTATAGCGCATGTCGGTTGCGAGGGTGTGACTAGTTTCAAAATACTTCGCATGAATGTCTATCGTATCCACAACACTGCTTGTTTTCCTAAAAAAATTAAGTGAATAAGAAACAGTATAAAACAAGCAAATTTCAAATCATTATACTTTTGGTTTGAACATTTAAAATGAAATTCCAAGAACTTAAACTCCATATTTCAAACTACCCTGAAATCACTAGCTTTATACATGTACGCGAATTTAGACATCAAATAAACGGAGAACAAAAACGTTTACATAGACACCGCCTCTCTTTCAGTGATACACCTTCACGTTTATACAGACACCTTTTTCCGTGATATATCTTTACGTTTCCATAGATACCTTCTCTTTTTCCATGAGATATATCTTTACGTTCACACAGACACCTTTTCTATTTCCGTGATAAAGCTTCACTTTTACATGGACATCTTCTCTCTCCCTTGGTACACCTTCACGTTCACACCCTTCACGTTCACACCCTTCACGTTCACACCCTTCACGTTCACACCCTTCACGTTTACACCCTTCACGTTCACACCCTTCATGTTCACACCCTTCACGTTCACACCCTTCACGTTCACACCCTTCACGTTTACACCCTTCACGTTCACACCCTTCACGTTCACACCCGTCACATTCACACCCTTCACGTTCACACCCTTCACGTTCACACCCTTCACGTTCACACCCTTCACGTTCACACCCTTCACATTCACACCCTTCACGTTCACACCCTTCACATTCACACCCTTCACGTTCACACCCTTCACGTTCACACCCTTCACATTCACACCCTTCACGTTCACACCCTTCACATTCACACCCTTCACGTTCACACCCTTCACGTTCAGACCCTTCACGTTCACACCCTTCACGTTCACACCCTTCACATTCACACCCTTCACGTTCACACCCTTCACGTTCACACCCTTCACGATCACACCCTTCACGTTCACACCCTTCACGTTGACACTCTTCACGTTCACACCCTTCACGTTCACACCCTTCACGTTCACACCCTTCACATTCACACCCTTCACGTTCACACCCTTCACGATCACACCCTTCACGTTCACACCCTTCACGTTCACACCCTTCACGTTCACACCCTCACGTTCACACCCTCCATCTTTCAATGATTTGGAATGCCGTCTCATTCGTTTTTTTGTTTGTCAACAATACACCACCATCCTTCCACTCTGCCACCCATACACTCTCCTCTTGTGTTCGTTTACGCCGCACACTCCTCACGTTCCCTCTCCCCTCAACGGCTATCGTCCACCCCCTCCCCCCAAACGCAGGAACCATGCAGCCGAAGCCCCACCCCCCACCCCCTCTCCCTAAACACAAGAACCATAGAGCTGGAGCCCCCTCCCTCTCCCTCTACACACAAGAACCCTACATCCGCAACCCCCTCCCTCTCCCCCCAAACGCAGGAACCATACAGCCGCAGCCCCACCCCCTCTCCCTAAACACAAGAACCATAGAGCCGGAGCCCCCTCCCTCTCCCTCTAAACATAAGAACCCCACATCCGCAACCCCCTCCCTCTCCCCCCAAACGCAAGAAC
The DNA here is from genome assembly GCA_949752745.1 of Protula sp. h YS-2021. Taxonomy (NCBI): domain Eukaryota; kingdom Metazoa; phylum Annelida; class Polychaeta; order Sabellida; family Serpulidae; genus Protula; species Protula sp. h YS-2021. The sequence continues at coordinate 37,244,795 of OX457032.1, read as the reverse complement.
CATACAGCCGCAGCCCCACCCCCTCCCTCCCCCGACCCTCCGTAACTGAGCGCCGAGGTGTAGCTGACGTGTAGCTGCTGCACCTGCAGGCTCTGCGCAAGGCTTCCCCCCTCCCTCACCCCCTCCCCCCAAACCCGCCCTACCTGAGCGCCACCGTGCAGCTGACGTGTAGCTGCTGCACCTGCAGCCTCTGCGCCAGGCACCCCCCTCCCTCTCCCCCTCCTCCCCCCCACACCCTCCGTACCTGAGCGCCGCCGTGTAGCTGACGTGGAGCTGCTGCACTTGCAGGCTCTGCGCCAGGCACCCCCCTCCCCCTCCCCCCCTCCCCCCCACCCGCCGTACCTGAGCGCCGCCGTGTAGCTGACATGGAGCTGCTGCACCTGCAGGCTCTGCGCCAGTTACCCCCTCCCTTCCCCCTGACGTGGAGCTGCTGCACTTGCAGGCTCTGCGCCAGGCACCCCCCTCCCCCTCCCCCTCCTCCCCCCCACCCGCCGTACCTGAGCGCCGCCGTGTAGCTGACGTGGAGCTGCTGCACCTGCAGGCTCTGCGCAAGGCACCCCCTCCCTTTCCCCCTCCCTCCCTCCCCCCCCATCCACACCCTCCGTACCTGAGCGCCGGCGTGTAGCTGACGTGGAGCTGCTGCACCTGCAGGCTCTGCGCCAGGCACCCCCCTCCCTTCCCCCTCCCCTCCCTACCCCCCACCCACACCCTCCGTACCTGAGCGCCGCCGTGTAGCTGACGTGGAGCTGCTGCACCTGCAGGCTCTGCGCCAGGCACGCCCCTCCCCCTCCCCCCTCCTCCACCCCCCCCACCCGCCGTACCTGAGCGCCGCCGTGTAGCTGACGTGGAGCTGCTGCACCTGCAGGCTCTGCGCCAGGCACCCCCCTCCCCCTCCCCCCTCCCCCCCACACCCGCCCTACCTGAGCGCCACCGTGCAGCTGACGTGGAGCTGCTGCACCTGCAGGCTCTGCGCCAGGCACCCCCCTCCCTCTCCCCTCTACCCCTTCCACACCCGCCGTACCTGAGCGCCGCCGTGTAGCTGACGTGGAGCTGCTGCACTTGCAGGCTCTGCGCCAGGCACAGCCTCTCGTATTCCGTGCGCTCCGGCGCCTCACAGCGTGACGGCGACACCACTGTATAATTGTTCAGTTTCTCCAGGAATGGCACTACTTCTTGTATTCTTTCGCTGAGAGAAAAAAAACAAATAAATCAATACATAAAATAAACGAACCATATTACAATGGATTCCATGAAACATTAGACAAATGTGTTCATTGAAAAACTGAAAAAAAAGCCACCGTACAAAGCAGAAGGTCCAACCGAAATTGAAAATCCAACATGGCGGCCACTGTGACCCTGAAACTGGGTCAAGGTCAAAATAAAAATCAGTTGCACCTACCCGCTATGATCAGTCATCTTAACTCCAAATATAATTGGAAACGGGTTATCAGGGCGGATGGATGGACGGATGGATGGATACCTACACCTTTAGTCTCCCTGCGGCGCTAAAGCCCCGGTGTGGTAAAGAACACTGAACGGATACGGATGACGTAAGGAGGAGGGGGGGTTCGATGTGGATACACATTAACGCACCTGTAGCGCCGCTCCTCGCACACGGGTCATATACGGAGGGGGGAGGTGGGGGAAGGGGTGGGAAGGGGTTGGGTGTGGGTAGCTGTAGCACCGCTCCTCACTCACGGGTCACATAAGGAGGGGGAGGGGCGGGGGAGGGGGAGGGGGGTTGGATGTGGATACCTGTAGCGCTGCTCCTCACAGAGGAGGGGGAGGGGGTGGGGAGGGGTTGGGTGTGGGTACCTGTAGCGCCGCTCCTCACACACGGGTCACATAAGGAGGGGGGCGGGGGAGGGGGGGTGGGGAGGGGTTGGGTGTGGGTACCTGTAGCGCCGCTCCTCACACACGGGTCACATACGGAGGGGGGAGGGGGGGGGCGGGGGAGGGGGGTTGGATGTGGATACCTGTAGCGCCGCTCCTCACACACCGGGTTGCCGGACAGATCCAGAGTGAGCAGATATCTGGTTGCCAGTAACGCTGGTAACAGCTGATCCGTATCTGAGCGGAAAAACATCACGCCCACACATAGTCAACACAACCAATTTATTCTTACAAGTTATTTTTTTATTCTGAAGCAAGATTGCAAAGACAAAAAACCCCAACCCCCCTTCCTCCCACCCCCACCCCCAAAGAAAAAAAAAGTTCAAGGTAAAGTGTAATTGAAAACAAAGAAGGAGATATTTGCTAATTTTTTTTTTCAATTTTAATTTAATATGTCAGTTTTAAGTTTTAGAAGTTAGTTGCCTTACCGAGAAGTTGGTTATTGCTGAGATCCAGGTGCTCCAGTAACAGGAAGTTCAACATAGGATCCAGCACGCTAATACTGAAACACAGGACACATGTAAAGTGATAAAACCACACGAGCGGGTGGACTGAGCCGAACCCCCTCCCACAGCCTGTAGCATTGGCAGCACATGCCTGAACTACATGAGTGGGTGGACTGATTCAGGAAATCCTCCCGTACCCTGCAGCACTGGTGGCACGAGTCTGGACAACACGAGCCAGAGGGACTGATCCGACCCCCCCGACATCCCCCCTCCCCCGCAGCCTGTAGCACTGGCAGCACAAACGCGTGGACGTTGCACGAGTCTGGACAACACGAGCCAGAGGGACTGATCCGATCCCCCCCCCCCACATCCCCCTCCCTCCCCCGCAGCATGTAGCACTGGCTGGGGGTTTGGTCAAATCAACCCTCGACCAACTCAACCCTCTGCCAACTCAATCCATTTTAGTCAAGTCAACCCACCTATGTTTGGTCAACTCAACCCACCCTTAATACCAACTCAACCCACCCTGAAAGTCAACTCAACCCATCTAAATGAAATCATTCCAAGGACAAAATATATTAATGAGAAACGAAATAATCAGTTTCTAAGATGAGTTACTGGTTTCAGATGAAAGAAACTTAACCAAATATGTGATCTTCTCTTTAATGCATTGTCTTTATACAGTCACAGAAACTATCTGAGACGAGAGATTTTCACAGCATGTAATTCGAAATGTTTCCTTAAGACGATAAAGATATTGAATTGCAATTATGCTTAAAGGCTTGTATAGAGTATGAACTCGGCGATCGCGGACTGAGTTAACAATGTCACAATGAACTGCATTGGGGTTAATGAAGTATTTCAATTGATGGGGATCAGCTCTTTTATGTACTGTCTTTTGACAATCACATAAATTATCTGAGGCGGAGAGGGTATTCTCGGGGTGTCAACCGACATGGGATCACCTCTTTTACGTATAATGTGCAATACAAAAACGGAACGCGTTCAGCTTCTACATTATTGAAAGCCGAGGGTAGGGTTTACGCCCGAAATGCCAAGACTGTAAATTTAACCAGACCAGAAACAGTTTGTGGTGTGTAAAACGTGATGTATAAACTCATTTGGTCAACTCAGACAAATAATTTAAGCGTAATGTAGTTCGTGTCTGTGGTGTATATTTGTTGTGCAACACTCGTATTTAAACTGTTTAATAATGTGTGAAAAGATAGTTAGTTATTTTAAAAGGATATACACGTAAATAAATACATGATTAATCACAGCTTGGTGTGTAAAATATGATGCGTAGTGCCGTAAAAAGACATAAATTTGGTTTAAAAATAAACGTCATTGCTTTCATTTCCCTCCAAAATAAGAGTAAGTAATAATAAATTGACTAATCAAAGAATAAAACAAGGTGGGTTGAGTTGACTTTCAGTGTGGGTTGAGTTGGTATGAAAAACTGGGTTAAGTTGACTTTCAGGTTGGGTTGAGTTGGTATGGGTTGAGTTGGTCGAGGGTTGACTTGACCCAAGACCACTGGCAGCACAAACGCGTGAACGGTCGGGTGGACTGATCCGAATACAGTATTACAGAATCCACGGGACAAGGCTGTTGAAAACTGCCACGTGAAAACAGAAAAGGGCACGAAAAAGTGTGAAGGCGTCACAGGTTCAAAACAGGTGTCAAAACATCTCTGCAATTTGTTATATAAATCTATTTTAACCGGCACATTTATATCTTGACTAATATTTACCTGTTTTGACTAAGGTTGAGATGACGTAACATCGGCAGCCATGTTTGTGCCAGGCCAGACAGGAAGGATATGCTATTATCGCTCAGTACCAATTTGTCAAGCAGCACCTGATTGGTCAGCTTAGGGACCTGTATATGGAAGGATATGCTATTATCGCTCAGTACCAATTTGTCAAGCAGCACCTGGTTGTTCAGCTTAGGCACCTGTATATGGAAGGATATGCTATTATCGCTCAGTACCAATTTGTCAAGCAGCACCTGATTGGTCAGCTTAGGGACCTGTATATGGAAGGATATTCTATTATCGCCCAGTACCAATTTGTAAAGTAGCACGTGATTAGTCAGGTTAATGACCTAGATAAAGATGCAATAATTACTTAAAATACGACATGACAAAAACACACACATCACGCTGTTTTCTTTTTATTTTTTTATTCTTTTAATTCAATGTTTTCCTTGACCTTTATGAAATAAAAACACGCGAATCAAAAGTGAAACGGGTTTCCACGGACTACGGACCTGCATGAGGTTGTTTCCCGTGGCAACGAGCTCCTGGAGCAGCGCCAGGTTCTCCAGGTCATCCACAGCCTGCAGATGGTTGTGCGACACGTCCAGAGACTGTAGGCTCGGCACGTCGCCCAGGCCGCGTGTCGTGATCAGCTGGTTGTGACTCATGCGCAGTGTGTGTAGTGACTGTAGACTCTCCAAGCCCCCTGACCGCAACAAGCGATCAACCGTTATTTTAAATACTAAGCAATACCATTGTTTGGTTTTTTTGTTTTTTTTCATTTGAAGGTACGGCCGAAGGAGTCATTGGGCGTTAATTTTAAATTCCGTGATCTTACCCACTGCAGTCACTTAGCTGAGGTAACTGGCATGGACGCCAATCCCCGGCTTACCCCTCCCCCCCCCACGCACCTCCCCCGAGCCGGATTCGAACCCGGGACCTCAGGATTATTGGACTAACACTCTAACCAACTGAGCTAATGGCCACCTTAAGCATCATCGACACTCCTCAACACTTTGTCCGTTTTTTTTCTTTTTGTGTTTTTTTTTTGTGTGTGTGTGTGTCGCGAAAATATCAGAAAAAAGATGCTGAATATCAGTATTTATGTATTTTACATGTTTTAAGTACTTGGAGTATCGGCCCTTGGGGCAGCAGTATGCATAATGGTCGGGGCAGTACAATGGCCATCATTAACACGTGACTTTTAGTGCCCGAGCCATAAGTGGGAGGCCAGACATATATATATATATATATATATATATATATATATATATATATATATATATATATATATATATATATATATATATATATGTTATAAAATCAGGAGCATTTCCGGGAGGGGAGCACCGGCTAAACTACAGCCCTGGGGGCGGGGGAAGTGCAGACGTTGAGACCCCGTGCCCCGAGCCGGAATCTGAAAGCCTTGGGCCACCGCCCACACGCTAATTTCCCGCCCTGTTTATGTGACTCTTATCTTATCGTACCTATCCGTGTTATCTTGTTGTGGGAGATATCCAGGTATCGCAGCCCAATCCGTGAACAGACGCCAGTGCATTGTGGGATACGTCGGCATAAATGAGACCCTGGAGCTCCTTCAGTGACAACACCTCCAGCTGGTTGTTCTGCAACCAACAGATTCGGATGCATACATCCACGCCAGTGTAATGGGTTCGATCCCTTAACCTGGGATTCCAAATTATCACCCACTGAGTATTTCGGTTATTAAAAATACAATCTACATTAAGTCAGTTCTGTCTGTACAACAGTAAACAAGGATGGGCCGGGGGAAGGGGGGAGGTACTGGCGCTTACCTGCAGGATGAGGTGGCGCAGGTGGCGGGGGGGACTGCTGGCGCTTACCTGCAGGTTGAGGTGGCGCAGGTGGCGGCACTCCTCCAGGCCGTCGGTGGTGACGAGGCGGCAGCGCGTCATGGTGAGCGACGCGAGGCTCGGACACTGCGACAGGCTCTTCAGCGTGCATCCCGGCAACTCGCACAACTCCACCGTCGTCACCTGCGGGCACACAGTGACGTATGCAGCGGGACATTCCCCCACAGAGGTCAGGGCTCGAGACGTGGGCGGCGGAACACTCACATAAACATCAACTTGGCATCGTAAATGTTAAACAATCAGCGCGTTGACAATGCGATATTTAATGTTTGTTTATTTTTAACAAACTGAACAAGCAAAGGCATTCACGAGTGAAACTCACTCCACAATCCGAAACCCTCGAAAAAGTTCATTCTTCATCCTCAATCGCCATCCAACTGTATCAATTTTCCCCCGACCGACCTTTCCGCAGAATATAGCTCCGAAGAGTTCCGAAGCACCGAGAGGAATCCAGTGCGCCCCGAAGAATCCTGAAGCACTCCACGAAGTGATCCAAACCATATAAAGAGTCCGGAAGGACCTGAGAATCCCGAAGTATCTCGGGTAATCCCGAAGCACCTCGGACAATCCCGAAGCACCTCGGACAATCCCAAAGCATTTCGGACAATCCCGAAGCATCTCGGACAATCCCGAAGCATCTCGAACCATCCCGAAGCACCTTGGACAATCCCGAAGCATCTCGGACAATCCCGAAGCACCGCGGAGAGTCCCACAATAGCTCGGATCGTCCCGAAAGACCTTCCACAGTCCCGAAGCACCTACCAATTTGAGACTGTGAACGCGCGCCGCGGCGAGAACGACCTGCTCGTCTAGCGGCGGCAGCGACTTCGCCGACGACGGACGACGAATCGGCTTCTTGCTCGGCCCGCTTCTCCTCGTTTTCTTCTCACCAATTATTTTACTTAACGCAATAAAAAAAATAAAACATTCTATATTAGTAGTAGGGAAATGGGCGTCCGAAAACAGGAAGTGACGTCATCAGACCCCCCTCCCCCCTAGGGGTCGACTGTCAAGGACCCCCCCCCAGGGGTCGACTGTCAAGGACCCCCCCTAGGGGTCGACTGTCAAGAACCCCCCCCCCCCCCCTAGGGGTCGACTGTCAAGGACCCCCCCTAGGACTAAGAAAATTTTGTGATTTCAGCATAGTTATATGTTTCAGAGGATTCTGAAGAAGTTTGGTTTGTATGACCTCCCCCCCCCCTAGGGCTAAGAAAATTTTGCGATTTCAGCATAGTTATCCTTTTCAGACTATTCTAAGCGACTTTGGTTTTCATGACCCCCCCTCTTACTTAAAATTGCGATAACTTTCGTTATAGTTGACCGATTTGTATGAAAATTTCACCATTTGATTCAGTGTTATGTAAAGTTTTATCATAAAGTAATCATGGGCTACTTGCGCAGCTGGCTGTGTGCATATTTATAGCATGTAGCCATTTTAACTTAAAACTGGCATAACTTTTGTTATACTTGACCGATTTACCTGGAAATTTCACTGTTTGATTCAGTTTTCTATCTAGTTTTGACACAGTTATAGGCTATTTGCACAGCTGGCTGTATGCATATTTACAGCATGTAGCCATTTTAACTTAAAACTGGGATAACTTTTGTTATACTTGACCGATTTACATGAAAATTTCACCACTTTGTTCAGTTATTTCTTGTTTTATTTCGCGGATGAATACCATCTTGGCTTCACCGCTAGATGTCTCTGCTGTGCAGCTCTACAACTGTATGTGTGACATTCTGCTGAGTCATTTTTAACAATTTTTGAACAAAGTTACACACCATATTTTGATTACATGGAAGTAGTATAAAAGCATGAGTGAAACATGTCAACTAGTCAACTAGTAATACATTCTGTCAACAAGTTAACAAGTGGACATTGTGTGACGAGAAAATACTTCACAATGTCAGCATTACTTCTTGACAGATGTATGACTATGGACGACATCTTCAAAGTGAATTATACTAACTATGTATTTTCAAAGCTTCCTTCTTTTGAATGGGATTGGATGCAGCAAGTGAAGAATTTACATCTGCATTGGGAAGCTGTCGGAAAGGCTATTCCAAGTGATTGTTTCATCCACTCGTTTCTACGTGACTGTGAACATTTACATATACTATCAACTTATGACATTGATTCAGCATTTATCAACGTGAATACAATTTGGGCAGTGGAGCTCATGTTAGTTCATTTTACTTTATGATGATGATGTTCCATTGACGACGAATGTATCAGACCTTGTTCGGTTCAACCATGGACGAGTTGAAGTGAATTCAAAGCTTTGCAAGAAGTTTGAAAAGCTTGATTCAGCAAATGGCTGGGTATAAAAGAACGGACCTCAAAGGTATTAGTACATTGTAGACAGATGTGCAGAGACTATGGATGATGTGTTCAAAGTAAACTATATTGACTATGTGTTTTCATTACTTCCTAAATTTGAACGGGATTGCATTTTACAAGTGAAGAATTTGCATCTACATTGGGAAGCGACTGGAATGGCAATTCCAAGAGATCGTTTCATCCACTCATTTCTGAGGGAATGTGAAGACCTGAATTTACCAGGAAACACCTATGACATTGAATTAGCATTTATCAACGCCAATACAATTTGGACAGTTGAGCTCATGTTAGATGTAGCTTATAGAATTATTTTACATTATGATGATGACGTTCCATTGGCGACGAATGTATCAGAACTTGTTCGCTTCAACCATGGACAAGTTGAAGTGAATTCAAAACTTTGCAAGATGTTTGAAAAAGGAGCTAACTCAGCAGATATTTGGGTATAAAAGGAGTGGACTCAAAGTCATCATTACATTGTGCAGCCATGGAGAAGACAAGCAGTTTTAAAATTATTGTTAACTTAACCATTACTGTGGAGCATGGAGAATTTGGGCCATTTCTTCGAGTCAAACGTGGAGAGAAATGGCTTGCTTTATCACCATCTTTGTGGAATATTATGTGTCAAAACTTGAAAATTTACGCGACATTGGCTTCAAACTGTACTTAACGCAGACGAAGTGGCTTGAAGTCATTTTATACCAAGACATGCGCTATGTGAGTTTTGTGCGCACATCGTTGTTTGAAGGGAAAGAATACAACTATTACATCAACATGAATGACGGTGAATGGGAGACCCTGCTTCAGGAGTTGGACAACATCAACTCAGTCTTATTCGCCAAACCTGAGCCATGTACAGAATGCCATGGTGTGAAAACTGTCATCAAACTGCTAAAGGATAATCGGATGAAGGTATCAAAACTATCCAAGAAAAGACTGGCTGAAGTTGAATTGGAGAATATGAACGTGCAAAATCAGCTTGAACTTACGTGTGAATATTGCGGCGCTTGTGGATATGCCAGTGATTATGATTGTCACTGTCACAAGTATAATTGTAAGATGTGTGAACCAGACAACTTCTGTATCAAGTGTGGTTCGCTAACATTATCACCTTTTTGAAAATCATTTACTCGCCAGCCGTCATAGTGTGCAGACGTGCCATATGAACATGTAGCATGGATGTAGAAAAGTGTTTTAAGGAGAAGTATGTGAACTACATGTTAACTGAACTGGAACGTTTTGGATCTGTGCAACAACAACTACAACACTTTAGCATCTATTGGGAACTTGCTCATTTAGCGCTGAACTTGTCAGACTTACGCGAGGATTTCATCAAAGAGTGTGCGCTTTCAGCCATTGACGGAGCTGAGAATTTTGATGTGGAAGCAGCATTTCACTTTGCTCGATTTGATCCAAGAATATTTGATGAAGTGAGAGAGTGGTTAATGTATATTGCAGTATAATGGCGGACATTACATTGAAACAGTATATTGTGCAAAAAAACATATTGTGAAGAAATGTTATTAGCTGTAAAAAAATTTGCATGTTTATTATGTCCTGCTTGTCAAAATGAAGAGTGTCAAGAACATACTTGCCATTTCGCAAGTGTCTATACATATTGGAATGAAGCTAAATATTATATTCATTTAGATAAAGTGTTAGACAATGCCAACAAACGTTGTGAGAAGTATGGGTTAAATGCATTTGATGAATTAAGTAGTTGGTTAGTATGCATTGAAGATGAATGGACGCCAATTATTCACACCATTGTGTCTATACTTGATTTATAAAAACATGTAACATGTGTTTATTGGACAACGAAATAAAATGTAAGATATGTTGATTGAGGTATGAGGTGAAATAAAATGTAGCGTATGTGTACAAGTGCTTTTCATTTAGTGTTAACATGTCAACGTGGAAGGAATACTTAACCAATATTTACTTTAAACCTGGTCAACCCGGTGCATTTGCTGGTCCTTACAAACTTTATCACATATTAAAAAAACATGATCAACCAATTACTCATTCCAAAGTGAAGACATGGTTACAGAATCAAGATGCATTCAGTTTACTACAACCTATAAAATATAGGTTTAAAAGGCAACATGTCATTACACGCGGTATTGATGACATGTGGGATATTGATTTGGCTGACATGGGAAACTTAGCCTCTTATAACGATGACACCCGCTTTTTATTAGTTGTCATTGATGTGTTTTCGAAATATTTGTGGGTGCAGCCAATACCTAACAAATCACATACGAGCGTCATACAAGCTTTCCAGAATATTTTTCATGAAACACGTCGAAGACCGCGAACTCTAAGGTCAGATAAAGGAACTGAATTTAAAAACAGATGGGTAAAAGCATTTTTGAAGAATGAGGGAATTCTTGCTTATACGACAAAGAATGAAACTAAAGCCAACTTTGCTGAGAGAGTCATTCGTACTCTAAAGGGAATGATGTATCGATATTTTCTACATAATCAAACTTATCGGTATGCAGACATACTTCAAGAATTGGTGTACAATTACAACCATAGACCACATGGCTCTCTCCCTAATAAGTATGCTCCTGCAGATATTCGAAAGGAAAATGAATCTAAAGTGTGGAAGTATATGTATGTAGACAAATTGAAATTGAAACCAAAGAAGAAGAAAAAACCTTACAAATTTAAAATTGGTCAACATGTTCGCATTTCTCACTTGAAATATACGTTTCAACGAGATTATCATATAAAATGGACGCAAGAAGTGTTCATTATCACACATCGTTATAAGAAGCAAGGAATACACCTATATCGTGTGAAAGACTTTTTAGACGAAGATATTGATGGTCATTTCTATGAAGAAGAATTGCAAGCTGTTACAAAAGATATTGAATCCATCTACAGAATTGAACAGGTCTTGAAAACACGAAAAAGGCGAGGTGTAAAAGAATTATTTGTCAAGTGGTTAGGCTGGCCAAAGAAGTTTAACAGTTGGGTAAAAGAAACAGACATTCAGAAATGAAGCATCCATTCACATGTTTGGTCTCTGGACCTACAGGCAGTGGTAAAACTTCTCTGGTGAAGGAAATTCTAGAGCAAAATTTAATTAAAACCTCTCCAAAAACCATTTTATGGCTCTATGCAGCAGATCAACCTTTGTACAAGGGAATGAAAGGTGTAGAATTTTACCAAGGCATTCCAGACGACATTGAAGAGCGCTTTAACCCGAAAAAACCAAACTTACTCATCATAGATGACTTAATGACTAAATGTCATAGTGATGAGCGTATGACACGCCTCTTTAGTGTAGGCAGCAGCCATCAAAATCTCAGCATTATTTTTATTGTGCATAATTTATTTCATCATGGTAGAGAAATGCGAAATATTAGTTTGAATACACATTACATCATTCTGTTTAAAAATCCTAGAGATAGCCAACAAATAAGTACATTAGCGCGACAAATGTATCCTGGAAAATCTCATTTTCTCATAGAAGCCTATCAAGATGCTACAAGCAAACCTCATGGCTATTTATTCATTGACTTGAAGCCGAAGACAAATGATCAACTACGTATTCGTACAGGCATTTTACCAAAAGATACGCATTACGTATATCTTGATAAAGTAGTGTATGAGCAAGAACCAAGTCACTTAACCATTCGCAGTCAAGATGTCTAAACGTATTCAAGCGAATCAACCTTTTCTTCATTTGCTCGCACGCAGCGGGCCTAAACGACGTAAATACTTGTTAGAGCAAGCTACTAAGGAGGAATTAACTAGCTTGTTTGAAATTTGTTTGAATATATTGCGAGGACATTTACCCTTAAACTCAAAAAGGTATAAGCAATTCAAGCGTGAGCGTCATACCCTTCGCACTCTAGCAGATAAGAAGATATCACTTCAAAGAAAAAAGAACTTGGTTAATCAGAAAGGAGGATTCATTGGAGCTATTGCTAAATTTGCATTACCTTTGTTAGCTCAGTTGCTGCTAAAATGAAACATACTTTGAAAATGGTCCTCATTCCTGAATATGAATATAAAATGTTGCTGGAAAAGAAGGAAAAACATGGTGAAATCAAATCGAAAGTGAATAAACTTTTACGTGGGAAACGAACTCGTGAGAAGGCAATGGAAATGTCTCAACTTCTTGGTCGTCATTTACGAACAATTCAATCACAACAACAACGACAAAAGTCTGTCACATCATCTGATACAGCAAAATCAGAAAAGTCGCAACAGTTTCTAAGCTATTTTCAACCTATATATCATGGAAAACTAACACAACTTTTGGTAGAACTCAAGAAACATGGTACGAGATGGACAGATAAAAATGAACTTGTATTGAAAACTGGAGATGTCATTGAGAATTCCAACAGTATTGATTTGTTGAATGAAGCATTGGTTGCTACAAGAAGAAAAGAACGACGACAACCGCCGCAGGGGTGGAAGCACTTTATTGAGGAAATTGTAGACGCTAATATCCCAAAAGCTGTTTTTGGAAAAAAGACAACTCGTGAAGATATTGCAACAGAGATAAAAAAGCGTCAAGAAAGGTTGTTTCCAGAAGGATGGGAAACTTTTTAACATGGTTTAAACAGTTATGGTGTTGCTGTAAAGACAATGAAAATAAGAATACTATTCCTGTAAAAATTAGATGTGTAAGCGCTTGTTGTCAAGGAGAAGTAGTAGACAGTAATATAGATCATGGAGACAGTAATATAGATCATGGAGACAGTGAAGACGACGTGAGCCAGACATAATGTATATACACATTCAGTCTATCTACATCACATAAACGATTTAGTCATCATGGAGTCAACAAGTTTTTACGTCACTTTGCCCAGCAATGCTAGTTTGAACTATTATTCTACTAATAAGGCGTCTAATTATCAAATTCGTTTACCTCGTACAATATATTTGAGCGGAAAATATGAAGTAGCCTTAGCTGAAATTCAATACCCACACACATGGACGACAATGAGGCCAGGAATAGACTATACTCTACATTATCGATCATCGTCATCAGATGTATTTTATCCAGTTTATATTCCATATGGTTACTACAGAACCATACCTGAAATATGTACTGCAATAAATGCAGAATTACAAAAATCTATTAATGCAAACCCTATTAGGTTAAAGTATGATAAAATTAGTCGAAAAGTTTCTCTTATTTTAAAAGAGGAATATGATGTTGTCTTTTCTACTGGATAAGCTGAGATTTTAGGATTTAAACCAGGTAGATGGTATAGAGAATCCGGTCCTGCTGAACATCAATCCGATGTGAAACATGGATTTTATACACTTTATGTGTATTGTAGTATTTGTGAGCCACAAGTAGTTGGAGACTATTATGTTCCTTTGCTACGTTCTGTTCCCATTGAAGGGTATGATGATGATATTATTATGAAAACTTATGAAGAACCTCATTACGTCACTGTAAACACATCCAAACATGTAAACACTGTGACACAATAGAAATGAATATTAAGGATGACACAGGTTATAATGTGTCATTTCAAACTGGGAAAGTGATATGCAAACTTCATTTTCGACCAAAAGCATTATGAAAGCATATAGACACGATCCGTGAGCATATCGCAACCATTTTCTTCGTCAAGTGAGCGGAGAATTACCAGGATTTAAAGGAGCACGAATACAATATGGAGATGGTATTGGTTCAATATTAGGATCATTGGCTCGCAAAGCTATTCCACTGCTTAAGGCACCACATCTTAAAAAGGCTGCGAAAGATGTCGCGAAAGATGTTACAGGCCGAGTAGCACAACGTGTGATTGGTGATGTGTTAGGAGGACAAAAGAGAGCACAACCTGCAAAACCTGTCAGAAGGCGAAAGGCAGCCAAACGGATAACATCAACAAAATATAAGAAAGATATTTTTTAAACAAGTCTTTAATTCATAATAATTCTTGTGAATGTAGCCTTTCTCCATTAGAATGGTTTCACGTACCACCAACGCAAACTGCTGTAGAAAAAAGTTATAATGTCGACTATCAACCACTCACTACCATTAGAGAGGGCGCTCCTATAGAATTCTACATTCCTGCGAGTACAGAAGAATATCTAGATTTAAAGAACAGCAGACTTCATGTTGTATGCGCTATTGTAAAGGCCGATGGAACACCATGTGATGTAGATGATAATGTATCATGTATCAATGATTTGTTTAATGGGTTATGGTCCAATATTGAATTGTTTCTAAATGATCGTTTGGTATCACATAGTAACAATACCCATGGTTATACCAGCATCATATCTCATCTCATTCATGACTCGGAAGAAAGTCTCCATTCTGAGCGCTCTTTGCGTCTCATCTATAAAGATACTGCCGGGTCAATGAATAGTCATGAGGTGAAAAGAGCTAATCATGAAAGATATGTATCAGGTTTTCATGTAAATGTTGATGGTGGTGAGGTAGCTCTGCAGGCAAATAATGGTTTACATAATCGTTATTTGTATACACGTCAAAGCCGTGAGTTTACGATCACAGGCGGTTTAAGGGTAGATTTGTTTGAGCAAGATCGCTATCTTCCCAATGGTATTAGTATGAAATTACGTTTACATAGACAAAAAGATGAATATGTATTAATGGCTGCAAATAATGGTTATAAAGTAGAAGTGAGAGATGCGTTTTTAACCATTCGCAAAGTGAGGGTTAGTCCAGGTATTCAGTTAGGACATGCAGATGCATTGATGAAAAGTCCTGCTAAGTTTATTATTACTAGAAAAGAGTGTAAAGTGTTAGCTATTCCAGCTGGATTTCAATCTTTTGTGAAAGATAACATCTTTTTAGGCCAATTACCCAAACGTATTGTCATTGGACTGGTTCATAATGAAGCCTTTGCTGGAACAGTATTGAGAAATCCATACAATTTTGATCATTTTTTTCTGAACTATATGCAACTTTACACGGATGGTGAACCAGTCCTATCCAAACCTCTCAAACTTGAAATAAATCGAGGCAAATATCTTGATGCTTTTGAAACGCTTTACAAATCGTTTGATAAATTGAATGGTGAGAAAAGTTCAATTATAAAACGGGAAGATTGCTCTAGAGGTTATGCTTTATTTTCGTTTGACTTAACACCTGATTATGATGGTGATGATCATTACGCCCTTATCAAGCATGGGAATTATTTGCGACTAGAAATGAATTTTGCTGGTGCCTTACTAAATACAGTCAATGTTATAGTGTATGCTGAATTTGATAACATTGTTGAAATAAGTGCAAATCGTAGCATTCAATTCGACTACCAGTCATGAACACGAAGCAGATAGAAGCCATCCTATCCCATGATGCCGCGACAAAAGACTTGTTTCAAGGTGTGTTTGCCATGGATCAGTTACCATCTTTACAACGCGGTGCCTATGTCATCAACACAGACGATCATGATGAGCCAGGAGAGCATTGGGTGGCAGTATATTATGACAAAGACCCTGTAGAATATTTTGACTCTTATGGACTTTTACCTATAGACAGTCGTTTGAATAAGTTTTTAAAGTTTAATTTCATGTATAATTCAATTCCATTACAAACACCGATATCATCTACATGTGGATTTTATTGTGTGTATTATATAATTCAAAGAGCACGAGGACATAGTCCTTTTGAAATCATTGATGTATTAAGAAGAAGTGATGGTGATTTTGTAGTCAAAGATTTTGTATATAGACATTATAAACCATTATTTTATTGATGTATATAGATCACTATGTTGTATTAGTTAAGGTGTGGTAAATGTCATTCATAATATGTAAAGGATTTTGTATATAGACATTATATAGGTGTATTAGTTGTGGTAATTGTCAATGTTCATTTATTATGAATAAAAACAAGGCAGTTCTATACAAGTTTTCTTTTTATTGTGTTATACATTATTTTACATTCTTCTTTATTCAAAACATAGCATGAGGAATTAGTTACATTTCAAAACACTTATTTTACAAACCCATTCAATACATCGATAAACAAATGCCATTCATACCAATCTAAATTAATATATGTATCATAGACAACACATCCACGTTTGTAAATGCTATGAAAACTAGCATAGCACTGTCCATTACCAAACTTTATCATTTTAACATCTTCGTGTTCAGACAGTTTCAGTTCATATTCATGATCATTTATATCAATGTCCATCAACATAACACACATGGGATGTGTCAGCTCAATGGACTTGGTGCCCCGCATGAGTTGCACTCCTTCCTCTTTGAATTCAAGCGTCAGGTTCTTTCCAATCCAATGCTTGTAACAGTGCGTACCATTCCACTGTGTTGAGGGTGATGTAGTCGTATCGTTCTGCAAGCTCGTCATACTGACGAAATCGTACAAACACGTCTAGAGAGTTGTCAGTCACACGCACTTCTAAATCCTCTGAGAGTTTTAGAAGAAAGTCTGGTATCCTCAACTTCTCTAGATGGTCTTTCAACACGGATTGTTCGTCAGGGGATAGAATGATATACTTTCCAAAATGTCTTAACACAATGTCATCACATAAGTTTCTCAGATATGAGAATCCACGTGTAATTGGTTCATATTCCGATAAAAAGTCTTCCATCTCGTTCAACAGTCAGATCAACTATGAGATGTCTTCTCTGCAAAGATCTTTTTATGCTCGGATGATGTCAAACAGTGAATGTTGTATAACTTCTAGGAATCGTAAGACTGCGCGCCAATTCTTGATATCAAAGTGAATCATATCTGCATATGGTGTATCTGGCACAACTCCCTTATAATCTGCTGGATAATCCTGTAAAAGATTTCTCCAAAATGTCACGCGTATGTTAGAATCATGTTCAGTCACAAACACTTCCACTTTATTTTCAAGTCTGCGTTCAAACCCAGCTTCAAGCGGTATGTTTTTAAAGTCTTTCCACACTTCTGGTTTAAACTGATGATAACTTGTTCGAGAACCTATTATGACTTCATTCCTCTCATTTACAGTAAGGTAAGCACCATTCTTAAACATGTATGCATTCATGATTTTTCACCTTGTTATGCGCTGTCCTGTCTTCTTGTCTGCGAAGCCTTTTATCCACTTCTTTCACTTGCTTCTTCAACATTTTCCATTCAGGTATTGTAAGCAAAATTCCCTTTTTCGTAGGACGGTTTCTTCCAGTCCCCTCATCTCTCAGGTACTTGCGAATGTTTACCACACCTTCATTGCTCTGTTTCATAATCCTGATATACTTTCCATTTCCTAGAGAAAGCATTCCATCCCACGACTGTGGTGTTGGTGCTGTCGTCGCCGTCGTCTCCACCTTCAATTTCTTGATGGTAGTGGTAGGATTTTTCACTTTTAAGTCTTTCACTGTATCTGCAAGAGTATCCATATCAGTTGCAGATCTTTTACGACTTTCACGTTCCATGTTCACGCTTCAATGTTCACACCTCAAATAACTCTTACGTTGGAGGACCTCCCCCTTTTATAACGTTGCTTTGTAATGTCCATGCGCCAAGGTGGAATAGCCATCATTCAGCACGTACCGCTTGTCGTCATATGGAGAGAGGGCTACTTTCTTCAACTTCTCCGAAAAAAGCTGGTGGTCATGACTTCGAATAATGTGTCCTGTAGCCATCGTTTGAGTTTGATTGAGCAAACTGTCTCTATACTGCACATGTCGCATACGTCTTTGACAAGCTCGAGTGATGCCTTTGGCCGTATGTTTTTCTTTCCCGCCATACATCAAACTGTACATTTTCGGTCTGAGTCCAACAAATTCTTCAATGGGGATGCCCGCCGTCTCATCCTTCATTTTTCCGAGCACTTTTTTGTTCACGTTGGAATGTAGGAAATGATTTGAAGGATAGTCACTTGTGTCAAACAGGTCAGCATCTTGCTGCATATCTTTGTAGATATCTTCCGTTTCTATGTCATAACACAGACTGTCGGTGTCGCTGAACAACAACTTGGCATTGGGATACTTGACCATGATGTAATTGTAATGAAAGTCAAACATAAGCACTTTGCTGAGATCGAGAATGGTACAACCAACTTGAATGGGCTTATCAAGAAGTAAATCCACTTTGCGTAAATGTACGGCAGTCAAATCTTCGTTGAAAATTTTGAATTTGTGGAAAGAAGGTTTAGCCACGAGTTTCTTGAACCGCTTTTCTTTGTGAACAAGTTCGACATTGATTCGCTTTCTCACATTTTCCATGGTTTTGCCAAACACAGAATTATTCATGAGTTTGAAGAAGTCTTTCTCAAATGGGTTCTTGGCCAATTTTCTCTTCTCCGTGTTCAAGGTAATGTATTTCTCCAACCATTTGCTCTGTTCAAACATAATCGCACGGTGCACTTTGGTAACTTTCAACCCCAGTGAGACGTACTGCTGCAAATTCCTATAATGAAGCACACATTTCTTCTTGTTGTATAGGTTAGGTATGAGTTTTTCACCAGGTTTGCCTTTCATATTCAGATGTTTCCGTAACTTCTGACTGTACTCGGACAATTCTTCTACTTTGACACATTTCCGTTCTGGAGCCACTGGGTAGTGATTATGACGATCATGGATTGAATGTGGGTATTCTAAATCTACTTCTAAAATGTTCCCAATGTCGTCATCTTCAGCCACATCCATGAAGTCGAGGGATTCAGGCTCGCTCACCCACATAAATCCACGCCGCGGCATGCTTTGTGACATGGCCCAGCCATACAGGTTGTTTGCGTCCAGGTACATCAGGTAGTTGTTTGGCATCTCAGGATTGTAATTTGACGTGTAGGGATTATTTGCTTTCGCGTACTTGTGCGTGATCACAGATATTCCTCCACGTAGGCCTTGTTCAACCATTTGGTACATATCAATGTCAGTAATCAATTCCAACTTCACCTTCGTCGCTTTTAGCATAGCATCCCACGACAGTCCTGGCGCTGTATAATAATGGGCAGGATCCAATTCATACGTGTTTAGACATACTTGACGAAAGTTTTCAAACACGTCAGCCAGCAGCAACACATCTGATTTCAGGTACAGGTCATGGTATTCACCGAATGTGGTACACTTGAATGTATCCCACACCTTCTGCGCATGCGCATAATCCTCGTCGCTGATGTCTTCTTCACTGAGCAGACTGTAAAACTTGTCCTTGGACGGCAGTTGTGTTTCAGCAAACTTGGATGGTTCGTCCACGTAATCATAGGGGTACACTCCCTTTCTCAGTAGTAAATCTTGTCGGTCGCTATCGTGAATGTGAGACGTCATGTTGTAGAAATTGTCTTTCCCTTCTACCGCAAGGTTGGATACTAACTTCTGTAGAGAGGTACTCATAAACTGAAAGCTGTCTGTAAATTTTAGATTGCTCATGGTGAATGCAATATATTTCTCAATGGTGTTGGGAATGACTGTAATCGTTTCATTTTTGAATTTCCCAATTTCATCCATGATCAGGTGACTGTCATAGCCTCGCAAATTGTGGAAAAATACAGGAATGATAAAAGAATCTTTATCCCCCTGCTTATTCTTTCTAAGTCGAAATTGTAGGTTACATTCATTATGCGCTGCTCCGCGATATTTACCATTGATATGGTCATGATCTCTCACACGATCTGCTCCTAGAGGCTCATGACAAATGTAGCAATCGATGGCGTTCTTAAAATTTTCTTGATCCTCATGAGTCATCGCCATATCTACCGGCAGCTCTAAACCACGCACAATATGGTCACGCTCGTTGACCATATGGTCTAAAAAGACTTTTACGGCATTCTCTCCTCGATACACGACTGGTGCGCGTGTTTTGTACTGGCTGACAACCACATAGGCAAAGCTGTTTGGACGATGATGTTGATACTTGTCTCCTTCATGCTTTGCGTGAAACATTCAAAGTCTGCATAAATTACAAACGGTGCTCGCTGTTGTTTAGCCACATTCTTAAACTTGATGAAAGGTTCCTTGGGAAATGATAAACGTTGCGCTCCATGCTTGCCACACACTTCACGATGCTCATCTAAAAGCTCTTGTCGTATAAACCCGTGAAGACAGTTGAAACAATAAAATGCTGTACCATGATGCTTTGATCGATAAGTCATAAGTCTGCTGAAATTCTTGATGAGACAGTTATGCCTTTTCTTACCATTGCTAATCATAAGTAAATTAATTTCTCTTGCACTGACGTTTCGACTAAGTTCGACTAAATCCTTCTGCCTTTCCCTACTTGCCCCGTCTTCCGCCTCTTTACAGTTTGTTCTTCCTGAGGTGGAGTGCATGTATGCACATCAAACACATCCATTGAGGGAAGTATTACATTACATCCATGGCAGAGAACTGAACTCGGTATGAAAATACCATCTTGCTCCATCTTTTGTCTCTTTGCTTCATTCTGTCGATCAAGCTCTTCAATAGCCCGTTTCACAACAGTTGTCATCTCATTTTCAGCGCATGTATGCGACTTCAACAATTCCACTGATGGAAATGTTGCATAACACTCATGGCAAAAGACTCGTGAGTCTGAACTATCAGCCATTGTTGCTGTCACATCAATTGCTTGAACTGAAATGCTTGAAATAGGTTCTCATACAGCCCCTTTTATACCACTCAGACTTCGTCAGATTGACTCAAATTGTAAAATGTCTACAAACCAAAGTTGCTTAGAATGACCTGAAACATATAACGATGCTGAATCGCCAAATTGTCTTACCCGTAGGGGGGGGGGGGGTCCTTGACAGTCGACCCCTGGGGGGGGGTCCTCAGATTTTCTTACTGGTGATAGTCGACCCCTGGGGGGGTCCTCAGATTTTTTTACTGGTGACAGTCGACCCCTGGGGGGGTCCTCAAATTTTCTTACCGGTGACAGTCGACCCCTAGGGGGGTCCTCAGATTTTTTTACTGGTGACAGTCGACCCCTGGGGGGGTCCTCAAATTTTCTTACCGGTGACAGTCGACCCCTAGGGGGGTCCTCACCTCTGACAGTTGACCCCTGGGGGGAGGGGGGAGGGGGGGAGGGGGGAGGGGGGGTCTGATGACGTCACTTCCTGTTTTCGGACGCCCATTTCCCTACTACTTATATTGAAAAGCTTGCAAAAAATAACAGCAACAGCCTATGAGTGGTTGTTTTTTTTTATTGCAAGCTTAAGATGATATAAAATTTGAGGTATAAATGCACAAGTGTGCGCGTGTGTCTTTTTCGGTTCTTTAGGTTATACATATGTTTGCTTTTTTTTAGCTTACATTGCAGAGCAATAGATTTGTAAATTTGGAACTTAACCACTTCAAGTTGTAAAGCAACTTACCTGAGAGATTTGCACTGTTTGCTGATCCAGTGCAATCTCGCGTCATCAATTGGTTTCGGCAAATACGCGCCCCAATCTCTGCTCTTCGCCAACTCGTGCTGTGATTGGATACTTTTTGCGCGTGTTATCTAAGTTTATGATTGGCGTGCTGCCATTTCCTGTCACTTGATTAACCTCTAAGTTCTGATTGGCTAATTTCTTCTTGCCGCTGATTGGACGCTCGTATGCGGAGTCGGGTTTTTTACCGGAAGGAGGACGCGGAGTTTTACTTCCGGGTGAGTTCGTTTGCCGGGGAGCACTTTTTGCACTAGGACTTCGAAGAGTCGGAGTTTGTTTCATTTCCGATGGCTCGGTGCTATTGATACGCGCCACTTGGTCGATGAGAAACTCGGTCATTCCGCGCTGCTCTGGGGTGACCTTTGCACTTTCCTCCTGCTCTTTATTTGCTTTTTCTTCATTCTTTTTCAGTTCCTCCAATTTTCGGTGCTCCTCTTCTTTGGCATTTTTTTCTTGTTCTTTCTTCAGTTCTTCTTCAATTCTTTCCACTTCTTTTCTTTTCCTCTCCTCCTCTTCCCTTTTCAGCCTTTCTTCTTCCTCCAATTTCTTTCGCTTTTCTTCTTCTTTCCTCTTTTTCTCTTCTTCTTTTCTTCTTTTTTCTTCTTCCTTTCTCATTTTTTCTTATTCTTCTTTCTTTCTCTTTTCCTCTTCTTTCTTTTTCTTTTCTTCTTCCTTTTTCCGCCGTTCTTCTTCCTTCTTTCGTTTTTCCTCCTCTTTTCTTAGCCTCTCCTCTTCCGCTTTCTTTTTCTTTTCCTCTTCTTTCCTTTTTTTCTCTTCTTCTTTTCTCAACCTTTCTTCCTCTAGTTTTCTTTGCCTTTCCTCTTCCTCAATTCTCTTCCTTTCTTTCTCCTCTCTTTCTTTCCTTTCCTTTTCTTCCTTTTTAATCCTGTCGCAAGAGAAAAAAAATAGATTTTACATTTTCTCACTTTGAAGTGCAATATATATATATATTTAACCACAACCATTCCTTGGCTTATTTAAAAAAACACTATACGACACGCGGTGACCTACCTTACATTATATATACGACATATATAGATACGACACGCGGTGACCTACCTTACATCATATAAACGACATATATAGATACGACAGCTGGTGACCTACCTTATATCTACGACATATAGAGATACGACAGCTGGTGACCTACCTTACATCATATAAACGACATATATAGATACGACAGCTGGTGACCTACCTTATATCTACGACATGTATAGATTCGACAGCTGATGACCTACCTTATATCTACGACATGTATAGATTCGACAGCTGGTGACCTACCTTACATCATATCTGCGACATATATAGATCCGATAGCTGGTGACCTACCTTATATCTACGACATTTATAGATTCGACAGCTGGTGACCTACCTTATATCTACGACATGTATAGATTCGACAGCTGGTGACCTACCTTACATCATATCTGCTCCATATATAGATACGACCGCTGGTGACCTACCTTATATCTACGACATGTATAGATTCGACAGCTGGTGACCTACCTTACATCTACGACAGATATAGATACGACACGCAATGACCTACCTTATATCTGCAACATATATAGATACGACAGCTGGAGACCTACCTTATATCTACGACAGATATAGATACGACACGCGATGACCTACCTTACATCTACCACAAATATAGATACGACACGCGATGACCCACCTTACATCTACCACAAATATAGATACGACACGCGATGACCTACCTTGCATCTACGACATATATAGATACGACACGCGATGACCTACCTTATATCTACGACATATATAGATACGACACGCGGTGACCCAGCTTATATCTACGATATATATAGATACGACACGCCGTGACCTACCTTATATCTACGACAGATATAGATACGACACGCGATGACCTACCTTATATCTACGACATATATAGATACCACACGCTGGTGACCTACCTTATGTCATATCTACGACATATATAAATACGACACGCGGTGACGTACCTTATATCTACGACATATATAGATACGACAGCTGGTGACCCACCTTATGTCATATCTACGACATATATAAATACGACACGCGGTGACGTACATTATATCTACGACATATATAGATACGACACGCGATGACCTACCTTATATCTACGACATATATAGATACGACAGCTGGTGATCTACCTTATATCTACGACATATATAGATACGACAGCTGGTGACCTACCTTATATTATATCTACGACATATATAGATACGACAGCTGGTGACCTACCTTATATCTACGATATAGATAGATACGCCAGCTGGTGACCTACCTTACATCATAAAGATACGACACGCGATGACCTACCTTTCCTTCTCCACCCTGACGTCTATCTCCTGCTGCACCTGCTCTATTCTATCCTGGTATTTCATCTCCTTCAGCTCCTCCAGAGTCGCTTTCACTTCTTCGCCGTACTCTTTACGAACTCTGCAAACAATCGCATGGGTATGACATCATTCCAATTGCGAGATTTTTAGATTTTTGGCGAACAAGATTTGTAGTTACTTTATTTTTTAACCAAAAGGCGACACTTACGTTAAGAAAAAAAGCAACTCATCGTAGATAGCACAGTTTTAAAGCGAAATTTTGAGCAAAAATCCCAAGATGGCAGTCACTGAGACCTTAAAACTGAGTCAAGGTCAAAATAAAAATAATGCGCACTTACGTACTATGCAGAGTCATCCACATACCAAATATCATAGAAAACGGATTATTAGAGTGGCAATAACAGACGGACAACATTTAAACCTAAAGGAAAAGGTGGGCAGGGGGTGGGGGAGAGGTAGGGCTAAAACTGGCGAGTATCGCACTGCGCATACAGGACATTACACCGCGCCCGCGCCATCACATTACACTACTAACGCGTATCCGCGGTACGCCTTCTGTATCCTGGTCGCCGCGTCGCCGCGCCTTTTCTCCTGTCTCTCCTTTTCTTCCGAAAGCGCGTTTTCAAATTCCAACTTCTCCCTTTCCGCTTGGCGCGCTAATTCGTTGATTTCTTTCTAAAACATTCAGAGATGCCACCGTTCCTTTAGTATAAATTCGAGGTCACGGAAGAAACATCGTGAGACTTAGATTCCAAACAAGTGGGATTTCAAAATGCCTGATACTTAGAATCAATATTATTCTGCATACGGCAAATGTCACACCTGGCTGTGTTATCGAATCCTTAATGTTAAAACAATCGCGAATCTTTTGAGAAGTTCCCTCAACGAAATTGTAACTAAAACAGGGGGACATTGAAAAGGTCTCCGCGTTTTACATACACACGAGTAGTGCCGTTCTTTCCGCGGATTCTGTGATTTACATACATACGCCAAAACAAAACATTTTTGAACACAGGTACATATCACAGTCCGCGTACTGAGCGTTTTAGAAACAAGCACACACCGTACAGACCGCTGATTGCGCGTTTTGCACACCCCGTACAGACACCGAATTCCGCGTTTCGCATACACCATTCAGTCCGCGCATTCCGCGTTTTGCACAAACGCACACACACACCACACAGACCGCAGATTCCGCGTTTTTTAAACACCGCACAGAACGCGGATTCCGCATTTTGCATACACCATACAATCCGCGCATTCCGCGTTTTGCACACACACGCACACACACCTCGTATTCGTCCAGGGACTGCTCGATCTGCTTCTGCAGCGCATCAGCTTCTACTCTCAACGCGGCTTCTTTTTCCTGAAAAAAAACACAGACGTTGGTTTTCAAACAGTTCTAAATAACGCACGTTTCACAAACATTTAAGGAAAAAAAAAGGAAATACGAAAAAGGCAGGCACGCAGTTCATTACGGAAATGACATAATAGGGTTTCACATATTAACAAATTTAACCTATCGGTTCGGGCAAGGCTGGATTTCGCTATTATTTGTATACTGTCCTGTCAACCGCGTTATATTACTTCCTGTCTGTGCACACTCATCTTTGCACACGGCATCACCTCTCTCTGTTTGGCTATGAGCTCCCCCTCGCGCTTTATTTCTTCTGGTCTCTGCACCCGGTACTCATCTCTACACACAGCATTCACCTTTGCACACGGCACTCACCTTTGCACACGACACTCCCCTCTGCACACAGCACTCACCTCTCTCTGTTTAGCAATGATCTCTCCCTCGCGTTTTATTTCTTGCTGCTTCTGTTGTCGTTTTTCCTCGATCACCTGGGTCTTGCCGACTTGCCCTTTATTTCTTCGCCTCTCTGCACACGGCACTCCCCTCTGCACACGGCACTCACCTCTCTCTGTTTAGCAATGACCTCTCCCTCGCGCTTTATTTCTTGCTGCTTCTGTTGTCGTTTTTCCTCGATCACCTGGGCCTTGTCGTCTTGGGCTTTACGAATCTCCACAAACTCCTGCAGTATCAAATAAAATACATCAATTCCGATTTTACTTCTATTACATTTTACCACAACAGTTCCAGACTTATCAGATCGTTTTCAAGCAACAACGACTCTATTTAAGATTAGAGTCAGTCGAAAAAAAATAACGGAATATCACAGAATTTTGGCTCAAAATGAGAACCTTTATCCTCTGATCATCCATGACTCTGCGCCGTTCTTCCATCTGAAGTACTTCCTTCATCAGCTGCCTCTCCAGCCCCTCGCTGTCAACTACAATCGCCACTGTCCCGCCTTCTAAAAATAGAACAATGACGTGCACCTTATATACCTCAAAAGCAAGCGCTGGCACAAAAAAAATTTTGTCACAAATGTCAGCCAGAATCTTGCTTATAAAAAATAAATTTAAAAATAAATGAAAAGTACAGCAATATTTGAGACCTGTAGATGGATGCTTTAACAATTTGAAACGCCTTAACACTGCAGTGTCTTCATGCAAAATGGAAACTATGTAAACCTGTTAACGGGTGGACAGTACCTGTGCTTATAGTCGCGTCCTCGGAAGACGGGGGTTCTATGGCTTTAACGCGGCCCGCGTCCGTCGGAGTATCACGGTTACCACTCTCCGCGCTTGTTATTGTATTGGCCGGAGACAGGATATCGGCAGGCGACGCGTGCGGCGTGCCGTGGCTATCAGCACGCGGTGTTTGCAGAGAAGTCAGAAAGGCACCCGCCACGCCCTCGTCGCCTGAAATATGCAAAGCTGTCACGTGACTTTATCATATAAACGCTTAGTGAACACAGGGAAACAAAAGCACAAAGAAACCATTGCTCGCTCGGTTGTGAAATTTTTTTCGACAATGATCTATAATAATTGCCTAATTTCAGAGAAAGTCTTATTATTCCTTGTTCAAAAAAAGAAAAAAAAATCACAATTTATTTCATTTCCGTCATCAATGTGTTTCATAAATTGACTAAAGACAGATGAATAGATGGTTGTAACAGCTACAGGTGGTTTTGACAGCTACAGATAAATGTAGCAGCTACAGATGGTTGTGACAGCTACATATGGTTTTGACAGCTACAGATAATTGTAACAGCTACAGATGGTTGTGACAGCTACAGATGGTTGTGACAGCTACAGATAATTGTGACAGCTACAGATGGTTGTGACAGCTACAGATGGTTGTGACAGCTACAGATCGTTGTGACAGCTACAGATCGTTGTGACAGCTACAGCTCGTTGTGACAGCTACAGCTCGTTGTGACAGCTACAGATCGTTGTGACAGCTACAGCTCGTTGTGACAGCTACAGCTCGTTGTGACAGATACTCAATGAGATATCTCACCCACCTGTAAGCAAACCTCTTGCAGACATCTGTGCAGTAGATAGCAAATCTGTGACTGTATCCATGGCAACGTCAGTCATCACCAAGCAACGCTCCTCCTCTTCCTCCTCTTCTATTTCACGCAACACCTGGTGAAAAAAACAGATCAGTGGGGGCGGTAAACAACCTCCCCCCTCCCTCATCCCCTACCCTCCCCTCCTACCCCCCCCCGCCCTCCTTATTGCAGCTGAAACCCCATTTGTCTGTAAACAAGGCATTTTCTGTAAATAAACTTTTTCAGTTTAAATGTTTAAACAATCACAACCAAATTATAACCAGATTTAATGTTGCGATTTTGGTCGTGTCAATGGCACTATCTCAAGTCGACGTTATATCGATGTCGGAAATGTTTACAAAAATTTGCATGTCAAAAGCTGTGTGACCACAATTGTTTTCTATTGGAAGCACGTGACCGTCCAAGTGACCGCATACATGATCGTACACCTCGCATACACGTGATCACACACGTGACCAGACACGTGATCGTATACCTGGCATACACGTGACCGTTTAAGTGACCGCGCACGTGACCGGACACGTGAACGTATACCTGCCATACACGTGACCACACACGTGACCATCCACAAAAGCCTCACCTTCTGCCTGAGTTCCTCCACCGTCAGGCCTTCCTGCTTCGCCAGCTCCTCTAATTCGCCATCGTGTGGCTTGCGCGATGACACTACAACGACACACGGACACAGTTACCATGGCAACTCCACAGTCACCATGCTAACCCCACACTCACCATGGTAATTCCACAGACACCATGGTAACTCCACGGACACCAGTGTAACTCCACAGTCACCATGCTAACCCCACACTCACCATGATAATTCCACAGACACCATGGTAACTCCACAGACACCAGTGTAACTCCACAGTCACCATGGTAACTCGACAGTCACCGCGGTAACCCCATAGTCACCATGGTAACTACACAGTCACCATGGTAACTACACAGTTACTATGGTAGCAACACAGCCACTATGATAAAGCCTCAGTCACCACGGTAACTCCACTCTCACCATGGTAACTCCACTCTAACCATCCTAACTCCAGTCACCATGGTAACTCCACAGTCACCATGGTAAATCCAATTACCACGGTAGCTCCGCAGTCGCGACGGTAACTCCACAGTCATCATGGTAACTCCACAGTTACTACGGTAACTCTTTGCAGCCACAATTTTTTTCTTCACAGAGACCTAACTTTCGATTCGTTCCAATGTCAGCTGCCTACTAGCAGCACGTGGCGCTCAAGCTCTTTTAGTAACATACCTCACGGTCCTCTCGCCACCTGCCCGACGCGGTTACCACTCGGCCCCCAGTTAGAACCCACCCCACCCCCAACCCCCATCTCAGCAAGTAGTACTTTGGTTTCAAACAAACAACGAACACACCACGTGAGCGTGTCACATGCCTCCATCCCCCCCGGCTTTCTTCTGGCCCGGTAACAGCATGAAACATGAGCGTTACATGAGTGTTCCGATGTCACATGCCACCCCTCCCCCCCCCCCCGCTTTCGGGCCTGTTACCATATGAGCGTACCGACGTCAGCCTGCTGCAGCAACTCATCGCACTCGTCCAGCTCGACCTGCAGCTGGGCCGATTGTCCCTGGATCTTGGCGATGTACTCCTGCATGGACGGGATCAGGCCCTCCTGAAAGCAACAACCAGCACATCTAGTCTCCTTTTTTATGTATTTATTTTTTTGTAATTTTATTCACTTATTTGCAGAATAATAGTTATTGCCAACTGTTTCAAGGATAAGGCGGGGGAGGGGAGTTTTCTAGCAGTTTATTATCCTCAAAGTGGTTCTAGATACCGCGCGCACTTCTCTTGTAAAACGCCCCCTCCCCCCCCCCAAAAAAAAAAATTTTGTATACCCAGTAACCCAGCCCCATTCTGTTTAGTTTTTTTGTATGTTCCAAGGATAGTAGTTATGTGCGGATGGTTGCTGGTGTGTGGCTTGTGGTTCCTGGTAAAAAGCCCCCATTCCCACTCCCCCCCCGGCCCCTTCTGTGTTAAGTTTTTTTTAATGATACATCGGAGGTCGGTGATGTGCCGGTGATTGGAAATCTAGGATGTAACAAAACATACTCTATTCATATCATTGCTATTTAATTGCTATTTAATAATTACAGTGTATTTTGACAGATTTTTGTAACTGGTTTGTGATTCCATCTTTTCCTATCCATTAGTATCGGAACAGAAGAGGTTTAGATGTATTTTCACTTCATAACTCCAAACTGAACCCCATTCAAAAAGAACACACACACACATACCACTTCTTTTTCTAAGCCATTCTCATGCACTTCGGGTTCCTCGTCTACACTGCGGTTTTCAGCAACACTTGTTTCCTCGTCAATCTGCTCGTCGCTTATCGCTTCAAGTTCCTTGGCGATAGCGTCTTCTATCCACGTGTCATCGTCCATCGTCATCTGACCTAAAAATAGAAGTGAAGAGTGAAATTCAGGAAACAACAACAGTGGATGATACCGATGAGATATTCATAATGTTAAACTGACCGAGATTTTCTAACTTTAGGACCTGGGCGATAATAGGGAATTTTCATTTTTAAAAAATCGAAGAGATTATGCACTTGTTATTTGTATGCAAAACCGGCGAATGGTGGCGGGGAGAGGGTGGCGTTGTGAATCAAATCATCGCCAGTAAGAACTGGATAGAGACAAAAAATAATAAATGAAAATAAGAAAATTATCACACGCACGTACATTGAAATAATCCTAGAATGCGAAGAACTTTCGCACTTAGTGAAATTTAGGTGTTTGAAGTGGTGGTTGGCGGCAATCGTGGACCAATCAAAGAACTGCATAAAACCATGGATATTTATTCAGCTACAATGACCTACGTTGTGAATACGTTTGATATTGTAACCACCAAGTTAAACTTCTGAATAATGTTGCAAAAAAACAGGAGAAAAGTCAACGGTCTACATTTTTACACACAGATGTCTACGAATGAATCTGTAAGTGCGATATACCATGGTCACCACCTCAAGCACTAAACTATGTTGAAGTGAGGAAATTGCTCAGATTCATGCCCCGAGCATTCTGGTTTACTGAACTTGCCAATGCATCATTTTATGAGCCCAATCATTGCTTCCTCTACACATCAATAGTTGTTATAAACGAGCCAACCATTGTACCGTTCTATATTAGCAACAAATTAACCATCACTTTTTAATTATTAGGGCTTGTGGTACGCATTAACGATTAGGCTGATATTTAAGAGTGTTTGAGATTAAGGTTGGCTCACAGAGAGATAGCTCCAAGAAACTGCTCCTTATTGATTGAAATAGTCACTGCTTAAATTCACCGTTAAACAAGTCAACTTCATTCACTATGAGGACCTACAGTGGTGATTATTATGCGAGACTAAGCGACTTAATAGTCTACTGGCGTTTACTGAATGCCACTGAAGTAATGAGACAATTATAAACAGCTCCTGTGTCACACTTCCTTTAAATAAAGGATATTGTCCCGCGGTAACTGACATTTGTTTACACAGAGAGGGCATACTTTTTGCATAAAAAATTATACATTATTATCTTTTGAATTGGTATTTCATAAAACAGGACAAATTACAACTTAAAAATACGAGTTTACAGAATAAGGTTATACATATTTCTGCATCCAGCAGTTTAATGAGTGTATTTTTACAGACAACACATTACCCCTTCACTTATATTCAACAATCACACTTACGAGTAAAACCGGGAACATAAACATTTCATAGCTGAGGCTGGAAGCTTATTTTTCCCCACTTCGCTAAAAGCAAATGGCTAACTTGGAGCTAGCTCCAAGAAACGGCATGCTAGAAAGTTTATACGCACCGCTCTGACATAGTCCCAGTGGACCCTTTCTGTCTTCCTAGGTCAGAAAGGGTCACAGTTCCTGTAAAAGAAATGACCCTTGATCTCAATTTTCGCGACTGTAGATCTTTCGGCGCACGTTCCAGGACACTGAGGTTCAGAGTAGCATGCCTTTTCTTATAAAACACACTTAGAAGTATCCTGGCGCACTATTTTCGACCTCGTCCAAACTACCAAAGTGGAGTAAAGAGTGGTTTTGCAACTGCGGATTCATTGTTGTTGTGGGCGATGATGAGAGATTCTATATTCTGATCTGAAGAAAACATCTATTTTTCTCATTACAAAATTGTTATTTGACCATAAAAATTGTGGGCCATAATTTATAATTTGGTTATTTATGTGATGCACCCTTTCTAAAATAACGCCATTAGCCCCAGTCGTGCGCCGAGATTGCAAAATTGAGATCAATGACAAGTTATATTATAGGAACTATGACTCTTGCTTCCCAGCAAGAGTCATCTAGGACTACGCTCTGACAGTGATATATACGAGGTTATTCAAGTCAGAGCTGTCTTGGTGACTTGCAGCTCATATGTGGTCACAAAGGCGGAGCCCATAAAAGACACCATAACCACTACATCAAAATACTCAGTAAGTGATTCTAAGCAATTGTCGTACCTACAACCTCTTTAGTGCTTGAAATGGTGACATATCTGTTCAGTCAGTCACTAAGGGCCCGCCGACTTGCATTAGTCAAGTTATGGCTTCATTAAGCAAAAGACCTTTCTAGAGACGTTATTTTTACCTATCATGAATTCAGACATTCATATACATTTTGTCAACAAAATTCAACATTTTTTTAAACTCAAGTGCTAAATATTTGATTTCTTCATTGAATTATTCATATTTTCTTCTTCGTTCTGATCGGTAAAACTTCTTTGTTTACATCCGCCATGTTCATCTCTGAGGAATGACAAGAGAGGTAAGCATCAGAATAATACCGACAAATTACAGTCAGAGGAAACTGGTTCTCACGGACACTCTAGAGTGGTAGTAGCTTTGGTATTTAATTATGTGTCTCCCCCTAAGGGAAACATATGTAGCATTTGGTGTGTCCGTCCGTCCGTCTGTCTGTCTGTCTGTCTGTCTGTATGCCCGCCCGTCCGTTTGTCCGCTGTGAGTTCTTATGAAATTAATGAGTCGATTTTTCTCAAAGCATACAGACAAATTGGGATACATGTATAGATGATGCCCGTCTCATTTTTTTCGTTCCTTCAAAAATTCTATTTTTGGCAAATGTTTAAATATAAGGAGGTTTCGTGCATTTTTTCACTTTCCAGGCTATATCTCCAAAATATTTCGGTGGATAAGGCTCAAACAAGAAGAACACACAAATGTATAGTGCAAATGTATAGTGCAAAGTTTCTCTTTATTGCCGCTGAAAATGTGTTTTTGGCGAATTTTTAAATTTTTTATTTTTAACTCTTTTTTGGCCTTATTGTTGCGATATCTCCGCAACAGTTTGCTGGATTAGGCTGAAACGTGGCAAGAAGGACCCACATATAGTACAAATATTTACTGCGAAGTTTTTCTTCATTTCCGCTGACAATATATTTTTGGCGATTTTTTTCTTGGGCCATATTGTTGCGATATCTCCGAAACAGTTCGTTTGATTAAGCTGAAGGTTGGATTTCTTCTGTAAAAATGCATTTTTGGCGATTTTTTTCAATTTTTTGGGTTCACCAATGTTGTACTTTTAAGCAAGGAATTTTTTCCACGTGACTGACTGGGGGCGGAGGAGACATATCCGTTTCTGTTTTAACAATCTGAACATTTTTTTTTTTACCCTCGGACCCCTTTGCGATAATAGAGATTTTTGCATATTTACACGCTTCAAGCGTATCGGAACATATTTGGTTTTTTGCCCCCTCCCCGCCCCTCCATGACTATATGACTAAACAGTATATATCGCAGACATGAGCAGTAAGGGTTAGCTCAATATAAATTTTTTTTCGAGCTGTGCGCAAACAAATTTGCGCAAGTGCAGCATATGTGGAAAAATAAAATTAATGCAACCTAAATACCTGAATAGGGGTGTGTGTGAGAGCGTGTATTTAAACTATATTATTCAATTGTTTAGCGAATCGCTCCAGTAATGTGCTCCGAGCAAATTTGTATGCAAATTTACAGACAAGTTAGTGATTTGATTTGAACAAGCAACAAATTAATATTAGAGTCTGTTGATTGAATATCATTTTGAGTATTATTTTGCGTCTGTATTAGTTACGATAAATTAGTATACTTTTGAAAAATTAAAATGGATAACAACGAAGCATCTAACCCTTCGACTGGCGTATATGAGGCAGAGATGTTGACCAGATTTGATAACGCAGAAACGAGTAAGTGTAATATTTTCATATTTTATGTTTATTAATTTGAGGAACATGCTTGATCGATTTTATGAATTTTATGAAATCGAAATGTAAAATTCAACCAAATTTATTTCTTAACAAACATTAACCCATCCTTTAACCAACCAACCTCACTCACTCCCGCCCAATCCCCCTCTTACCTATCCCTTCCAGTACAGTATAATCCCTACAGATTACAATATACTTTATTACTGATCCAATACGGCCAAATCTTAACTTTTTTGTTGGGTATTGAGATGCATTTAATGAGTGATTCACTGTGTGTGATTGATTATTATTAGTGAGCTCAGAACGTTAAATATTCTGAATATTCTGCCCGATGCTGTTTCCTCATATGAACTGTGTGTATGATTAATGCTGCAGTGCCAGTCGAAAGCAAATTGTCGCTTCAAAAGACACGTAATAAGTTAGTTCCGGTACATTGTTTTTTTTATTCAAAATTATAGAAACGGCGATAGATCTTCCTGCGAAAATGCTTACTTCTGAGAAAGGACTGCAAGAGCTTACAGATGTTTTTCGCGTCGAACTTGGAGGCGACAAGTTTCTTACAGTCGTTGTGAAATGGCACTTAAAATATATGTTGATCACATTTATTTTCCTCTTTATTTAACAGTTTGGTGAACAATTTCAATTGTCTATTCATTGTCAACATCGTTTGATTGAGTTTCCAGGATCTGTAATGAGAAAAAAATCTTGTTTTCTAAATAGGCTGACGATATTTTGAACTTGCTCGTCTGTGCCTGTTCCAAGAACACCGGACACGGTACAGAATTCCAGAGGAAAAAGGGTGAAATTACAATCGAGAAATTCAAGCTAGTTGCAGTTCATTCCCAAAATAAAGTAAGAATGGCATAGTGTAGGCCAGAGGACTCACATGGCGTCTGATATTTTCATGCGATCTGCATCAGAAAAAATCAGCGTCGAGCTTGTAAAGCTATTTTACAACCAGAAGAAACATCTGTGCGCCGGCTACCCACGATTTTTTCTTGATCCTGCGGAATGGGCCAAATTTTCACATGGAATTTCATGATTTTCTTTTCGGAGAAAAGGGAACACAGCCATATTTTCTACTTGCTGACCATTTTGACGACGAGAAAGAGTTTAATTGGGTGCGGCATTTGTTTACCTTTTTAAACTTTTCAAAGTGAAGATAGGAGGATGGAGAGGGGAGGATGGGGCTGTGAAATGATGATAAAAATGTACGAAAATTTTTCCTTACTCCCCTCCCCCCCCCCCGAAATTGTGTTGACCCTACCCACTCACCCCGTTCTAAAAGCTCGTCCCTTTGAATCCCTTTAATTATGTTAGTGTTTCCTACATCCTTCAGCTACTGTGTTTACACATGAAGTCCTGCTGTCTCAACATCCAGAGATTAAAGAGGTTAATGTTGTATCTTGGACTCATTTTATGATCATTTTGTTTCCTTGACATCCTTGCCACGGTAAAATTGCAATTGGACAAGTACATGTCGCACGTATTATATCTATACATTACCGTTGTTTTAAACACAGTTTCAAGTAAAAAAAAAAGTGTTGAAAACTTGAGCAAATATTTAACAATTTGTGAGATTAGGGATAAATTAATAATAGCCTCACGCAACTCCTTCTCATGTGGGTGAGTCTCTGGATTTACTTTTTCCTCGTCGTAGAGATCTGTGAAAAGATATCGATAAGTTTAGAATATTTATCACAGTAACTTCCCTCGGGGTTGTGCGGGATGCACTCAGATATTTGAAAATAGGAACTGTTGACGATTTCGTGCAGTTATTAACTGTGTTGGTCTATCAAAGCTACCGAACATTGCGCCTGTTTTAATAAATAGTGTGACTCGTGTAAACTTAAGAGGGTGTAAAATTTCGCATATGGATTTGCTTAAAAATTTGGTTTGGGTGGCATAATCTCACGGATGCAGATCTCTGAGATCAAAGAGTGAAATTAAACTGTAGATTTCAGAACAACTTCTTAAGTTTAATGATTTGACGGACTGCGAAGCTACATTGTTAACTTCACCAATAGTCACTGAAACTGTCAAAGAGTCAACGGTGATAACGCGAAGAACACTACAAAACCTCATAAATAAAAAACAATCACAGCCTCCCTAGAAACTCAGATGACGTGCACGACTAGGTTTCCTTCCGAATCAAAAACCACGTCGAAAAAAACACAAAAACAAAATTTCGTTCTCGTAAACACATAACTATACCACGGATTAATTTTCCTCAGCAGACAGTAGGCTAGCGAACGTCTCTGCTCCATTTGCTTATTTCATCGCTACATACTTTCTATACTTAATTCCAAATTATGGATATGAAACAGAAACACCACTAGAGTAAACATTTTCCGTTGAAATTACAAGCAATTATGTTAACTTGTCGATCGATGCAACCAACGAAACGAGATGAATATCGTATTGATAGCAACTATATGCCTTTTGTCAATTCTGTTGACCATTGTTTTTGGAGTCTTGTTGGCGAAGTCCAAGTTTAAGAGAACATTGTTACGTTGCCTTTGTTTGTGTTCATTTCGTCGACCAAGAAAGGACAAAGATAGCGACAGCGAATCTGGTTCAAGTGTAACAATTTATAAACTAAGAAACAAAGAATTTCTTAACAACACCCAAATCGTCCAAACGCAAATACCGAAAGTCTTCCACTGAGCTTAGGACCTTCGATCAGACTTCAAATTAAAGTAAGTACAATAAAAAATCCTAATAAATACAATAATGTAAACTAAACAAAACTATTTCTTTTTAAAAGCTTTTCATGATTCTCTTATGAAAAAAGTTCCTTATTTCAAGGTAGTCTCATTCAAGTGGTGCACTGTGATTTTTTGATGTGAAACAGTGACAAGATAATCTTACAGACACCCCTTTCACCTCTCACTTTAAATCTGTAAATACATCAAAGCTTCTGTCTCGAAGCTATTTTAAATAAATAAATGGGTAGCCAGTTTTATTAGCGTAAGAACCATGAAAATGAAAATAATACTTTTTATTGTCTTGCTTTACTGCGAATACAATTTCCCGCAGATAAATATTGGTTGTATTTATTGCGAGTGTGCACCTGTTATTGGCCATCTTTTGTGTTAATCGCCAGACTTTATTGTTTGGCCAGAATTCATTTATAATAATTGGACAAGACATTTGACGTTTTATAATACTCTTATTCGTGAGCTTCCTATTTTAAGTGAAGGAGAATATGTACAACTTCAAATATTGCACATGACTGACTGTTTTCTCCTCAACTGCAATGAATACTAGAATTTACCTACATGCATCCCGGCGTTCAAGTAATTAGTCACAAGGATTGTTATATTTGAATATATCTGAATATATGATAATGTGTCAGATTTTTCTACAGATAAAAATAATCCCATAGATAGAAAGAAGGATATTATTTCACATAGAAAAACGCAGAAAAACGACAACTGTGAAATAGAGCTTGAAACAGTTCATAGATATTTTGAATAAGTTTTTTATTGAGGTTTTTAAGTTGAGTTAAACGTTTTCAGTAAAACAGCCACATACCTATAACTGCTACTTCATTCATGTACAGTTCTGAGATATTTTGAATAAGTTTTTTATTGAAGTTTTTAAGCTGAATTAAACCTTTTCAGTAAAAAAATCTACATATCTTTGAAAGCCAATTCATTCATGCCCAATTCGTGAGTCAAGTCGGTTTCATTGTGTGCTGTAGTATTGCTTCCTTTTGTATTATTTGCAGGAGCCAAGTGTTGATCGTTGTTTGCTTCAGTATTATTTTCTTGACTGTTATTTGCCGTAGGCTCCCTAGGTGTGGCTTTGATTAAAATGCGCTCAAGAAAATTAGACATTATTTATCTAAATATTGATTTTATGTTATTATTATTATTATTATTATTATTATTATTATTATTATTATTATTATTATTATCATTATTGTCTAATTATTGTTTGGCTTTATTTTCAGAAGAGGTGTATTTCTAAATGCGAATTCTATACTTTCTTCAGTTTCTTTTACTTTATCATTTTGGGTTTCATTAACTGCCCACCAAAAAGTCATGTTACAGCATGACGTAACATTAATGTCTATGATGCTACTGTGATTTAAATATTTTGACGTTTCACTAACTTCAGGCTTTCTTTGAAAGTCTAGGTAGCGAAAATCTGGGTATGGCAAGATTGGGTAGGAGAAAGGGTTTAATTTTGTTGTTTAATTTTCTCTTCGACGCCGACCACAAATCGTCGGCTTCAAGAAATTTATCCAAAGTTGCAGCAAAGTCGTTTATTTAGAACCGGAACAATGGGTTTTCGGTAACGAAAAGAAACGTCAGATCTAAACAGCGTTTTTATCCAACGGACATTACGATGCATAAGCGTTGGTCCATGGTCCATAAGTCACAACCAAATTACAACCAGATTTAATTTTGCAAGAGGGTTTTGCTCATCTGTGGTCTGTGCCAATCAAAACAAATTAAAACTATAACTGAATTTCGCTAGCAAAATGCTAAAAATACTTGACAAAAATTAAAACGCAAAATACTTCCTTCAATGGATTATTTTTTGAATGATATAAAGTATTTTACAACATGCATACAGTGTATTATACAACTATGTACAGAGCTTATAATATTCTAAAAATAGGACCACTGTCAAGAAAAAACTCCATAGGTTGATAACTTAATACAGCTAAATATATTAGCAAACAACATAGCTTGAATACGTCTTATAAGCCGAGCAGTGTTTGGTTAACAGCTTGTCAAGTCTTAACTAGGTTTAATCTTGCGATGTGGCTAGGCTTGCTGACACAACTTCAAATTGTCGTTTTATCGACATCAGAATGTTTACTGGAGTACAGCATATCAAAAGCTTTGTTGATGCAGCTAGCAATATTGCAAAAATTTGTAAAAATTGTGTTTAAAAAAACTGTGAAATTTTCAATATTCAGAATCTTATTTTTTTGTAGCCCCAAGTGTAATTTTCACTACTCACCAGCGAAATCAACCTAGTTCATGTACTTGATTACATTGCAAACAGCTCTTTACTATTACGCTGGGAAGCACTTATCAGGTTCAGTTTTTCAAGTACTGAGTATGTTATTACTGTGCTGATAAGCAGGACTGTCACAATTACTACTATTAATTTATAGTAATCAATAATAATCAGGCTAAAAATGCAATTAGGACTGTGAAAAAGAACCTCAACCATTGAAACCAATAAGTGCATGTAGTCTTGACTATTAGCTTCACATTAACCAAATATTATGTTCAATATATTGCTTTGCTAGCACAAATTCATTGAGTCATTTCAAACACAATTTATCGTATTTGAGGTTTCTCTGCTCCACGATTTTTGTTGAATACACATATGTCTTAAAAAGAATTTCGACTCATAATCATTAATGTAAAATTTGCTAAACACACATCGTATATTATTTAGGTTTTAGGACAAAACCAACGCTCAAAATGAAAATCGTTTCCAGTCATAATAAAATATTTCACAACCAAGCAATATGCCAGTGGAAATTTAAAGCAACTTTATAATTGCACAAATACTGAAATTCTTTAAACCCACATTTTAAGTCTTCATGTGAGCGGAATTCAACTGCTTGCAAATTTATGTAAATATTTTGAAATCGCATGTCCTTGCTTGAATTTTTAAAATATCAAGAACTCGAGCGTTATATAAATATAAAATTATTACAATTGATGCTTTGATAATTTCAAGCTATATTTTGACTGTGTTGACAATTAAACTAAGTTTTCTCTTTTCTATCTCTCATTATACATTTATAAGGACAATGGCCCTGACTTCGAACACGCCGTCGTCAGATGTGTCAGGCATTACCCTGTCACTTCATATGCAGTCTGCCTGTCTATATGATTCGCGAAAAAATCCCTGTTGACCTTTAAAGTGTTCAAACATATTCGATTGTGCAACTTTTCCTGGCAGCCATATTGCAATGGGTTTATTTAATTTGTTTGTTGAGACGATGACACAGGTATAGACTTCGTAAAGTGGTTTACTAAGTACCTGCATTGCCATTGCATGACTAAAAAAATCTTGACCTTGGCCGCGTTGAACATATGCAGGCAATAACTATTGCGCGATTTGTTTCCCATGAAACATTTAAAATGTGACGCTATCAATGATGTCATCAAATTCAGTGCGTTAGACCCAAGTGGAACAAAAGCATTCATTTATTTCGACTGGTTCAAAACCTTAGTTTGTTCTCTATTGTTACCACTGTTGCAAAATGAAAATAACATGATAGATTTAATTTTTACATGCCTAGTATGTTTAAACCTTGAATCATGATATCTGTTGTGAGCCACCTCTCACAGTAAAGCTCAGGAGTAAAGTCCCAATTCAATCTTTACTGAACAGTTACTCAAATCCTGATCTTTGAACTTATTGAGAACAGTAACGCTAGACAGATTTACTGCTACTTTTAATATCTGTTGAATCTGTGCACATTTACCGTAATATATTAAACTGGAAATTAAAATACGAAAAAAAAAACACAGATGGCGGAGGAGAAATTACCAAAGATTAAAACCACCAAATTACTCATAAAATAACATTTCAGTATAACGTTTACACCAAAGACTTTATATTTTACAAAAAGAACATAAAATATAACATAAAACACAAATTTAAATAAAATTTCATGGAAGCGGAACAAATCGTGTTTCAACTGCCCTTTGCAGTCTGCAGCCACTCTAGTTAAGCAAATGCTTTCTGCTTTCTGCAATTGACTGCATATAGTTTTAGGTGGAACTTTCCAATTCAACTGCATTATTTATTTAGACCAAGAAGCTGAAAAGCTGAAGAACTGATAAAAAGTATTTTCCTTATCTGTCCAATAGAAAAAGTAATCAAAAGATTTTTCTAAACCATATCCCGTAAGTGAACCACAACACCCATAGTTTAAAAACGGGAAAATATTTCGTGCTTGGTACGAGTATAGCATAACTCGTCCTGTCCTTTGAACGTGCAAATACATAGACTAATCGAAGCCTGCCTTACACAGGTTTCAATTGCTTATTCTTAGCTCAAAATTCTCTGGAGAAGAGGTCTCAGTATTACAACATAAGCGACAATGGTATTTTTTGTTCACTTTCTTTGTTAGTGATCGGCTTAAGATCAGACCATTGTGCTTCTGAAATTTGGCTTTTGCTGCTAGGAATTTGTTATGTCTTTATTTATAATATTTGACTCAACCTTGTATGTCATTGGTGCTCTTTATTCAGACTCATTTAAGGTATTGTTCCTTAAAATTATTGAAACCATTGTAGTTCCATAAGATATCTAGGCAAATGTTAATATTTTTACTTTTTATAGCAAAACTTTAAATGGCAATAGTGCATTTTACATGCAGATATATAAACGCTTATAAAAATGATTTATAACATAGAAATAGGTAGAATAAGATGTGGCAGGAAGTGGGCAGGGGAATGAATACGTAGTTTATGTGCTGATTTGAATTTAGAAGAAATGACGAAACACTTTATACATTTTTAGTCACTACTAGGGAAACAACATTAAAATTTGGCAGTACATCGTAATTCAAAATGCTTATTCAACATAATTGAACAAACTAATTCATATCCTATATGCAGAAAATTATCATCGCCCATAATCAGAAATATTTATTTAACTGTATCGCTTCATGCCTAATCATAGGATAATAGCTGCTATATTAACAACTCATTAACCTTCTTTTTTAATTAATAGGGGTTTGATAAGTATCATGCGTAAGGATGAGCTTTAGAACTATGTTTCATGCTTGGTTAGCTTATAAAGAATTAGCTCCAAGAAACAGTTCCTTGATGGTGTATATAATTCTGGCTCCAATCGGGCATTGATATGGATATACCAGTAAACTCACTCATTTTGAGGGGACATTGTGGCGACATTGTGAAAAACAAACTACACGCAAGTGTTTAGAAGAGTTTGCTACAAATGTGTCGCAATAACTGAATTTTGTTTACATACAGGAGCAATTATGGCTCAATATCTTATTAATGGAAATTTCAAATAACATATAAAAATTTGCAACGTGTAAAAAACCGTTTTACAAAATGAATGTATACCAGTTGCTGTACCCAGCAGCTATTTGAGTATATCTACATAGAAAACCCACTACCCCTTTATTTTAATATCTCTTTAATTTTACAATCTGGCATTT
Organism: Protula sp. h YS-2021; assembly: GCA_949752745.1. NCBI lineage: Eukaryota > Metazoa > Annelida > Polychaeta > Sabellida > Serpulidae > Protula > Protula sp. h YS-2021. Next base: position 37,202,967 of record OX457032.1, on the reverse strand, counting down.
AAAACCTGGAACGTAAACACATATTTGACAGCTAAGGCTGGAAGTTTATTTTTCTCTACTTTAGCAAAGAAATTAAACTGCTGTGCACTCAGTTTTCGATACCAATACATGCTTAAGATAATGATAAGAGTAATTATAAACTGTCTTTTTTTATTCGTTGGTACATGCCTCAGACTTAATATTGAAAGATGTTAATGGGGCTGTCACAATCCGTAATTTTCCTATTAAATAATTGATAAAGAATATTGTATTTGTTTCGCTCTTGTTATCTTCTCACTGTCATTATCACCTGTTTGCTGCTCGGTCGCCTTCAATTGCTCTGTTTGCCATTTGGATATATAACGTGTGAAGAGTTTCAAAGGCGAGTCTGAAATCATAAATAAAGGCGGTACTAAACCGGCATAAATTCTGGCTGGCGCTAGCTAAAGTAACGTTGAGTGTTAACATCCGGTGTAAGTTATATTGAAAAGACAATTAGGTGAATACTTTTAATAAATATAATTAGATTTTTTATTATACTATGGGTGTTAATTTAAAATTTAAAATAAACAAATGAGAGCGTTACTAAACAGCCTTCAGATTTCCTTCAAAAGAAATGCTGTCTATTCAGAATTTTTTTCCGTTTTTCAAAGGCAGCATTGTACAGCGACATTCAGTGTAAGTTTGTATAACTTGGACTGGTATATAGAATTCAAAACTCAGAACACAGATTTTATTCCTGCGGTCTGAAAAACACGGAAAGCCTTGTAGGTCGGCCAGAGATACATGCAGAGTAAAGTAAAGGCTTGTATCTAGGCTAATAGATATCAAAACGAGGCTACAAAAGTCAGGCCATAAACGAAACCATTTCCAGTATATCAAAATTCTCAAAAAGTGATTTTAATCAATTTTTAGTATTTATACCAACGTTAGCGCTTAAAATGCACTCATTCACTTAGGACCAGCCGATATGCTCTAGCCGAGTTTTGGCTCAAGAAGTAAAAGACAAATTCAGAAAAGTTACATGCATTTCAGGAATTTATGCATTTAAACTTTTTTCAGAAATTTGCTATACAACTACTTTTGGGAATTATCCACATATTCTGCTTCGTTCTGATGGGGGAAAATCCCAGTTTTACCTCCACTCTGAGGAATGCCAGGAGATAGGCAGAATATTATACTACTAATTTGTGCTGAGATAATATACACGCATCACGCATGAAAAATATTTTATTCAGTTCTTAAACAACAAAGTGTTTTATTTAGTTTTCTTGCAGCAAATGATATAACGCTTTGATGTACTTTCTTAGTAATTCATCCAATATACACTTTCATTATACAATATTCCTGTGTAACTAGTTGCGTTTAAAGCCAAGAGGAAACAAACGCCAGTGAAATATATATTAAAAGTAATTATACAGCGAAATATGAATATTGGTAGTAAATTTGCATTGATTTCCTTTAGATATCTTTTAGCAACTTATAAATTAGCATCCACTGATGCAGTATTTTTTTAATTGTCTTCCTAACAAAAAATATAGATATTTCGTGACATATTTTTACTAAATGACTCAGATTTAAAATTCATAGCTGTGTCATTTGATATCATTTAAATATTTTCTTAAAAATGTGAATTGGGATCGACACATTAGGCTTTTGCAATAACTGTCCAGCAGTATTCACGAAGTCCGGGAACCCGTGGCTCCGAATTCTTGCGTCGGGTTTCGATTTTTTTAAGTCTGGAGCCCTGCTGACTCTCAACTTTTCGTGTTTTTTTTTGCAGATTATTTCTGCAATGTACTCATACCCATTACCATTTCTGCATTGGATGAAAAGACTGTTTTGTTGATCAGTATGGCATAATAGTAGAAAGGTGTCTCAGAGCTTAAAAAATTGAGTTTGGTTTTTAGACTTCGTGGGACTGGTCTTACCACATCAGTAAAGGGGTCATCATTCGTCTGTATGTGCGTATCTATGCATGTAAATTTTACAGTATTTGACCGCCGGAACGCCTAGGGCGCTTAAAATCAAATTTTTAAAAGATGGGGCTGGGCGTTTAACCGAGCAGATTGGCATTTAAACCAATTTTTATGTGATTTTTCTGTTCGGTTAAACGCCCATCCCCACCCAACACACAGAAAAATGAAAAGAAATAGCACGGTCAAATTTTAATTCCAATTCAGGCAAATCCAATAAGACAGTGTTTTTGTTCTTATGATAAATTGATCGTGTAATTCCGATTCGAATTCCTGAAAGTAAGCTTCGGTGGCCTCGCCACTGTTGTTTTCATCTTCATTTTCACCTACGACTGCTGCATCCAGAGTTTCTGCAATATGGTCATTTAAGAGTCTATCTTTACTGCCATCTGGAGCAAGAGTTATACCACAGGATTTGAGCGATTTCTGAATGGCATCAACAGGTACAGCCCTCCAGGCAGCACTTATCCAGTTAATAACATCTTGATTAGAAGCCATTTTCAAATTTCCAGCTGCAGTACGTTCTTCCCTTCTTCTCCATATTTACCACTGGTTTCTGACTTTGCGCTTGAAACATGCATTCAATGATACGTCAGCCGTCTGACATATGCTCGTGCAACCTGACGGAATAAACATAACAACGGTGTCTTTTGTTGATATAATCTCGGTAAGCCTGCATTATGTGGATTAGGGACTGATCAAGAGCAATTCTGTCTAACCAGTCTCTAACTTGTTCTCCAGTCATCCGTCCGTTCGCACTGGCTGTTATACGAACATTTACGTAGCGCTGCAATTACTGGCGGAGGAATCTGACCATGTGCTTCCTCTTTGAAGACAATATATGCCGGTAGTTATGTTCCATTTGCCAAGGCTGATAAAGCCTTGGCTTGGAATTTCTTCGCTGCGCCGGTTGTTGTTATGCGAATGTCTTTAGCACCAAGAACGTTGGTTGTATTGGATGGCGCCATATCAAACTTCACTTGAGTTTGATTCATGTTGCCAAGCGGGTAGTTATTTTCTCTCCGTTTTGGTTTTATTGTCTCACAAAATTGATGAATCTGTTCAGCAAAATCCCTTACCAGCTTCTGATTATCGTTCGTACCCCTGCAAATACCGACAGCATTGCGCTTCTTCTATCGTCTTAGCCATCCATCATTGCCTTTGAAGCCATCCATACTGGGTATATTTCTTGAGCCTTCGCTGTCAAATCATTGTTGCTGATGAGTCTTCGGTGTCCCCAAAAAAGAACTTAAAAACGTGTGCATTTAGCTCATTAATAGAACCTTTCCAAAGAATGAACAAAATTTATTTTACAGTCCTTCCTCACTTATCTGACACTACCAGTTTGTCGATGATACATAATTAAACAAACCACTGTTATATACTGCTTTCGCTGATTATCCGCCACCTCTCACCACCAGATCTTAGCGGATCCCGTGAACGGATAATCGAGAGTGACTGCATTTACCGTTTGTACAAAGGACCATAAAAACAACGCACTTCAAAGAACATCAGCCTGCTGTTACTACCGCCGCATGCTTTATCTCGGTCTCTAACAACTAAGTGATGATGCACATAGAACAGCTGCCATGAAAAATATTGTGTATATATGAAAACTAGAAAAATTCTCTTAAAAAGTCTCCCAACTTTTTGAAGACTTTTCGAACACTGCTGACCAGCATAAACAAAAACCATACCAAATAAACATTTTCTATAATTGCAGAGAATTGAAGGGAAGAATTATGTGTATATATGTTCTGTAGCATTTTTCACTAAATGAAACAAGCTCCATGAAACAGACAACTTATGATTAGGAGGTAAATGGGTGTTCTACTGCAGTCGATCATCGTAACGTCATCAATCACGTGACATCATCAAGCCCCTCGCGGAACCCTAATATCGTCTGTCAATCACCAATGAATCATCAGACTCGTGAGGACATAATATGTCAGACACCCTCCACTCCCCTCTAACCCTAACTGTAACCCTACCGGTAATAACGCCAGTCAATCATCGTAACGTCATCAATCAATTATCGTGACGTCAGACCCCCCTTGGCATCAAAATTGTGTGTGAAGAGGTAGTAGCAGTGTTGGTGGAGGATGGGAAGTGGAAATTTAAGGTAAGTGAAATTCTTTGGAAGACTCGTAATATTTTTCATCAGCAAAGTAATTAAAGTCCTCTAAAATGGTTTAATAATGTTAGCTTCTTTCTAGACTTCGAGTATATTTGAATAGTCTGATAAACAGCTGTTTTAGTCGACGCTTATAAACGGGTCGAAGGTCATCACTTGCTCTTTCTCGCGCATCTTCAAGTCCTTGTTCTTCATATTCTAAAACCTTTTCTTGAAATTTATCATCATGCTCATTATATATTTCTTGAACCATATCATGCCAAACAGAGTCTATTTCTGACTCACAGTCAGAGCTGCTATCATCGGCATTCTCACCAGAGTGCTTCATATGCGTGGCTGAAACTTCTTCGCTGTTGTATGACGCACCACATTCTATATAAGCATATACATTAATTTCATCCATGTTAACTCTTTGACGTTTAACTGAAGACTTATCTAAAGTTTCCGTGAAAGGCATTTTTATCTCCCATTCTTCACTCACTTCTGTGCTTGCTTTAAATGCCTTTTAAGACTTTGTGGCCAGTCGTAAGATTTCGACCGAATGTTGCATTCATGTCTTCCTTTTGATTCCACATCCACTTTTCAAATGACAAATAAGTCTTTGAATGGAAATATATGAAAATAACAAAAACAATTGCAACAACAATGGCAACAACAACAAAAGCAACAGCAACAGCAACAACAGCAGCAACAACAACAGCAGCAACAACAACAACAGCAACAACAACAACAGCAACAACAACAACAACAATGGTATGCCCTCTCCAATCCTACATGGTGGAAGAACCATGACACATTACAGCTGTCATGTGACTAAACATCACATGTCGGCAGTTGTTAATATTGGCACATGCCTTATATCTGCATCCGCCTACCCTGTTTACACAGTCCAAGAATGGTTAGTTCAGCAAACATTAAGTCTATATAGATCTGATTGAAAAATATCATAATACTTCACAAAGATAAAGTCTTAATGAACGTTTTAGTGAAAGAATGATTCAAATCTGTCAAGAAGTTTTAAAGTTATGGGCTGTTGATGTTGTCATGCCTTACATGCTAGCCATATGGTAAAACAAGGCAGAGGACTGGTTTATCCATACTGAACTGGCTGCCATTGTTGTCGCATCAATTGTTTCAAATGAAAAGCTGAAATGCAGTAGAACACATATTTCCCCCTACTCTTATGTTGCAAAAATAACTGCTCAATGAAGTTATATAAAAGCATTACTACTTGTCGAATACATTATAATTCAATGCCATTTGCTACATTAAACAAAATATAACTGCCATATGCGCAAATTTTCATAGTTTTTGCTAATTTTTTTTTGTTGGTAGTGCATGATATGAGTTTTAGATATTCATATTATAGATACATTCTTGTAAGATGAACTGTTTATATTGAGTTTCGTATTTTATAATACTGACTTTCGTCGTGTATTATATGTTCTTATGAAGCAATATTTTAAATGTTTCTGTGTAAAAACTAAACATTCATGTGAAATGATTGAACAAGTTTTAATTTCAATATAGCAGTTGCGCTCATCCAGCGTTTCTTGCTCTAAAACACCGCTATATCCGGTTTGAGCGAAAATAGAAGATCAGTTGTTCTTCTGAAAGATGATAATGAGTGTTTAATTGTGACTATTGTGTTTTGTTTAAGTACACTACAGTGGACACATTTCTCGAAAAATGCTTCCAGTAAACGATTTTCAAAGTAAGTAAAGTGTTTATTATCTGTGTTTTTATTTTACCTCGATGCTTTCTTGCCGGTTGGCCACGTCAGTCCTGTGACTAACCAGGTGAAGGGGAATAAATGGACGACATTTGGTGTTCGGATAATTCTTTTAAAAAATCCAAATAAATTATATGTTTATTGCGAATTATTATTCAGGAAATCTCGAAGAATTATTACAAGAAATTAGGCTTATTAGTTGTTAAAATCTTTCGTACTTAAGCTTCAAGTGGGAGACCCAGAATCGGTTGGGATCGAAGAATGGGAGCCTCGAGGAAGCTAATTTGAAGCGGAAGTTTCAGTTGTGTATCTTATGCGCGATATACTCAGGAGAGTACACGTTATGATTTATCAAAGTTGATAGTGTCATTTTTTGTCCGAGAAAAAAAAACAAAGCGAGCAAACTGATAGCTTTTTTGTTGTTGTTGATATCGCCTTCCTCATTTTCCGACGTAGTTGTTATTGTTCGTGGTGTAGCTCTCTATGTTATTTTGTACTGAGTATTTTGTAATATAGTAACAGAGTTGATGATTTTTGTGTGTTCGACTGTACGCAAGGAATTTGCTATGTTTTGTGTTGGTAACATTTGACTGTACCTCATCTATCAATAACGCGTTTTGTTCCGACTAATTTAAGGTATAGAACCCTAAAATATATATAAAAAAATACTCGTATTTTTTTATCTTAATGTCGGCAAACGCCATGTAATTTAGTGCCTGCGGATTCTGTCAATGGAGGTACGGTGTCAAAAACTTCTCACGGACACAAATAACTTTAATAAGCCGAGTTGAGTGAAATCTTTTGTAAATGGTGAAAGTCCATCAGTTTGGCGTTGAATGTATTCGTTGTGTGTTGAGAAAAATGAGACATGACAGACTAATCTGTGGCTCACGTATTTTTAGCAAAGTTCTATAGATATGACCATGTCTATCTGTTTATCCACCCATAAACAGTTGAAAATCTCGTATATGAGCTGCCATACTTTGTCTGCGCCTGTTGGCCATTGAGTTTTCTCCCTTATTATCCGCCGGGGGATATATATAGTTTTCACTCCGTCCGTCTGTCTGTGCGCTTTCAGTGTCACGCGCCTAGAACATTATTAGTGAATGGATTCATCTCAAATTTTAAGCAGGGCTGGTTCCAATTCTTGTGCAGTGCAGTGACCAGGAATTTTTTAAATACGACAGAAATTGATAAAATGGTGAATTTTTAAACATTTGCAAAATGTGTTTTTGGAGTTAGCATATCCCGTACTCACGCTCATTGAGCCTTTATTACTGGATGGATTCGTTTCAAATTTTACCCAGAGGTGCTTCCAATCCTTGTACAGTGCAGTGACCAGGTATTTTGGAAGTACAACAGACATTAACAACATGGTAAATTGTTAAAAAAAATTGCTTTCAAATTTTGTCAAAACCCGGGCGGATTCATGCTTCTCAACCACCTAGTGTTTTGTAACTTTACACAGTAAAAGAATATATATTTCAATTATTCACATGTTGTTTTCGTGTTATTTTTGTTGTTCAGAAATTGGCGTTGGGCTGGCCGGATTTGGAGTGGCCTTCTTATTTTTAGGAGTTTTGTTATTTTTCGACCGAGGGCTACTCGCCATAGGAAATGTGAGTATTTTGTGCCCATTTTAAAGGCTTGAATTGAAAAAAGGATATATCAATTCGCTATAGTTCGGATTCAAAATAAATATTTATATTGGTTTCGATATATGTATGTATGAAGGAAAAGAAAAATTCCAAATTACTATAAAATAAATATTTGATAATTAAACAATTTTCAGATTTCACCCTTGCGTAAATGTTGTCTGTTTCAGATTTTGTTCATCTCAGGTTTAGTGGTTGTCGTAGGCCTAGAAAGAACTTTTCGCTTTTTCTTCCAACGCCACAAGTTGCGGGCCACCGGAGCATTCTTTGGTGGCATTTTAATCGTACTCCTAGGGTGGCCACTGGTCGGTATGATAGTAGAAATATATGGCTTCATTTTATTATTCAGGTGAGAAGCGTCGAAACCTGTGTCTGATTTATTTTAAAATAGCAATTGTACTATTTGAAATCAGGAGAAGTATTAAATTGAAAATTTGCCAAAATTACGTTTTTTTACTGAAAATAAATAGATCTAAAATAAATAAATACATGTCGCAGTCTTGCCATTACGTCAAAGGAAATGGGGCTGTGGTTGAAACGTTATTTAAATCAGCTCGTCTAGTATTTCCTTTGCAGTGAGACCTAAGAGATAACACCTTAGAATGATCTGAAAATCGTGTAAAATCAAGAAAAAATTAATCCATAAACAATAACCTAGTGCAAAAAAAAACAGTTAATGAAGATTAACGTTATAGTTGTTTCCTTTTTTTATTTATTGCAGCGGTTTCCTTCCCGTAGCAGTTAATTTCCTAAGACGAGTTCCTGTTTTAGGAATGTTATTAAATTTACCAGGAATCAAATTTGTAAGTATTTTAGGTGAAATTAAAAAACAAACAAAACAAAGACAAAAAAAACCAGCCAGCAACGCAGTGAAGCAACATTTCTGAATAGTTAATCCTCTGAAGCAAATGTGTTGTTGACATGAACTGAACTTGCATATATATATATAATATATATATAATTTGCAATCAACGGGTTTGTTCTTTATCCTTCATCGTAACCTCTTGTAAAATTATCAGAAAAAGAATGTGTGTCTTTATGTTAAAAAAAACAATTTTGGTCTTATTTATTACTTATTTATTTTTCTTCCAACGCCACAAGTTGCGGGCCACCGGAGCATTCTTTGGTGGCATTTTAATCGTACTCCTAGGGTGGCCACTGGTCGGTATGATAGTAGAAATATATGGCTTCATTTTATTATTCAGGTGAGAAGCGTCGAAACCTGTGTCTGATTTATTTTAAAATAGCAATTGTACTATTTGAAATCAGGAGAAGTATTAAATTGAAAATTTGCCAAAATTACGTTTTTTTACTGAAAATAAATAGATCTAAAATAAATAAATACATGTCGCAGTCTTGCCATTACGTCAAAGGAAATGGGGCTGTGGTTGAAACGTTATTTAAATCAGCTCGTCTAGTATTTCCTTTGCAGTGAGACCTAAGAGATAACACCTTAGAATGATATGAAAATCGTGTAAAATCAAGAAAAAATTAATCCATAAACAATAACCTAGTGCAAAAAAAAACAGTTAATGAAGATTAACGTTATAGTTGTTTCCTTTTTTTATTTATTGCAGCGGTTTCCTTCCCGTAGCAGTTAATTTCCTAAGACGAGTTCCTGTTTTAGGAATGTTATTAAATTTACCAGGAATCAAATTTGTAAGTATTTTAGGTGAAATTAAAAAACAAACAAAACAAAGACAAAAAAACCAGCCAGCAACGCAGTGAAGCAACATTTCTGAATAGTTAATCCTCTGAAGCAAATGTGTTGTTGACATGAACTGAACTTGCATATATATATATAATATATATATAATTTGCAATCAACGGGTTTGTTCTTTATCCTTCATCGTAACCTCTTGTAAAATTATCAGAAAAAGAATGTGTGTCTTTATGTTAAAAAAAACAATTTTGGTCTTATTTATTACTTATTTATTTTTCTTCCAACGCCACAAGTTGCGGGCCACCGGAGCATTCTTTGGTGGCATTTTAATCGTACTCCTAGGGTGGCCACTGGTCGGTATGATAGTAGAAATATATGGCTTCATTTTATTATTCAGGTGAGAAGCGTCGAAACCTGTGTCTGATTTATTTTAAAATAGCAATTGTACTATTTGAAATCAGGAGAAGTATTAAATTGAAAATTTGCCAAAATTACGTTTTTTTACTGAAAATAAATAGATCTAAAATAAATAAATACATGTCGCAGTCTTGCCATTACGTCAAAGGAAATGGGGCTGTGGTTGAAACGTTATTTAAATCAGCTCGTCTAGTATTTCCTTTGCAGTGAGACCTAAGAGATAACACCTTAGAATGATATGAAAATCGTGTAAAATCAAGAAAAAATTAATCCATAAACAATAACCTAGTGCAAAAAAAAAACAGTTAATGAAGATTAACGTTATAGTTGTTTCCTTTTTTTATTTATTGCAGCGGTTTCCTTCCCGTAGCAGTTAATTTCCTAAGACGAGTTCCTGTTTTAGGAATGTTATTAAATTTACCAGGAATCAAATTTGTAAGTATTTTAGGTGAAATTAAAAAAAACAAAAGAAAGACAAAAAAACCAGCCAGCAACGCAGTGAAGCAACATTTCTGAATAGTTAATCCTCTGAAGCAAATGTGTTGTTGACATGAACTGAACTTGCATATATATATATAATATATATGTAATTTGCAATCAACGGGTTTGTTCTTTATCCTTCATCGTAACCTCTTGTAAAATTATCAGAAAAAGAATGTGTGTCTTTATGTTAAAAAAACAATTTTGGTCTTATTTATTACTTATTTATTTTGGCAGAAACTACGACCTTGAGTTTACGCTCTGTTTTTGTTTTGATTTTTTAGATAGTGGATAAAATTGGAGAGCCCCAAGGAATGGTATAGTGTTCACTTACAGACAGTAGCCTAGTATTTATTTGTGTATCACGTACATACCCAGACATTGAAATGTACCAAAATGTATACTCGGGGTTATAGAATACCCTTGGGCTTTTTTTTAATCACTTTACGTAGAAATTATCAAGTTCACCGAGCTTTTATGTTATGTGCATGGCACAGTCAATTTTATGTCAAGCGTAACTTGGTGAGTTTGATAAGTCTCTAAAGCTTGAAGCCCACCCTCGGTTTGGTTTTATTATGAGGGGCTGTTCCAAACATTCTGCTCCCTGGGGTACACATTTAGCCCTTTTACGGGCTTGCCACCCAACAGACCCCCGGTATCATTTGTCAGACCACTACAGCGTTAAAATCTTGATGCTGCCCAGGGCAGGGCTGGAAATTAGTAGGTCCCGGTGAACCGAGGCCCCTGATTTCGGGTGTGGGGGGGGGGGGTGGCATCTCTGAAACACCGACAATTTTCGTGATGATGTACATATATATGGGGCCTGAAAAGAAAACTTTTCTCTTTGTATTCTTGACTTCTTCTTGCATCTCATATTAAGGGACTTTAAAAAGGGCCCTAATTTTATAATTAGGCACCAACCCTTCGGATTGGGGCCTATAGGTTTGGGTTGTCCGTCCGTCTGTCCGTCATCGCTTTATACCCCTATGAATTTGGGGGGGGGGCGGTTGGGGCCTGCTTGTGTTTCACAAATACTTACTTGTAATATATAAATCAATAGTAAATAGTAGTTATTGCGATGCCCTTTGAAGAGAATTTCTGGAACAGCCCCAAACGAGTATTCATTCGGGCAAAGAGGTTCAGATCCTCTTTTAAAGCTGGTAAAAAGCTTGAGTTGTGGTTTGTAAGTTTTGTTGTTTTGTTACTGAATTGCTACTGGCGGAATATTACAATATAATTGTACGGTTAACTGAACAAAAGCTTCATGTTTTCATTTATATGCTACTGCTTGCAAGTTTGTGTTAAAAATTAAAAAAAACAAACAAAGCAAGTTGTTAAGTGATATAGTTTTGTTGTTGTATGAAATGCGGTTTATAGATGTGCCCAGTTACCCTGGTGTTTTTTAACAGTTTCTGATGCGTGGGGAATCCGGGACTATATTTTCTACCCTTTTATCCGTCATATGAGAAGCCATTGTTGATATTGGGGAGGGAGGTGGGGGAAGGGGGTTGGCTCTGAGTTTCAACCTTACTCAAATTGTAAAACCCTGCGACCGTTTCAGCGGTGATGGGGGCATTTTTTTGTAACTATTTTTTCTTATTTTTGCATTTTTATGATTTGAGTCACCCTCGTACTGATCCTGCTGGTTACAGTCCTACAAAAAAAAGGGTTTTTCATCTGACGAAGTGCCAAAAATGTTCCAAACAACCCAGAACACTCAGAAAAGAAAAGCTTTTGCTTTGGGAGGCGGGGGTGGGGGGGGGGTCGGTGGGGGGCAGGGAAGCTGTTAAGGTAGGAGACACCCCCTGATTCCTTGCTTCCATGTTCATCTGATTTCATATTTTTTGAGAATAATTTTGTGTCACCAATGGCGTCATAAACGATGTGGGTTGCTATGAGATATGACGTCACATGCTCAAAATGTTTATTGTTTTCATGGCGCAGCAAAATGGCTTTAGGAATAAAGGTAGGGCTGCCTTCAACGCGTGGGGTATGCTTTGTTTAGTTTCTTAGTCTTCTAACTGTTGTGTGGATGTTATGCAATGCTGTTGGGGTTGGGGGGAGGGGAGAGATATCAGGTTACGGTAACGCTTGCTGTATCTATATAAAGCACAAAGTATTTCAGTAAAGGTCACCTCTCTGTTGCTGGATTGAAGGCCACTTCAAACTAACCAGTCTTCTCTTTGGATGCAAAATATGTTCTTATTTTATATTGCTCAAAATGGCTTATTTTCAAATGTTAAGCTTGAAGGATTTGGTTTGCAAAGTGCTGATTGGCTGAAACTTTGAAAAATCTGTCAACATGCGCAGCGTGAGAAAAAAAAAGATTTCATATTGTCCGAAAGAAAAAAAAGTTCTATTCGTGTTTCGGAAAAGACATCGGAAGAAGAATATAATGAGGTTTGATGATGCGCACACGGTTAGTGTAGTTAGAAAAGCACCCCGCCCCCCTCCCCCCTCGCTCCACCGAAGTTCTTTCTGTTTGTGAAAAAGGGTCTGCGAAATACGCCGCATTGCGCAATAACTTTTTCTGCTGGAAGCCTGGGAGAATCCTGGATTTTTGACGCGTGAAGTAACGGTCACTGTTCTCACTTAGCAGCTTTGCGTCTTTGTCATAATACATGTCTTTGCTTAAAAGCCGTCCGAGCTTAAGCTTGAAAATCTCGGGTTGTCGGAGGGGCAGGGGGAGGTGGGGGGTGGCGGGAGGGGGGGATGTCTATATGAAAAATGTTATAGGAAAACAATTGTTTGTTTATTGTTTTATCGGAATTTTAACCTGACACTTTGACCCTCACAACAAAACGGTCTTTTCGCCCTTTTGTTCAAGCGCAGTGCCATGTCCAAAGTGTAGGGTGTGTGGGGATTGTCCCCTCTTTGCGGGGATTGTCCCCTCTTTGCGGGATTATCCCCTTTTTGCGGGGATTGTCCCGTCTTTGCGGGGATTGTCCCCTCTTTGCGGGGATTGTCCCCGCTTTGCGGGGAATGTCCCCGCTTTGCGGGGAATGTCCCCGCTTTGCGGGGATTGTCCCCTCTTTGCGGGGTTGTCCCCTCTTTGCGGGATTGTCCCCTCTGCTGTGTCAGCCTCCCCTCGAAAGGGTAAGGGTGGGGCCTGATTCCATGCATTGGTGCCTCGCCCATGTGTCGAAGGAAAAGTTTGAATGGTTGTAGGGGCGGAGGGGGCGGTATTCGCATATCTGGCCATTTGGATTGAACCGTGAAGTGGGAGGGGGTTTGGGAGGAGATAAAAACTCTCGAAGGCTAAATTTGTGCAGAACTTTTCCCATGCTATCTGATCTCAGGACGACTTCATCAACTAAAAACTGATTTTGTGTAAATCAACGCGAACAAAGCTTTTTTTTGGGAGGGGGGGTGGATTTAGAAGAGGGTTTGTTTTTGACATCGATCAGTAATACTGTAGTCTAATTTTATGTAAAAGCTGAGGAATAATCTTTGTTCTTGATTATTAGCCCAGCTTACGTTACACGTAAGCTGGGGTATTCCTATCGGTTTGCGGGTGGTGTCCGTTAGTTAGTTAGTTAGTTAGTTAGTTAGTTCGCTGTAAACTTTGTTTCAAAATGCATCTCCTCCTACAATTTGTATCATTTATCATCATTTATCATTTATTTTTGGTGTGAGGCATCCCTAAGGGGTCGTGCATGCGGCTTGTGCTTTTCTAGTCGATAGGATGATTTTTGAATTTTTAGCGAATTTTTAAAGAAAAAAATTAACAATGTATCTCCTCCTACATTTTTGACCCAATGTCATTTATTTTTGGTATGAGGCACCCCTAAAGGGTCGTGCATACGGCTTGTCTTTTTTAGTCGATCGGACAATTTTTGTATTTTTGGGGAATTTTTTAAGCAAAAATTTTGAAAAAAATGCATCTACTCCTACAATTTTGATTCGATGTTATTTATTTTTGGTGTGAGGATGTCCTAAGCGGTCATGCATACGGCTTGTGCTTTTTTAGTCGATCGGGTAATTTTTGAATTTTTGGGGATTTTTTAAAGAAATTTTAAAATATATCTCCTCTTACATTTTTGACCCGATGTCGTTTATTTTTGGTATGAGGCACCCCTAAAGGGTCGTGCATACGGCCTGTGCTTTTTTAGTTTGTATTTTTGGGGAATTTTTTAACCAAAAATTTCGAAAATAATTCAAAATGCATCTACCCCTACAATTTTGATTCGATGTCATTTATTTTTGGTGTGAGTGCATACGGCTTGTGCTTTTTAGTCGATCGGGCAATTTTTGTATTTTTAGGGAGTTTTTGAAGAAAAAAACTTCAAAATGCATTTCCCCCTACAGTTTTTTTTTTGGTTTGAGGCAACCCTAAGGGGTTGAGAATACGACTTGCGTTTTTTAGTCGATCCGACAATTTCTGTATTTTTTAGGAATTTTTGAAGATAAACTTCAAAATGCATTTCCTCCTACAGTTTTTATCCGATTTCATTTATTTTTGCTATGAGGCATCCTTAGATAGGTCTCGCATACGGCTTGTGCTATTTGACTCGACTTTGGAATTTTTGATTTCGGGGGGAATTTTTGATGAAAATACCTCAAAATGCATTTTCTCCTGCAGTTTTGATCAAACATCATTTATTTTGTGGCTGAGGCATGCTTAGGGTGTCGTGAATATTGCCTGTCTTTTTCAGTCGATGAGAGAATTTTTGAAGAAAAAAATTCAAAATGCATTTCCTCCTACAGTTTTTATCAGATTTCATTTATTTTCGATATGAGTCGTCTGTAGGGGGTCATGCATATGGCTTGTGCTTTTTGAGTGAAATGGAAAACTTTTGAATTTTTTTCGGAATTTTTGGAAAAAAAATTAAATGAATCTCCTCCTACAGCGCATAAACGCAAGTTAAATGAACTTGCGCAGTAGTCAGATTTAACAACCGCACATCAACGCAAGTTAAATAAACATTCGCAGTAGTCCAAATTAAGTACTCCGCATCGATGCAAGTTAAATAAACATGCGCATTGGTCCGAAATGTGAACTGCGCATCGACGGAAGATAAATAAAGATGCGAACTGGTCCAAAATAAGCACCGCGCATCAACGCAGGTTAAATAAACATGCGCACTGGTCCGAAAAAAAAAGAACTACGTTTCGACGTAAGTTCAATAGACATGCGCAGTGGTCTGGAATGCGAACCGCGCATCAACGCAGCCTAAAGAAACATGCGCACTGGTCCGAAATGCGAACCGCACATCGAGGCAAATTAAATATACATGCGCAGTGGTCCGAAATGCGAACCGCGCATCAACGCAAGTTAAATAAATATGCGCACTGGTCTGAAATGAGAACCACGCATCAACACAAGTTAAATAAACATGGGCAATGGCGTAAAATGCGAACCGCGCATCGACGGAAGTTAAATAAACATGCGATCCGGTCCAAAATAAGCACTGCACATCAACGCAAGTTAAACAAACATGCGCACTTGTCCGAAAAAAAAGAACCACGCATCGACGCAAGTTGAATAGACATGCGCAGTGGTCTGAAATGAGAAGTGCGCATCAACGCAAGTTAAATAAACATGCGCAGTGGTCCGAAGAAAGAACCATGAATCGACGCAAGTTGAATAGACATAAGAGTCGGGCATCGACGTGACTTAAATAAACATGCGCTCTGGTCCGAAACGCAAATCGCACGTCAACGCAAGTTAAATGAACCTGCTCACTTGTCCCAAAATGCGAACTGCGCATCAACGCAACCTAAAGAAACAGGTATACTGGTCCGAAATGCGAACCGGATATCAACGCAAATTAAAAAAACATGCACACTGGTCCGTATTGCGAACCACGCATCAACACAAGTTAAAAAAAACATGCGCGCTGGTCCGAAATGCGAACCGCACAGCAACACAAGCTAAATAAGCAAGCACACTGGACCAAAATAAGCACCTTGCATCAACGCAAGCTAAATAAACATGCGCACTATTTCGAAATGCGAACTGCCCATTAACGCAACTTAAATAACATGCGCACTTTTCAAAATAAGAACTGCGCATCAACGCAACTTAAATAAACATGGGCACTGGTCCAGAATAAGAACCGCGCATCAACTCAGGTTAAAAAAATATGCGCATTGGCCTGAAATACGAACCGCGCATCGACGCACGTTAAATAAACTTACGCAGTGGTTCGAAATGCGAACCACGCGCCAACGTAAGTTAAATAAACATTTGCACTGGTCTAAAATAAGCACCGCGCATCAACGCAAGTTAAATAAACATGCGCACTTCTCCGAAATTCGAACCGCGCATCAACGCAAGTTAAATAAACATGCGCAGTGGTTCGAAATGCGAACCACGCTCCAACGCAAGTTAAATAAACATTTGCAGTGGTCCAAAATAAGCACTGCACATCAACGCAAGTTAAATAAACATGCGCACTTCTCCGAAATTCGAACCGCGCATCAACGCAAGTTAAATAAACATGCGCAGTGGTTCGAAATGCGAACCACGCTCCAACGCAAGTTAAATAAACATTTGCAGTGGTCCAAAATAAGCACTGCACATCAACGCAAGTTAAATAAACATGTGCACTGGTCCGAAATTCGAATCGCGCATTAACGCAAGTTAAATAAACATGCGTAATGATCCGAAATTCGAACTGCTCATCAACGCAAGTTTAATAAACATGCACACTGGTCCAAAATGCAAACCGCGCACCAACGTAAGTTAAATAAACATAGGCACACGTCCAAAATAAGCACCGTGCATCAACGCAAGTTAAATAAACATACAAACTGGTCCGAAATGCGAACCGCACATCAAGGCAACCTATGGAAACTTGTGCACTTGTCCAAAATAAGTACCGCTCATCAACGCAAGTACAATAACATGCGTATTGGTCTGGAATAAGAATCGCGCATCGACGCAAGGTAAATAAACATGCGCACTGATCCGAAATAAGAACCGCACATCAACACAAGGTAAATAAACATGCGCACTGATCCGAAATAAGAACCGCCCATCAACACAGTGTAAATAAAGATGCGCATTGATCCGAAATAAGAACCGCACATCAACACAAGGTAAATAAACGTGCGCACTGATCCGGAATAAGAACCGCACATTCACAAAAGGTAAAAAAACATGGGCGCTCGTCAGAAATGCGAACCGCACATCAACGCAAGTTAAATAAATATGTGCACTGTTCCAAAATGGGAGCCGCTCATCTACGCAAAATTAAATAAACATGCGCACTTGTCTGAGTAAGAACCGCGCATCAAGGCAAGTTACATAAATATGCGCACTGGTCCGAAATGCGAGCGTTGTTTGAAGGTATCTATGGCAGACTATCCAGTCTACCAGAGATACAAAAAATCTGTTTCCCATTTTTCTGGGAAAGAAATCTTTGTATGCATTTATTGGTCTATGTTCTGGTCCGGTGCTAAATTAATTATTGAGCCAGCTCTTTGCCGTCACAACTTTTGAAGCCTATTTTTAAGGAAAATTCCCTTACTCATGCACGCTGGAATTGGTCTTACTGCTTTTCGTAAGCTGGGACTTTGTCCTTGGACAAACTTGTTAATTTCAACAAAAAGGTACCCATAAATCTCACGAAACAACTATACGAAATATCCTATTTTTTTTAATTGACTCGCATCGGCGACTGAATTCTGTCCCATAACAACTTACTTGGTGGGTGATGCGACACTTGTTCCGCGCAGTAAATTAATCCTGCTTCACTCTGACCTTGATCCGATCTCCGACCTTGACCGTTAACAGTTTGTGATCCTTCGCACCCATCGATGTTTATATGACTATTATTCACACTTATATCACCATTGTTTACGCTTTGGTCAGTGAATTCCACAGGCGTGCTACAGGCATGATTAACGGTCACGTGATCACAATTTCTTGAAGCTGATTGGCTATTTACAGAAGACGCTGATTGGTTGCTAGGCATTGTCCATGAACAATGGAAATGTTCACCGATGATTGGATTATAAGGCTTTTTGGCTTGACTCCCCTGTAAACACGTGTGAACTGATCATTAATGAATTTCTGGAACTGTATGTTTAACTTTTAAAATATTCAAAAACATATTTATATGCACAAGAGAAAGAAATAACTACATAACTTTTTTTAACTTTAAAATTGCGTCTTTATCGTTTCCTAGTGCCATTCTTTGCCTCCCGCCCTCGAGCTTAGTGTCATTCTCCGCTTCCCGCCCTCCTGCTTAGTGCCATTCTTCGCTTCCCGCCCTCGAGCTCAGCGCCATTCTTCGCTTCCCGCCCTCGTCCTTAGTGCCATTCTTCGCTTCCCGCCCTCGAGCTCAGTGCCATTCTTCGCTTCCCGCCCTCGTCCTTAGTGCCATTCTTCGCTTCCCGCCCTAGTCCTTAGTGCTATTCTTCGCTTCCCGCCCTCGAGCTCAGTGCCATTCTTCGCTTCCCGCCCTCGTCCTTAGTGCCATTCTTCGCTTCCCGCCCTAGTCCTTAGTACCATTTTTCGCGCCCTATTTTTATGACACGCTCTAGGCACGAATTTCATTGTCCAGTGCCATTATCCAAGTCTCGCATTCGTCTCTTTGTCCCATTCTCCACTCTCTGTCCTCACTTCCTCCTGCCATTCTACTCGCCTCTCCTTCCACGCCTAGTGCCATTCTCCACAATCTATCCTTACTTCCTAGCGCTATATCCTTACTTTCAGTCTCAGGGCCCAGCCCTCGTCATTAACTCCACCCCCCTCCGCCTCCTCTCCTGACACGCTCCATGCCTACCTGACGACCAGCGTGGAACGAGGTGAGGTACCATTCTCGTGTCCCCCCTCCCCCCCCCCCCCCGACAACTCCATGTCTACCTGACGACCAGCGTGGAACGACGTGAGGTACCATTCTCGTGCCCCCCCTCCTCCCCCCTACACACTCAATGCCTACCTGACGACCAGCGTGGAACGAGGTGAGGTACCATTCACGTGCCCCCCCCCGACACACTCCATGTTTACCTGACGATCAGCGTGGAATGAGGGGAGGCACCATTCTCGTGCCCCCTCCCCCCGACACACTCCATGCCTACCTGACGACCAGCGTGGAACGAGGTGAGGTACCATTCTAACACGGCTAACATCCGCGATTCGGGATCGGGAAGATCCGGAATGCGTAGAAACATGGCCGGATGAGCCATGCAGTCGGCGAACATCTCGAGCAGTGAGCGCTTCTCCAGAATGAACGTCGGTAGCACCACCTGTCAGGTGTCAAGTGTCAAGTGCTTTTAATCACCTCGCAGCTTTTCATGTCACTTGCCCAGCAATTCAATTCCATCCAAAAATCGTTAATAAAAGCTTTTTTTGATTGAATTTCTCTACAAAAATCATAAAAGCCTGCCTTGTTTTGAAACTATATATAAACTAGAGCGGCCAGTGCACACAAAACATTAATATAGACTTATATTAACTATATATCAAATATGGACCCAGTCTATATAGTAACGGACAAAACTGTTTTTTAATCTTGCACACTTTCAGTGTGATAGTGATAATGCCGCGACGGAGTGATAATGCCATCACAAAGTGATAATGCCATGACACAGTAATAATGTCGTTACAGAGTGATAATGCCGTGACGGAGTGATAATGCCGTGACGGAGTGATAATGCCGTGACACAGTGATAACGCCGTGACAGAGTGATAATGCCGTGACGGAGTGATAATGCCGCGATTGAGTGATAATGCCGTGACGGAGTGATAATGCCGTGACGGAGTGATAATGCCGTGACACAGTGATAATGCCGTGACACAGTAATAATGTCGTTACAGAGTCATATGAAGTGACGGAGTGATAATGCCGTGACGGAGTGATAATGCCGCGACACAGTGATAATGCCGTGACGGAGTGATAATGCCGTGACACAGTAATGATGTCGTTACAGAGTCATAATGAAGTGAAGGAGTGATAATGCCGCGATTGAGTGATAATGCCGTGACGGAGTGATAATGCCGTGACAGAGTGATAATGCCGTGACGGAATGATAATGCCGTGATGGAATGATAATGCCGTCACAAAGTGATAATGTCGTGACGGAGTGATTATCCCGTGACGGAGTGATAATGCCGCGATTGAGTGATAATGCCGTGACAGAGTGATAATGTCGTAACGGAGTGATAATGCCGTGACACAGTGATAACGCCGTGACACAGTGATAATGCCGTGACGGAATGATAATGCCGTGATGGAATGATAATGCCGTCACAAAGTGATAATGCCGTGACGGAGTGATAATCCCGTGACGGATTGATAATGCCGCGATTGAGTGATAATGCCGTGACAGAGTGATAATGCCGTGACACAGTTATAACGCCGTGACACAGTGATAATGCCGTGACGGAGTGATAATGCCGTGATGGAGTGATAATGCCGTCACAAAGTGATAATGCCGTGACGGAGTGATAATGCCGTGACACAGTGATAATGCCGTGACATGGTGATCGCTGAGGCGATGCGCACCTTGGTCAGGTCCATGCCGAGCTTGAGCTGGGACAGGAGGTGCAGGATGATGCTCTTGTGCTCCTCCACGCCCTGCAGGTCCGTGTCTACATACGTGCGCGCGTCCTCCGCCTCGTCCTCGCGCCGGATGCGCGCCGGCGGTGATGACGCGGACGCATCACTGAGCAGCGGCGCGTGTGACGCGGCAGACACGAAGCTTTCCGTTGGTGAGATGCACCCAGGCCGCGGCTTGCTGCCAATTACACACACATGAAACAAAGTTATTTTTTCATTCTGCCAGGTTTTTAAAGAGCAAAAAGATACAAAAAGCTGACCAGATATAAAGCTGTAACTGATTAATCTAATTAAGCAATTAAAATTCCTGTTCTATAATTTACAGTATGTCTGTGA
The DNA here is from genome assembly GCA_949752745.1 of Protula sp. h YS-2021. Classification (NCBI taxonomy): domain Eukaryota; kingdom Metazoa; phylum Annelida; class Polychaeta; order Sabellida; family Serpulidae; genus Protula; species Protula sp. h YS-2021. Next base: position 37,182,084 of record OX457032.1, on the reverse strand, counting down.
TAATTCGAAGCTTATCCTAAGCTTAATCTTCCAAGCATCGAATCAGAAAATCACATAAATTTTAGTCTTCGAATCCCGATAATGACGAGAATCACGTGAACTGTTCAAGTACACATTCAATTAACGAAGTCATCAATAGCTCTGTTTTCTTTAATTTTTTTCACTTTTTATTTATATTTTTTGTTTGTTTGCAGGACCAGACATTGAGTAAGTTTTGCATCGCCGCGCACTTACAAGAGCTGTACCTAGGGGTATTTTTGAAATGCACCTTTAGTAATCGAAGTCACTAGTTTCGGTTTTTTTTGTGTCTTTTTTTTTTTTTTGATTTTACATATTAATTTTTATTTTTTTTTAACAAGTCCAGTACATCGCTGCGCACTTACAAGAGCTGCGCCTTGGAGCTGAACCACTCGTGGGAGGAGGACGTGGCGGGGCCGTTGAGGAGGGCGGGTGGCGGCGGTGGTGGCGGTGTCACGTGACTCGTGTGCTGCTGCAGGATGGCGAGGCACTGGTCGAGGCAGGCGAGCGCCGAGGCAGAGGCCGCCTTCAGCAGCAGCATGTCCGTGTCCGTGCAGCTCGGTGCAACGCTCGCCGCAGGCAGCTCCTGGCAAAACACAAACACAAACACACATAAACACACGACCCGTTAGATGCAGTTCGGCGCCGCGCTGGCAGCAGGCAGCTCCTGGGAAAACACACACACAAACACACACAAACACACGACCCGTTAGATGCAGCTCTGTGCCACGCTGGCAGTAGGCAGCTCCTGGGAAAAAACACACACAAACACACATAAACACACGACCCGTTAGATGCAGCTCTGTGCCACGCTGGCAGTAGGCAGCTCCTGGGAAAAACACACAAGCACACGACCCGTTAGATGCAGCTCGGCGCCACGCTGGCAGCAGGCAGCTCCTGGGAAAACACACACACAAAAACACACAAACACACGACCCGTTAGATGCAGCTCGGCGCCACGCTGGCAGCAGCCAACTCCTGGGAAAACACACACACAAACACACGACCCGTTAGATGCAGCTCGGCGCCACGCTGGCAGTAGGCAGCTCCTGGGAAAACACACACACAAACACACGACCCGTTCGATGCAGCTCGGCGCCACGCTGGCAGTAGGCAGATCCTGGCAAAACACACACACACACACAAACACACGACCCGTTAGATGCAGCTCGGCGCCACGCTGGCAGTAGGCAGATCCTGGCAAAACACACACACAAACACACGACCCGTTAGATGCAGCTCGGTGCCACGCTGGCAGCAGGCAGCTCCTGGCAAAACACACACACACACACACGACCCGTTAGATGCAGCTCGGTGCCACGCTGGCAGCAGGCAGCTCCTGGGAAAACACACACACAGACACACGACCCGTTAGATGCAGCTCAGCGCCACGCTGGCAGTAGGCAGTTCCTGGGAAAACACACTCAGTTTGTTTTCCGGCAGTCCTGAGATTAACATCCCAACTGTCCCAGCCTACTGAGTCGCACCCACAGAAACATGGACTGTAGGTGCCCCGTAAAGACAGGAGGGGGAGGAGAGGGGGCGGGAGAGGGGGAGGGGGAGGGCGGAGGGGGAGGGGGGAGGGGGAAGGGTGAGGGGAGGGGGAACGGGAGAGGGGGGTTGGAGAGGCGGACGCACCTCTATTCTGTAGCTGAGTGTCGTCTGCTGGTGACCCACTTGCGTCAACATGTCCTTGACTTCGCGAAATTGGCAATCAGCAAGGTTGACCGACGTGGCAACGCTCTTGTGTTGTGACCTAGAAAACGGACGCAACAGACGTCTCAACACAACCACAACACAAGCACAACACATCAGGTCGCTTTCTTTGAGCGCCATCGACCCGGTACCATCTTGTACACCCACTCTACCCTCCCTAACCACAGACTTGAACCGCCACACTCCCCCGCCACAATCCCCCGCCACCCTCCCCTCTCGCCACCACGCCACCTTCTCCCCTTACCGACTTCTCAGCCCCCATACTCCCCGCCACCCCCTCCTCCTCCCCCCCACGCCCCTCCCCCCACGATCCATTATACATACACAAATTGTCTCGTTACTCCCATTACACCGCGCAAAGCTCCTGTCATTTTTTTTAAATTTCTTCTGGTACTGCAAGTGCGTAAAAACATTAACTTGTAGCCAACGTTGCCATAAAAAAGCCAACCAGTGAGAACAAGAAACAGAACAACGCAGAACACGCAACACGGGAACAAACTAAGAAATTAAAAAAAAACTGCAAAAGCCAAGCGTCTTCTTAAAACTACGTGCTCAAACTTCGCCGGATTGCCCGCTGTCAATCCACCCTCCCCCCTCTCCCTCTCGCCGTCCTTCCCCGCCTCGACTTGTCTTTACACAGAACGGACATTATGCAGTGTAGAACAGCGAGGGATGGGGCCAGTTAATGGTAGGGCCAATGAAGGGTGGGGCCAGTGAAGGGTGAGGCCAATGATGGGTGCGGCCAATGACGGGTGGGGTCAATGACGGACGGGGCCAATGACGGGTGGGGCCAATGTTGGGTGGGGCCAATGTGGGGTGGGACCAACAGCGGCTGGGACAAGTGTGGGGTGTGGTCATTTTGGGTGGGACGAACTGGGGTGGAGCCAATGTGGGCTGGGGCCAATGTGGGATGGTGCCAAGTGAGGCGGAACCAATGTGGGGTAGGAACAATGTATGGTGCGGCCAATGTGAGGTAAGGCCAATAAGGGATAGGGCCAATGCTGGTCCAATTAAGGGTTGGAAAGTGATATGGCGTCAATGAGGAGCGGGGGCCAATGGGGGTGGGCCAATGTGAGGTGCAGCCAAACTCTTGGGTAGGGCCAAGCCTTGACGGCGGTATGCTCAGAGGAAAATGACCAATGAGAGAATCGCCATAAATAAACTCCCAGAACAAAGTAGAGAGTATGCATCGTGGGCAGCCATGCAAGTGTAGCTCGTTCGTGACAAGTTCCAAGTGCTGTTAATAAAAAGTTAAAAAAAGCTCATCCAATGAAAAAAAGAAAATTGGGTTAAAATTTGTGGTTGAAGTGAACAGGTTTTACCTCCTAGTGATGATAACGGGACTACGTTGTATCGCGGGCGGCTGGAAGTAGTGCAGCTTCGATTTACCCGCGTAGGAAGATGTTTGGCAAGGTTTTCTGTGCCATTGCGTGAAAGAAAATGAGAATTTTGAAAGCAACACACAAGAGTTAGCGCAAAGAACAAACATTAGCATAACGCGTACGACACAGAGCACACTTCGTCCCCCCTCCCCCCCCCCCCCCCCCCCGATGTCTCTGCAACGTCTCACTACACACAACTAAACTCTCTAACCTTGTGTATCTGGATAAACGTCTCTGCACGCACAACGAAAATTCGCTAACCATGTGCATCGGGGATAAACTTTCAGTACGCACAACGAAAACTCCCTAGCCTTGTGCATCGGGATAAACATCTCAGTACGCACAACGAAAACTCTCTAATCATGTGCCTCGGGGGGTAAACATTTCAGTACGCACAACGAAAACTCTCTAATCATGTGCCTCGGGGGGGGGGGGTAAACATTTCAGTACGCACAACGAAAACTCCCTAACCTTGTGCATCGGGGGTAAACGTCTCAGTACGCACAACGAAAACTCCCTAACCATGTGCCTCGGGGGGTAAACGTTTCAGTACGCACAACGAAAACTCTCTAATCATGTGCCTCGGGGGGTAAACGTTTCAGCACGCACAACGAAAACTCGCTAACCATGTGCATCGGGGGTAAACGTTTCAGTGTGCACAACGAAAACTCCCTAACCATGTGCCTCGTGAGTAAACGTCTCAGTACGCACAACGAAAACTCGCTAACCATGTGCATCGGGGATAAACGTCTCAATACGCACAACGAAAACTCGCTAACCATGTGCCTCGTGAGTAAACGTCTCAGTACGCACAACGAAAACTCCCTAACCTTGTGTATCGGGATAAACGTCTCAGTACGCACAACGGAAACTCCCTAACCATGTGCATCGGAGGTACACGTCTCAGTGTGCACAACGAAAACTCTCTAACCTTGTGCCTCGGGGGTAAACGTTTCAGTACGCACAACGAAACTCCCTAGCCTTGTGCATCGGGATAAACGTTTCAGTACGCACAACGAAAACTCCCTAACCCTGTGCATCGGGGGTAAACGTTTCAGTAAGCACAACGAAAACTCTCTAACCCTGTGCCTCGCGAGTAAACGTCTCAGTACGCACAACGAAAACTCTCTAACCTTGTGCCTCGCGAGTAAACGTTTCAGTACGCACAACGAAAACTCCCTAGCCTTGTGCATCGGGATAAACGTCTCTGCGCACAACGAAAACTTTTTACCCTCACACGAACTGTGCGCGTTGCCAATGTAGTGTTAATATATCAAAATAAATCACACGTTTAAAGGAAAGAAACAACGGCGGTTCCTGCCGACATGGCAGGTTAGGACGCGGACAATCCTACCTGACATGACAGTTTAGGACGCGGACAATCCTACCTGACATGACAGGTTAGGACGCGGACAATCCTACCTGACATGACAGGTTAGGACGCGGATAACCCTACCTGACTATAGGCAACCGTTGTCGTCACTGTCGCTGGGAATTTTGCCATAAATCGTCTCGAAATTCTGTCATCCCCACGCAGCAGCTGTATTACGGGCCTGACTGCCCTCACCCGCGCCCCCCCCCAACCCCTTCACACACAGACATATTTGCCTTGACCTTTGCCTCTGAATGAGCGTCTCATTAGAACAATATGGCCTTGACTACAACCACCCCCGAGCCAGTCGTATGGGCTTGATCCCCCCCCTTCCCCACCTGACTTGCACATGACAGTCACCATCTCCCCACCCCCCATGTGAAGCCTTAATGACATCTTGTGAGCCATCTTCACCCCCCCTCCTCCACCCCCCCAAATTCCCGCTCCACCCCCCCCCCCGGCTGGTCCTTGTGGTATCCCTGCCAGCTTCTCCCTCCTAAAATGAACTTACACTCCCCCCCCACCTCACCCAAACCTGCCATGTTTAAGGAAACTCTCTTAACTACAGAACTAATTTTAAAAAGAAATATTAATATAATAAAACACGGGTAATTATTAATACAACGAATTATGTACATAGAAAAACCACGATACAGCAAACAACACTATGATTCCTGCAAACTGAGAATAGAACAACCCTAATGCAGAAGAGCTCGAGAAGTGGGGGGGGGGGGCGGGGAGGAGGGGAGGGGGAGCAGATCACATTCGAGGACTCGGAATTTTTAACAAGCATACCAGTGTGACACTGCCTATGTCCCTCGACGCGCACTGTCCGGGAATTAATATCCCGCGATTTGCCACAACTCCAGTAGCACGGATGAGCTTGGACCGAGGGGAGGGGTGGCTGGGGGCGAGGGGGGATCAGATCACATTCGAGGACTCGGAATTTTTAACAAGCATACCAGTGTGACACTGCCTATGTCCCTCGACGCACACTGTCCGGGAATTAATATCCCGCGATTTGCCACAACTCCAGTAGCACGGATGAGCTCGGACCGAGGGGGAGGGGTGGCTGGGGGCGAGTGGGGATCAGATCACATTCGAGGATTCGGAATTTTTAACAAGCATACCAGTGTGACACTGCCTATGTCCCTCGACGCGCACTGTCCGGGAATTAATATCCCGCGATTTGCCACAACTCCAGTAGCACGGATGAGCTCGGACCGAGGGGGAGGGGTGGCTGGGGGCGAGGGGGGATCAGATCACATCCGAGGACTCGGAATTTTTAACAAGCATACCAGTGTGACACTGCCTATGTCCCTCGACGCGCACTGTCCGGGAATTAATATCCCGCGATTTGCCACAACTCCAGTAGCACGGATGAGCTCGGACCGAGGGGAAGGGGTGGCTGGGGGCGAGTGGGGGGGATCAGATCATATTCGAGGACTCGGAATTTTTAACAAGCATACCAGTGTGACACTGCCTATGTCCCTCGACGCGCACTGTCAGGGAATTAATATCCCGCGATTTGCCACAACTTCAGTAGCACGGATGAGCTCGGACCGAGGGGGAGGGGTGGCTGGGGGCGAGGGGGGATCAGATCACATTCGAGAACTCGGCATTCCCGTGCAATCTGCTTCACTTCTTATAATGTCGTTGATGTCCGAGTTATTAAGCACACAGGGCAAATTTCTGGACATAGGCCCAGGCCCGAGGGGACCGGGGGGAGGGAATGGGGGAATGGGGGGTGGAGTCAAGGCCAAGCGTTGCATAGACACGCCTAACGGGAACCAGTTCCTCATCCTTGCAGTCGCTGCACGTGTCTGTGCGGCACGTGTACTATAACGGAAGTCTGTGCAGCACGTGTAGTCAGTCGGAGGTTAAGGTCACGTAAACATGTACAAGTAAGACAATCCTGTACCTGTGTCACGTTCCATCGACAAACGGCGCAAAATAAAGCAAAACATGTCAGCAAGAAACTGACATGTGAGAGTCATGTGACAAGAACCTGCCATGTGAAAGTCACGTGACAAGAATCAGTCATGTGAAAGTCACGTGACAAGAATCTATCATGTGAAAGTCACGTGACAAGAATCTGTCATGTGAAAGTCACGTGACAAGAAACTGACATGTGAAAGTCACGTGACAAGTCGTCATGTGACTTTTTGACAACCAATTGAATGCCTTTTCACACTTTACGTCAATGGGTGATTTTTGCGATTTTTTTTTTTTTTTTTTTTTGGGGGGGGGGGGGGTCACGCCCGTTTTTTTTCTCAGAGACGTCACAATTCAGGAGATTTTAGTTAGTAGTTTTAGGCACAGCTATTTCACACCAGCACTTACACCGCGGGTACGACGCTACAAACCAAAATATAATAAACATCAATTGATATTTCAAAACTGAACTGATAATTAAATCTTTTTTTTTGTTTCAATGCCATGCAACGTCTCTACAATATCAATTCAAGGGAACAGGCGTAAGAAATGGGCCTTATCTTTAGCATTTATTTTGTTCCGGCAATGTATATAGCAATTTTAAAATCAGCAACTGGTGTTTTATTGCGCGATGTTGCAGAAATGCGCTACACCAAGTGACAAAAGAAATGGGAAAAAAGTAGAAATGAAAGAGAGAAGCAAAAAAAAAAAAAAAAAAAACAAAAACAACAATAAAAAAAAACAGAAGCAAACAAAAAATATCACTTTACCGAAAGAAAAGCACAACTTAATTTTTAAATAAAATTGACACAGTTTGAGCTTTAAAAGGTGGAGATGTTTGTCTTAAGAAAGAGAGACTGTTGACCAGATGACAGTGTGCGAAATGACTCCTCCATATCATCCGAGATATTGTAAATATAAATACTTATGCAAAGTTGCACGACTGTTAAAAGTGAAAATCTTGTAGTTCACTGATGATCAAATTCTAGTCAGGGATCAACCATCAAGGGTTTTTTTTGTGCCAATTTTGCTTTCACGGGCTTTAGCTGAATCGCGTAAACAAGGAGCATGTGAAACTGCGTGGCAACTGCAAATTTAAGGTGCAAAGGTGAAACTGTCACCAAACCGAACAGTCAGCCAAACCGAACAGTCAGATAAAGCAAGGATTTAGCCAAACCGGGCAGTCAACAAACCAAGGAGTCAGCCAAACCAAGGAGTAAGCCAAACGGAGCAGTCAGCCAAACCAGAATTTGCCTGAATCCCGTTCACATGATGCACACATCTCCAACACACTACAGTGTGATGGGCAAAAGTTTTAAGTCCGACAGTGACCTCGAGACGTCACAAGAGGTCACCAAAATTTAATCAGCTCAAACGTCATATGCACACTAATCCACATTTTGTGGGATCAAAAGAAATGCATGTGCTTTGGTCGAATTTTGCTCACAAAATACACAAGATTTACACAGAAGGAGGTGTGGCAAGCACTGCCTCAAAATTTAGCGTGACCTTCACAGGTAATGAGAGGTCACCAAAATGTAATCAGCCCGAGAGGTCATACATTGGAACACTCGCATCAACTTACAGCACAGTCATATCATATGCTTTCGTGGAATCGTTTAATAGACACAATCCATACATGCGGCAGTGTTTAACGTACAAAATCAAAGAACAGCGATAACTTCGAATTTCAACTCAAGGTCATCGAAATCTAATCAGTACACGAGGCCATTCATATGAATAATCACGAATTTCATTCACTTGCTTTCAAGAATTTTGGCAGAATCTTATTCACAGGACACACCAAAACTCACCCTCACGAATCTGCAAATCCAGTGATTATCTTGACTTGAGGTGACTAGAATCTAGTCAACGCGAGAAAACCCAAATTGAGTTTCATCAAAATTCGTTGCTAGGATTTGGCGAAACCCTGTTGTGTTCGGATGTACCGACGGTCAAGTTAAAACCACCATGCCACACACCCCCCTCCTGACTTAGTGAAGCCTGGGCATAAAAAGCATAATAAGTAGCACTACAAATGTGGAAAATAGCCAACGTTTTTTTTTCAGAAATACATCATATATAACATACGGGGAAAAACCCCAAGTCCAGCGTAAAATTTTCGGCTCGTTATGGTGTCGCAGATTAACAAAACTAAGACCTCCAAATTTCGAGATGGCAAGGCCGGGCCACTTGGATTGAAGTTGAAATGGCCCGAGCTCAATTTGAGATGGTCTCGGACCATCGCACCACCGTTAATTTTGCACACTGAGATGATAGGCTGTAATCACTGGTATGAGTGACTTGTGAGATAGGTACAACTCACCTGAGTGACTCGTACGACAGGATCAACTCACCTGAGTGACTTGTATGACAGGATCAACTCACCTGAGTGACTTGTACGACAGGATCAACTCACCTGAGTGACCTGTACGACAGGATCAACTCACCTGAGTGACTTGTACGACAGGCACAACTCACCTGAGTGACTCGTACGACAGGATCAACTCACCTGAGTGACTTGTACGACAGGATCAACTCACCTGAGTGACTTGTACGACAGGCACAACTCACCTGAGTGACTTGTACGACAGGATCAACTCACCTGAGTGACTTGTACGACAGTATCAACTCACCTGAGTGACTTGTGCGACAGGATCAACTCACCTGAGTGACTTGTACGACAGGATCAACTCGCCTGATTGACTTGTACGACAGGCACAACTCGCCTGAGTGACTTGTACGACAGGCACAACTCACCTGAGTGACTTGTACGACAGATACAACTCACCTGAGTGACTCCTGCGACTTGTTCAGACTGTCGAGTGAGCTCTGCAGCGAGTGACAGAGCTCCCCATGCAGGCCAGCCTCGCTCTGAAAAGGCGCCATTTTAAGCACTGCTTCATTTTCTGCTACAATTCAGTATCACTAATACGTTTTCACTAACAGTTTTTACTAACAGTTTTCGATAACCACAAGGTATGTTTCTGTCAAGTACAACCTTTATTACATTTATTATTATTATTATTATTATTATTATTATTATTATTATTATTATTATTATTATTATTTACGTGTTTTTTTCTCTTTCAATGACATGTGTTTATTTCGATCTAACTCTTAATATTACTTAAGATTTTTATCATTTTGTATTACTGTTTTGCAATAAAAGAATATTGAAATGAAACCAGCTTTCTCCAGGCTAAAAACCCCAAAAAAAACTAAAACCTCATGGAATTAACTCCTGAGCAAACCACTTCCAGAAAAGGACAAGTTTTTTTAAATAAACTTCTTTCGCAAACAAAAATAACTTCTCCAGCTAAGCTTGAACCGAACGGGAAACAGAAGTCTTGTTACTCGTTTAATACTTTTAGCTCACCGAGCATGCGTTTTATTTATTTATTTATTATTTTTTGATAATTATTTGCTTTTGCTATCCAAGTGTAGATAACATTATTCAAAATAGTAATATAAAGCGAAATAATAATTCACTCAGCCTCAAGAGTCTATTCCGGGAGTAGACTGAGGCTTAGGAGTGTATACCAGGAGTAGACTGAGCCTCAGGAGTCTATTCCAGGGATAGACTGAGCTTCAGGAGTCTATTCCTTCAGTAGACTGAGTCTCACGAGTCTGTTCCGGGGATAGATTAAGCCTCGCGAGTCTATTCCGGGAGAAGACTCACTTTGTCCACAGTAACTTATTTCAAGCAGGACAAAAGATATCTGATTTTTTTTTGCTCCACAGATAATTATTTCAAATAATGGAGGATTTCTCTATGTCTCTCTCACATTTTGCTGCTCAAGCGGTGTACGAGTAACAAGACTACTTTCATGCCTGGTCTGATGTTATTTCTTTGTACACATTTGGAAAATTCAACTCCAGATATCCCAGAACTCGGAACAATAACAGTGGGGTGGGGGAGTGGGGGAGGGGGGGGCTGTCTCGAATGTGTAGTTAGCTATGCCCCATAGCAGATATTGAGCCCACCTGACAATGATTTCTTAATACAAGCATCAATCTACACAAGATCCCCCCTCCCCCCGTGCTTTCCCATCCCCTATGGTACAGCCAATTTCGAGCTATCGAATAGCAGTTATGTGCCAAAATGGCAACGCCCCGCTAAGATGTCCAGTCAACGCCCCGACTAGACGTCAAGTCAATGCCCCGCCAAAATGTCAAGTCAACACCCCGCCAAGACGTCAAGTCAACACCACGCCAAGATGTCAAGTCAACGCCCCGCCTACACGTCAAAACCCGCCTGGACGTCAAGTTAACGCCCCTCCAAGATGTCAATACCCCGCCAGTCCTTTTTCAGCATGTGAAATTAGTACCAAGTAATGAACAGCGCCTTGAAATATTAACTTTTGAAGCAAAACAATTTGCTAAGGACACTTTTTTGCTTATATTGTTATTCAACAAGAATAGTTACGACGTAATTCCTCCACCATGCTTTTTTATCTTATATATATATATATATATATATATATATATATATATATATATATATATATATATATATTATTATTATTATTATTATGAACATTTCCTTAAATAAGAAATCAGAGTCTTTGAACGTGAAACAAAGAATAAAACGAGAACTTTTTTTTTTAATTTTAATTTTAAGATCGTTTGTGTTGTATACATACGGACAGACTCCTATTGAACTTCATACGCAGTCGCTATTTATAGAATTATTCAACAATGAAACAAAAAAATGTAAACTAAAGTCAAATTCTATATGCCAAACACCACTGATAAATTAATTTCTGTTTAGACAAGACAGGAAATCAATTAGGAAATGCCTTTTTTTTCTTTTCAACTATATCTTTGTGAATAATACACAGCTCTGTGATATTTTGCTTGCCGCGGGGCAGTTTTTGGTAACTCGAGCAGACAGTTTAAGCGCTTTAATACCCAGACACCGGGTTAGCCACACGACATTACACCCTGTCATACATAACACACAGAAACACAGAGCTTTCAAAAATCACCACTGCGTCTCTTACATAGTTATTTCTAATAAAAGTTTCTCTTTTTTTTTCAAGTCAATTTTTTGTTCAAGTTATGCGTCGATTATGCACCACAGTGGAGGGCGCATTTATACACACCCTCTCCCCCGCCTCCCCCCGCCCCCCCCCGCCCTCCTTCCTTCACCACATCAAACTTAACGCCGGGACACTTGGGGATGGGGGGTAGGGGTGGGGAGGAAGAAGGTTTTGCGGTGAGGGGCCCCGCTATAACACGCACCTGCAGCAGTAAGTCCGTGTGGTACTCGGCCGTCGCCTGAACACTTGGCCGGGGGTGGAAGGGGGAGTTTAGCGGTGCAGCCCTCCCCCGAGCACGCACCTGCAGCAGTAAGTCCGTGTGGTACTCGGCCGTCGCCTGAACACTTTGCCGGGGGGGGGGGAAGGGGGAGTTTAGCGGTGCAGCCCTCCCCCGAGCACGCACCTGCAGCAGTAAGTCCGTGTGGTACTCGGCCGTCGCCTGGACACTTGGCCGGTGGGTGGGGGGGAGGGGGAAGGGGGAGTTTAGCGGTGCAGCCCTCCCCCGAGCACGCACCTGCAGCAGTAAGTCCGTGTGGCACTCGGCCGTCGCCTGGACACTTGTCCGGGGGGGAGGGGGGAAGGGGGAGTTTAGCGATGCAGCCCTCCCCCGAGCAGGCACCTGCAGCAGTAAGTCCGTGGTACTCGGCCGTCGCCTGGATATTCGGCCGGTGGGGGGGGGGGCGGAGAGGGAGAAGGGAAGGGGGGTTAGCGGTGCAGCCCTCCCTTAAGCACGCACCTGCAGTAGTAAGTCCGTGTGGTACTCGGCCGTCGCCCGTACCCGCGTCACCCAGTGTTGTCTCTGCTTCGCGTCTGACGCTACAAACACAACAGACGGTGTGCATTCTATCCGCCAGCGATCCTCCCCTCCCCTACCCCTCCCCCTCCTCCTCCTCCACAGAAAAACAAATGTATCCCTGTGTGTAGTGTGTTTAGATCTAACCCACCATCGGGTCACTGTGATCGAAAATTACAAATGGACACGCCTACTAAGTCCTTGCTTAACCAGTGCACAGATCAACTTCCTGTTGTGTCTGTCTTTTTGACAACTTTTCCTTTTTTTTTCGTGCCTAGACTTAACCAAAGATATTTTTATGTGTCTGCCCCGAGAAGCTTGCTTGTATGAACTAAATTTTTTCAATAATGATGATGTTTAAGTCTTATGCCCTAACCACACCCTCTCCTCTCAGCCCCTCCACCCATCTCCTCCCCCCATCCCACCCCGCCCCACCCCCCCCTACAGCAGAAACGTTACCCCTTCCCCGCTCCACTCTCCCCTCCTCCCCCCCGCCCACAGCAGACACGTTACCCCTTCCGCGCCCCCTCTCCCCTCCCCGCCCGTAGCAGACACGTTACACCTTCCCCGCTCCCCTCTCCCCCCGCCCACAGCAGACACGTTACCCCTTCCCCGACCCCCTCTCCCCTCCTCCCCCCTGCCCACAGCAGACACGTTACCCCTTCCCCGACCACCTCTCCCCTCCTCCCCCCTGCCCACAGCAGACACGTTAACTCTTCCTCGCCCCCTCTCCCCCCCGCCCACAGCAGACACGTTTACCCTTCCCCGCCCCCTCTCCCCCCCGCCTACAGCAGACACGTTACCCCTTCCCCGCCCCCCTCTCTCCCCCACGTCCACAGTAGACACGTTACCCCTGAGCCTGTACAGCTCCCCGTTGGCGGCGTTGATACTGAACGTTTGCTCATCTTCGTCCGATGGCGAGATCTGCGCGCCCTGAAAACACACAAAGCCCAGCTGAGACCACGTGACTGCCCTCCCCGGCGCGTCCAGGCCCCTTTTTCGCCTTCCTGGGGAACTTCTGCATGGACATTTTCACGTGACATTTTCACGTGACATTTCCGTGGTGAGAAAGCTCTGGAGCTTTGGACAGCGCGTGTGCTTGTTTTATGTGTATGCAGTCCCAGTTTTTTTTCTTGCAAAGTTACTATGGAAAGTGTAAGTTTCGCCTAGAAAACTGATCCCCATTTTATCATCCAATCACTTTGACAAACGGGTGGTGGGGAAAGGTGGAGCGGGAGCGAGAGGAGGAGGACTTCTGTTTCTTGTGGGTGACTGGCGTGGAGGGGGGGAGAGTGTGAGGGGGAAAGGGGGAAGGAAGAATAGCTACTCATGGCTAGCTGGAGGGAGCCTCGTGGCTTCTGTTTCTAGTGGATGAGAGGGGGAGGAGGAGGGGAGGGAGAGTGGGAGGGAGCAGGGAGGAGGGAGGGGGAGGGAGAGGGGAAAGAATGAGGGGAGAGGAAGGGGGAGGGGAGAACATCTACTCGCGGCTAGCTAGAGGGAGCCTCGTGGCTTGTATCTTGTGGATGGATGTGGGAGGGGAGAGGGGGAGGGGGAGGGGAGGACAGCTACTCACGGCTAGCTGGAGGGAGCCTCGTGGCTTCTGTTTCTTGTATTCTTCTTTCTGCACGTCAACAGACAATTTTTCAATGTTACAAACAAAATTCAGAACTTCTTTTAAAAATATCTCGTAAAAGAAATATTATTTAAAATAAGAATATATCAAGCAAGTAAGAAGTCACATTTTTCTATTTGGTAAAACAACTCACTACAGTACAAGTTAGTCTATTACGGAAAGCAGTAAATTAAGAACAGTTCAACTACTTTGTATTGTGTTCAGTCCGAAAATGAGGTTCGAACTGAATAACATCCATGTTTGTACATTTTATATTGCAATTCATTTGGGGTTTGAGCGCTAGTGTAGTAATCCGGGGGCCCCTGGTTCGAATCGCGTCGGTCGGGAAACCGAGAATTGACCTCCGCTCCCACTATCCCTGGTCGGCGATGGGTCAGACCCATCGAGTTCTTCCGCCTTCCCTTAATAAACCAAGGTACTGTGACCGTAAAAACTGGGTCAAGGTCAAAATAGAAACTACCTGTGGGGAATAAATAAGGTTCACCTGCCTACTACGGTAGGTCATACGTATATGCCAAATATAGAAACGGATTATCAGGGTTGGAGTAACAGCCGGCGACGGACGGACGGAACACCCAAACTTAGAGTCCCCTTTGGGGTTAAAGCCCTGGTTTGGGACCAAAAAAACATAAAAACACAAAAGGCCGCTGCAGCAGGAAGTATATGACACCTCGTAGTAGTGGAGCCGGCCGTGCTGGGGGTCGAGAAGGAACCAACGGTACTGCCAGCCCTTCATCACATTCGTGTACTTGTACAGTTGGCCCTCTAGCGGCTGCCTGCAACAACAACAACAACAACAACATCAACACGCCGTTATTATGAGCAGGAACCAGCGCTACTGGCAGCCCTTCATCACGTTCATGTACATGTACAGCTGGTCCTCTAGCGGCTGCCTGCAATATCAGTCCATTATTATAAGCATATCTGTTCCATTTCGAAGCTATCTTTTTTATCCGCCCACAGGCATTCTCCTCCTCACGACTGTTTCTTTTTTTCCCCTTTCTTTCCTTTTCTTTATTTTTTCTCTGTTTTTTTTTTAACATGGGGCACATTCCGCATGGCTATATATGTCTCCCCCGCCCCAAATCCCCAAAATAAAAAAAAAAAAATAATTGAATAAACAAACACATAAACAAACTAAAAGACCACAGTTATTATCTTGCTATTTCAAATTTTACACCGTAATTTAATTATTTTTCAACAAAAGAAAAAAAAAGAAGAAGAAGAAAGAAAAGAAAAGAAAGAAAAGACCCCTCTCCTCCCACAATATGATAGCATGTTAGCCATTATCCTCTTCACGCCCCGATTGCCCTCGTAGCATTTCGGGGCTATTATTACTACCTCCATCGTGAATAGCATGCACAGAGATGTGCCACAGAGTTTTCAGTAGGCAGGGCGCCAATTGGTAGTTAGGATGCGCTGTTCTCTTACCCACCTATACACTTTCAAGATGAGCGATATATATATATATATATATATATATAAATATATATATATATATATATATATATATATATATATATATATATATATATATATATATATAGTAAAACCTCCGTTAGGGAACATCTCTCATTAAGGAACATCCTCCGTTTAAGGAACAGAAATTTTGGCCCCCCAGTTGGTATTATTTATACAAATTAAAACCTCTAAATAGGCAACCACCTCGATAGAAGGAACACTTTTCGCGGTCTCGAAGGTGTTCCTTATATGGAGGTTTTACTATATATATATATATACATATAGTCATCAGAATCTGATTCGAACTCGATAATCTCGCCGGTGTCAACCAATCATAAGCCTAATCACAGTCCCGTGCTGTCGGGTCATTCGTCGGTGTCAACCAATCATAAGCCTCATCACAGTCCCGTGCTGCAGGGTCATTCGTCGGTGTCATCCAATTAAAGCGCGAATCAAAGTCGGGAGGCTGGGGACTGGTTGCCGGGTCCGGGGGGGCTAGGAGGGGGCCTGGGAGGTCGGGGCCTGGGAGGCTGGGGCCGTGGGACTGGGAGGCTGGGAAGCTGGGGATGGGGGCTGGGAGGCCGGGTCTGGGAGGCAGGGAGGCTGGGAAGCCGGAGGGTCTGGGAGGCAGGGAGGCTGGGAAGCCGGGGGGGCTGGGAGGCTTGGAGGCCGGAGGGCTGGGAGGCTGGTAGTGATGTGATCCGTCACTGATGGGTCAGTTCGGTTCGGTTTCGGTTTTTAAAGAAAAATCCGCGGTTTTTTCCGTTGGGTTTCGGTTTTTTTAGACTATGCAAATATATATAAATTCAAGATATCCCAAGTAATTTCCTGTTTTTATTCTAGAACGTGATAAGTTAAGTAATAACACTTTACTTAACTAAAAAAGTAACTCATCTGGAAGTGTAAAGTAATGCTGCGCTAAAATAGTGAGCTGAAACATTCATAGCAGTTAAAAATGGTCCTGAGAAAAACAAAAATAATGTTAATTAAAAACCGAAAATGAACCGCGGCTTTCCACAGAGCACGGTCCGATTTAACCGAACGGCCACCTTCACGGCTAACCGTCCAAAACGGTAAACCGTCACATTTCTAGGGGCTGGGAGGCCGGAGGCTCGGAGGCTGGAACGCCGGCGGCTGGGAGGCTGGGAGGTCTGGGGACAGGGAGGTTGGGTTGAGGTTTGAGGGGGGGGGGGCTGGGAGGTTGGGATAAATGGAGGCAGTGATGAGACAGCTGCCATCCTGACGACACAAACTTATCTTCATCTCAAAAATAAAAAAGAAGAAAAAAAATAAATAAATAACACAGTGTCTAAGAAACACTTCAGTGACAAGAAGTCATTTCCTCTTTTCCCTCTTGTTTTGACATGAAAATTGCCTGTTTATAATTACAAAATCTCAGAAAACAAGCCACCGTCAGGGGGTCACAAAGCTACGACAACATGGCGGCTGACGGAACACCCAATGAACGTGCTTTAGAAATGAGTCCAAAATTTGGTTGGTCAAGTAGTTTTTTTGTGTGTGTGTGTATGTGTGCGTTATTTCAACAAGAAAATACAGGTAAAAACCAACGATGGCGACCAATGTGACATCAAACTTGGATGAAGGTAAAAAAGAAACATGACGTAGACCTACCCACTATGTAAGGTCATCTATATACCAATTGTAATAGGGGCGGGATCATCAGCTTGGGAGTAACGTCGATCAACCGGATGGACGGACAACACTGAAACCTACAGCCCCCCTCCACCCTCCACCCTCCAGGGCCTGAAGCCCCAGTTGGAGACTAAAAAACTTAAGGTCTATTTGAACATGGGGGGGGGGAGCGGTTCTGCAAAGGTTCTTTGACCAAGCCAAGCAACAAGTCCCGACGCCAACTGAGTCACTGGGGACACTGCTGAACACGGGGAGGGGTAGGGGGGTGGGGGTCGGGGGATGCTTCTGAAAGTTTCCGTGTCTGGCCAAGCTACCAGTACCGCTGTGAACTGAGTCACTGGGGACACTGGGCACAGCTGTACTAATTGACTAAAAATTAACGTTTTTGCATTTTGCACGCCACTCTCTCATCTCGCCAGAAAAAGAAAAGCACAGCACCTACTTTTCTTCTATACACTGCCACACACTTTTTTTTGGGGGGGGGGGGGCGGGGGGGGGGGCTCCCATAATTCTTTCGTCTACTGTTTTCAGTAGGCAATTTTCTGATGTGGCAAACTTTCAGGCCTATTGTACGGAGACTACAAACTGCTGAGGTAGAAAATAGGTTTTAAATTTAGCACTTGCTTGCCGACACAAATGCTATGACAATAGCGATTATAACCCATTCTTACTGATATCAAAGGCTGCATATCCATTCTACATTCTTTTTTAAAGCTACTACCACAATTTAATAACACGCATCATATTTTACTTTTGCAATCACAGTGTCCGTATGTTTGGTGAGGCGAACTGTATCTGTGCTCACTTCCGGTGAGCGACGCCATACAGCTAGACGATTTCTTTACCCGCCGCTCACCGTGCACACCCGTCGGCGCGGGCCCCGTCGGCGCGCACCACGTCGGCGCGGATCCCGTTGGCGCGGCGCCAGTTCCCGTCACCGCCGCCAGGGTGCGGCTTATCGTCTTACGAAAACTGCTCCGCTTCTTCACCTTCCTGTGTCCGCGGTCGTGCTCCATGTTGTGGTTATCATCAAGCAAATCCGCGCTCTCCGCGCTCCCCGCGCCGCCCAACACGCCGGCGACGCAGTTGAGGCTTGCGCGCGGGCTCTTCTCGCCGCGCCTGCGCCGGACTGACTTCTCCCTGGCCGCCGTCAGCAGGTAGAGGATCGAGTCCGGGTTGATGTGCGCCATGTCGCCACCGCCCGCGCCGACGCTCGACTTGGCGCCATCTTGCCGCGCCGCCGCGGCCGCGTCGGGAGACAGCCTCGATCTGGCGTTATCCAAACCTTCCATAAGTGTCATGTCCTCTTTCTGAGTTTTAATCACTTTAAGTGTGTCGTGTATTGTTTTAACAGAAATCCATATTGTTTTATTATAGCTGTATTATATTCCAGGTTTATTATAACTGTATTATATTCCAGGAATGTCATATGCCACCAAACTCCATTTTCGCATTATTTTCACTCCACGCTTATTTAATTTCTGCAGTGTGTACTTAGAACTTTGACAGAGAGATGCGCGCGTTCTTATTTGACTTCCTCACAATTTCAGTTGTTCATGTTCAGTACTTACATTCCGCATTCCATAAAAAAAGAAGAAAAAAAAAGAAAAAAAAAAGACGTGCAGTTTATTAGAAGCCGCTAATGGGGCGGGGGGGGGGGGTCCACAGAATATTTTCCCCCATTATTGCACGCCACACATCGGTATATCTCTATGATTGTGAATGACACCGATTGTACAGAGAGGAGGGAAGCCCTGAACTTTTCTCGCGCGCCATTTCACCACAAGCCCGCAAAACAACAGACGAGAAAAAAGGTCACATCACATTATTCTCCTGCTTCCATTTCGTACACAATCGCGCCCCTTCCGTATTAGTATTATTATTATTTTTTATCCCTTTTTATGTTCTTTTTTTTCCTTCCCCAAGCAAGCAGTATATCAAGGCTTGACTATCCTATGTCTTCCTTGCTACAATATATTACCATGTGATGTATACATTTATCAACATATTACCACGTGATGTGTATATTTATCACTGCAGCGGTTACGGCGGATGACTGTGGTCGTCCGACTTAATACACTTCCCGAGGGTCAAATATCCACAACAATCTTCCATGTGACTATGTCATCATCACGTCACTCTGTGATTATCACGTCACTCTGTGATCAACGAGATGCTCCTGTCAAATTCACATATCTGACCGTAATAGCCAGGTAAACGAACCCCTAGGGAACATCCCTGCCTAACTTCGAAACGATTGGAGTAAAACTGTAGAAGGAGTAGCATTTTAAAAATGGGTCAAAACGGGCACAAAAAGTGCCGCCATTTTGTCAGTTTTTCGTCAATCGTCAAAAAAAGTAAAAGCCAGGTGGGGGAATCACCTGGTTAATAACGGTTAATATCAAAACGATTTGAGTAAAACTGTAACAGGAGTAGCATTTTAAAGAATAAGTTTAACATACGCACACACAATCAAGCCCACTACAGTGATAACGACTAACCCAGTCCGACAAAGTCGGCTGGGTTAAAAAATGCTGCCACTGGGCCAACATTTTAAAAATTGGGTTCGAAAAACTGAAAAAAGTAGCCCCATTTCAGTAGTTTTGCGGATCGCCGAAAAGAAAGTTTTTTTTTCACGAAGAGACAACCTAGAGAACATTCACACAAAATACGAAAGCACTGCGATCGGCGTATACCCCCCCTTCCCTCCCCCTTCTCTTCACTGATATGAATAGACAAGCCGGACAAAGTCAGCTGGCCCACTACTACATTTTAAAAAAAACAAAATAAGTAAATAAAAAAAACAACCCTCGCTCCTTCTTTCGCCATTATCTTGTTTATTATTTGTGCAATTTATTCACGATTTGTTAACTTTTTTTCTGATATCATGACCTAATTTAGTACATTCTTCTTCATGTTACTTTTGCAATCGTGTGTCTTTTTATTCTTTATCCCGTGACATCGTAATGATAAGATAAGGCTGTTGTCATCTGACACCACCGAGCGCTGCAAGAAAGTATTGCCCTTTAACCCCATATTATCTACCGTAAATAATACACACGATTTCTTATATATGCTACATGTGAATAGCTTAAACCCTGAATAACAGATCTCTACTAAAAAATAATGACAAAGGGTATTCGGCTTTTTGCTTTTGTGTAAGGCTGTTGCGTGTTGACTACGCAAAATTTTAAAGTTAAAGGATAGTTAGAAGTAGTGTTTAACATTTAAACGAATCAATCCATTAACCAGTAGGCGAGTGAGACTGCCGTAGGTACGCGAAGTACAGCGCCGAATTTAGTCACTGCATGCGGAAGGTCCCAAAGAACCCGTGTGTAGAATTTGAAACGAATCCATCTATCAACGCGGTCTGTAGGCGCGTGAGACTGTGCTATATATGTCCAGTGCTCATTTTCAAGTCCGCCATTTTGTCAATTTAAGTCCCAACCGGGAAATTCTTGGTCACTGCACTGCGAAAGTTTCCAGAGAAGCCGTGTACAAAATTTCAAACGAATCCATCTATCAATGCGGCCTGTAGGCGCATGAGACTGCCGTATATACACTAAGTCCAGTGCCGATTTTCGAAAGTCCGCCATTGTGTCAATTTTTTCAGATCCGGAAAATTCTTGGTTACTGCACTACGGAAAGATCCAGAGAAACCGTGTACAAAATTTGAAAGAGTCAATCCATTAATGTGGCCTGTTGGCGCGTGAGACTGAAGCGTGACAGACGGAAAGACAGACGGACAGAGCGAAAAGTTAAAAACTATATCCCTCCGTTCCACGGGGGATAAAAATCGGTGTTATCACGTCGGGCGAATATCTATGACCTCTCGACGGAAATTACGAGGGGAGTAGGGGTGGGGTTGGGGGAGGGGGGAGGAAGCTAGCATTCTATCGATTCTTCACACAGGAACTGCATTTTGTAACCCGAGGCCGAACTCTACGTTTGCATATAAGGCACTGTCGTCTGGAAAATGTTTGCGTCAAACGCACCACTTGGAAAGTTGAGTATCGTTCTTCAACACTTTTATCTTGAGGTGCAAATATGTACGTACGATCTGTGTGTCAATTTATAGAAACTCGCAGCCAAAGGCCGCAATTCAGAAAAAATCTTTCCTTTAAAATTAGTTCAGGTGTAATATTTTAGTAGCTAGACATTTTAGGGCGTTATGACAGTTTGGCAGTTGTTGAAGGCCCAGGGTTGGAAGAGGTTGGTAGTTCCTATAGTAAGCGGTATTTGTATGCGTGCTGTCATACTCGTGTGACAATGAAGCTCGTGTATTTTGTTACTCTGATTTCACTGATGGCAAGCGTGGTGGAAGACCTGTGTGGAAGGCCTGTGTGAAAGGCCTGTGTGGAAGGCCTGAGTGGGAGACCTGTGTGGGAGGCCGGTGTGGGAGGCCTGTGTGGAAGGCCTGTGTGGAAGGCCTGTGTGGAAGGCCTGTGTGGGAGGCCTGTTTGGAAGGACTGTGTGGAAGGCCTGTATGGAAGGCCCGTGTGGGAGGCCTGTGTGGGAGGCCTGTGTGGGAGGCCTGTGTGGGAGGCCCGTGTGGGAGGCCTGTGTGAGAGGCCTGTGTTGGAGGACTGTGTGGGAGGCCTGTGTGAGAGGCCCGTGTGGAAGGCCTGTGTAAGAGGCCTGTGTGGGAGGTCTGTGTGGGAGGCCTGTGTGGGAGGTCTGTGTGAGAGGCCTGTGTGGGAGGCCCGTGTGGAAGGCCTGTGTGGAACGCCTGTGTGGGAGGCAAGTACGGGAGGCTTGTGTGGGAGGCCCGCGTGGGAGGCCTGTGTGGGAGGCCTGTGTGAGAGGCCTCTGTGGAAGGCCTGCTTGGGAGGCCTGTGTGGGAGGCCCGTGTGGGAAGCCTGTGTGGGAGGCCCGTGTGGGAGGCCTGTATGAGAGGCCCGTGTGGGAGGCCCGTGTGGGAGGCCTTTGTGGAAGGCTCGTGTGGGAGGCCTGTGTGGGAGGCCTGTGTGAGAGGCCTGTGTGGAAGGCCTGTGTGGGAGGCCCGTGTGGGAGGCCTCTGTGGGAGGCCCGTGTGGGAGGCCTGTGTGGAAGGCCTGTGTGGGAGGCCCGTGTAGGAGGCCCGTGTGGGAGGCCTGTGTGGGAAGTCTGTGTGAGAGGCCTGTGTGGAAGGCCTGTGTGGGAGGCCTGTGTGAGAGGCCTGTGTTGGAGGCCTGTGTGGAAGGCATGTGTGGGAGGCCTGTGTGGAAGGCCTGTGTGAGAGGCCTGTGTGGGAGGCCTGTGTGAGAGGCCTGTGTGGGAGGCCCGTGTGGAAAACCTGTGTGGAAGGCCGGTGAGGGAGGCCCGTGTGGGAGGCCTGTGTGAGAGGCCTGTGTGGGAGGCCTGTGTGGAAGGCCTGTGTGGGAGGCCTGTGTGGAAGGCCTGTGTGAGAGGCCTGTGTGGGAGGCCTGTGTGAGAGGCCTGTGTGGGAGGCCCGTGTGGAAAGCCTGTGTGGAAGGCCTGTGAGGGAGGCCTGTGTGGAAGGCCTGTGCAGGAGGCCTGTGTGGAAGGCCTGTGTGAGAGGCCTGTATGGGAGGCCTGTGTGAGTGGCCTGTGTGGGAGGCCTGTGTGGAAGGCCTGTGTAGGAGGCCTGTGTGGAAGGCCTGTGTGAGAGGCCTGTGTGGGAGGCCTGTGTGAGAGGCCTGTGTGGGAGGCCCGTGTGGAAAGCCTGTGTGGAAGGCCTGTGAGTGAGGCCCCTGTGGGACTCCTGTGTGGGAGGCCTGTGTGAGGGGCCAGTGTGGGAGGCCTGTGTGGTAGGCCTGTGTGGGAGGCACGTGTGGGAGGCCTGTGTGGGAGGCCCGTGTGGGAGGACTGTGTGAGAGGCCTGTGTGGAAGGCCTGTGTGGGAGGCCCGTGTGGGAGGCCTGTGCGGGAGGCCCGTTTGGGAGGCCTGTGTGTAAGGCCCGTGTGGGAGGCCTGTGTGAGAGGCCTGTGTGAGAGGCCTGTGTGGGATGCCTGTGTGGGAGGCCTGTGTGAGAGGCCTGTGTGGAAGGCCCGTGTGGAAGGCCTGTGTGGAATGCCTGTGTGGGAGGCCCGTGTGGGAGGCCTGTGTGGGAGGTCCGTGTGGGAGGCCTGTGTGGGAGGCCTGTGTGAGAGGCCTGTGTGGAAGGCCTGCGTGGGAGGCCTGTGTGGGAGGCCCGTGTGGGAAGCCTTTGTGGGAGGCCCGTGTGGGAGGCCTGTGTGGGAGGCCTGTGTGAGAGGCCTGTGTGGAAGGCCTGTGTGGGAGGCCCGTGTTGGAGGCCTGTGTGGGAGGCCCGTGTGGGAGGCCTGTGTGGAAGGCCTGTGTGGGAGGCCTGTGTGAGAGGCCTGTGTGGGAGGCCTGTGTGGAAGGCCTTTGTGGGAGGCCTGTGTGGAAGGCCTGTGTGAGAGGCCTGTGTGGGAGTCCTGTGTGGGAGGCCCGTGTGGAAAGCCTGTGTGGAAGGCCTGTGTGGGAGGCCTGTGTGAGAGGCCTGTGTGGGAGGCCTGTGTGGTAGGCCTGTGTGGGAGGCCCGTGTGGGAGGCCTTGTGGGAGGCCCGTGTGGGAGACCTGTGTGAGAGGCCTGTGTGGAAGGCCTGTGTGGGAGGCCTGTGTGGGAGGCCCGTGTGGGAGGCCTGTGTGGGAGGCCTGTGTGAGAGGCCTGTGTGAGAGGCCTGTGTGGAAGGCCTGTGTGGGAGGCCTGTGTGGGAGGCCCGTGTTGGACGCCTGTGTGGGAAGCCCTGTGTGACAGGCCTGTGTGGGAGGCCTGTGAAGTACCAGAGTTACCAACAAAGATCGCCCGCAAACAAATTTACCCTCTAACCCCTCCCGCCTCCCCCTTCCCAGGGTTGAGATTTCGCGGTCGCCCGAAATCTTTGGCTCGGGCGACCAACTTTTTAGAGTTTTTTCTGAGTATTTTCAGGTAAATACTGTTCATTATTTAAACACCATTTTACATGAAAATGACTTTTGTATAAATTTTGCTTTCAGGGAGACTTTCACATTTGAAATAAATTTTAAATATCTACAAATTATGGATACTTAAGACACCTATTTGTTACTGTTTTTTCATGTGAGGCGGGCTAGACAAATTTTGCAAAAATTGCGCTGGGCGACTAACTTTTTAAAATTTTACGAAGTCTCAACCCTGACTCCCTCCCTCCCGCCCCACTCCGGGTGCAAAATTTGTGGCGTTGTTCATTTAGCACGGCATGAGCGGATGGTACTGCCTCGGACTCCCCCCACCCTCTACCCTCCCTCCTTCCAGCCCTGAACATTTACCATGCTAACGGACACCCTAGTTAACCCCCACCCCCTCTCTCCTCCCATCGGCGCTCATTCCCCATGCCAGCGGAAATCTCAGTCAACCCCATACTCACCCCTCCTCCCCCCGCCTCCCCTGCCTAGCTCATACATGCTACAATGGCCTCATGAACTTTACAAGGCAAAATCTGCACGAGCGCATAGTAGCCATGTTTACTCGAGACTTGAGTGAACAAAAATCCATTTCGACGCCCTCAAAGTTGCAGTTCATTTATTTATTTAGGACTGCGGAAAGCAATAGAAACACTTAAAAGAAAATAGAAATAAATGACCTTAACGTGAGGTATCTGGTTGAAGATCTTAATGCTGTCTTCTTTTAATTTTTGATTAAAAAAACACCTTTTACTGTCAAGACTTTGCACTTTTTCTTTGAAATACTTGCACAGATTTAGCGAAGTTCCTTTTACCGAGCTTACGCTGAACGAGTCTGGGCCTTTGGAATCTTCACGAATACCGACTCCTTCTTTTTTTAGGGGCGGGGAAGGGGGCGGGGTGGGAAGTGTTACACACCTGAGCACATACTTCATATCTAGCAGTAAAAGATTGGAATTTACCAATCTTGAGCCAAAACCTATTTCACCTTTTGATAGTTTGTAACACAATAAACCGGACCGACGTAGAGGTTGGCTGCTGGACAACAACGGTTATATACAACAGACCTGACCGCCGTAGAGGTTGGTTGTTTGACAACAACGGTTATATACAACAGGCCAGACCGCCGTAGAGGTTGCCTGCTGGACAACAACGGTTATATACAACAGACCGGACTGCTGTAGAGGTGGGCTGTTGGACAACAACGGTTATATACAACATACCAGACCGCCGTAGAGGTTGGCTGCTGGGCAACAACAGACCAGACCGCCGTAGAGGTTGGCTGCTGGACAATAACGGTTATATACAACAGACCGGACTGCTGTAAAGGTGGGCTGTTGGACAACAACGGTTATATACAACAGACCAGACCGCCGTAGAGGTTGGCTGCTGGGCAACAACGGTTATATATAACAGACCGGACTGCTGTAGAGGTTGGTTGTTGGACAATAACGGTTATATACAACAGACCGGACCGTCGTAGAGGTTGGTTGTTAGACAACAACGGTTATATACAACAGACCAGACCGCCGTAGAGGTTGGTTGTTTGACAACAACGGTTATATATAGAAGACCAGACCGCTACAGAAGTTGGCTGTTTGACAACAACGATTACATACAACGGACCAGACCGCTGTAGAGGTTGCCAGTTGGACAACAACGGTTATATACAACAGACCTGACCGCCTTAGAGGTTGGCTGCTGGACAACAACGGTTATATACAACAGACCAGACCGCCGTAGAGGTTGGCTGCTGGGCAACAACGGTTATATACAACAGACCAGACCGCCGTAGAGGTTGGCTGCTGGACAATAACGGTTATATACAACAGACCGGACTGCTGTAAAAGTGGGCTGTTGGACAACAACGGTTATATACAACAGACCAGACCGCCGTAGAGGTTGGCTGCTGGGCAACAACGGTTATATATAATAGACAGGACTGCTGTAGAGGTTGGTTGTTGGACAACAACGGTTATATATAGAAGACCAGACCGCTACAGAAGTTGGCTGTTTGACAACAACGATTACATACAACGGACCAGACCGCTGTAGAGGTTGCCAGTTGGACAACAACGGTTATATACAACAGACCTGACCGCCTTAGAGGTTGGCTGCTGGACAACAACGGCCCACACCTACTTCACCTTTGATATTTTATAAGCTGCTGCGCCGCGACTGATCACGACAAGAAACTCCACTGCATGGTGATAAAAGTTTTACTACGCAACTTAGGCGGAGAGCTCTGAAACGGCCCGGTTCAACCAAAATCTCAAAGAAATCCCTGGTCTATTTTATTATTATTATTAGTATTATTATTATTACAACAATTTTATTACTTATTTATTTTATTTATCATTCTTACTTTTTATTTCAACCCTTTCAATAAGAACAAGCTATAAACGACGACCCCCCTCTCCCCCACACCCTCCACCCCAACCCATTCCAGTTTTCTCTGTCTCCCAGCTGATATTATTTACGGCGATAGTAATTAATGTCATTTTCGAGCGAAAATCACATTCCCCTTAAACGAGACCCGTGCAAGTGAAACGAGGCTTGTTTTTTGTTATTGTTATTGTTATTATTATTATTATTTGCATTATTTATTACTTTGTTTATATTAGGATCCGTTTGTTCATTATTATTTTTATTATTTACTTATTTTTTTTTCTTTTTTATAGGGCCCAATGAAATTAGGCTCGTTCTTTTCGAACGGGAGCTTTTACTGGAAAGAAGGCTGAGCACAAATAACAAATACTTCAATACCACACACAAAACTGTGCTGAAAAAATCGCATAACTCGAGGCGGCGCGCGACATTTTATTGGGTGGGCGATTTCTAGCGTGTGAGTTGCCTGATAAATGATAGCAACTTGGCTACCTTGTGAAATAAAGGTCACGCGCACAGAGAATCCTGCACACGAATGCATGCAAAAAATGAGAATTCTGCACACGACACGACTGCATGCAAAAAAATGAGAATCCTGCACACGTATGCATGCAAAAACTGAAAACCTGCTCATGAATACATGTAAAAATGAGAACCCTGCACATGAAAACATGCAAAAATGAGAATCCTGCACACAAATATGTGCAAAAAATGAGAACCCTGCACACGAAAACACGGCAAAAATGACAGTCCTGCACACGAATACATGTCAAAATGAGAACCTGCACACGAATATATGCTAAAAATGTTAATGCCGCACAGGAAAACATGCCAAAAATGAGAACCCTGCACGCGGATACATGCCAAAATTTTTAATTTGGAATATTTTGCATTTATAAATCAGTTCGTAATTCCATCCTCCATACTGACCCACGGGGAGCAATGATGCACGGCATTCCATGGAAAAGACCAGCACTTTCACCCGTTACTCTTTACCTTTTTGACGTATACCCTTTTAGTAGAGAACAACCTTGAAATTTTTTTCCTTCCCAAATGCCCCCCACCCCTCCCCCAAAATATTCAAGATTTATGAAACGCACTGTATTTCAAGGGTGAAGTCATCCCCAATGAACAGCTATTCATGGGCATTCTCAATTCAGTTGCCATTTTCTCATAGACAGCCATGTTATTTTTAAACCAACTAAAAGTGGGGGGAGTGATCCGGAAGTGAAAAATTGCTGTCTTTTCATTGGATGAACCGGGAGTGTGAACTCCCTTGTATAAAATCAAAACACTGAGAAATTACCAGAAGCATTTTATTAACAAAAGAAAAGCTTACAACAATATTTACATTTTTTTCCTTTAGTTGTCATTTTTATGCGACCCCCCCCCCCCTGGTTGGCATCTAATTCACATACACCTTATCGAAGACTGGTTTGATATGATTGACTGCGCTTTAATATCTCTCAGATTTTTCGTACACATGTCAACTTTTCGCACACATGTCGGTTTTTCGCACACTCATCGGTTTTTCGCCCACATATCAATTTTCATCACACATGTCAATTTTTCAATCCGCAAGCTTTTTAAGCCTGTTTTCGGAATGAATTTCAAGTGCTTTCACTGTTACGTCACACAACACTGTTTTCACAAACTCGATTTTCAAGTGCTGTTCGTTAGAGCTTTGAAAACAAATAGTCCTCCCCCACCCCGTTTAAAGCCTTTTTCTGCAAATCTTCGGGTAAGTTGTGAAGTCCACACACCATATTTGCGGGTAAGGCCCGATCAATCTGCTTTGGGTAGGGTAAGTTCAATGTGTTCATAATTTCTACGAATTCATTCTTGGGTTTCGTGAGGCGCGGATTTAGTAACTTCTCCTCTCTCCGTGGTGACCGTTTGACCCATGTAGTCATGCGCGGGGTAGAGAAAATAGTTCTCTGGTAGCGAAAGGATTTTCTGATGCACCGATTCGTAAAGCGTTTCCGCGTTGCCCTGCTGGAAATCGGTGCGTCCGCAGCCTCGGATAAGTAGCGCGTCGCCCTTAAACGCCATGCACTTGTCATGCCAGACGTAGGTCATGCAGCCGTCGGTGTGCCCGGGCGTGCTACGCACCTCGAGCTGATAGCACCCAAACTCGATGACATCGCCGTCTTTGACGCGGATATCGGCCTCCGCGTTGCTGTAGTGCGCGATGATGCTCTGGCAGCCCGGTAGCTTCTTGATGCGTCCCGAGCCTGTGATGTGATCCGCGTGCACGTGCGTGTTGATGACGTAGCGCAGGTCGAGCTGCAGGTCGCGGGCGACGCGCATGTCGCGCTAGGCCATCTCGATGACCGGGTCGATGAGGACGGCTTGGCGGCTGCGCGTGTCGGCCAGCAGGTAGCTGTACGTGCAGCTCTTGTGCTCGAACAGCTGCCGGAAGATGAAGTCTTGCGCATGCGCCATCTGGGAATACGTGGCACTACTCGTCCTCACACGTGTCTGCAGAGTCTGAATCGGCTGGCGGAATGATTTTGTGAACGCAGAGCATACTCGAAAAACTCTATGCATTCTAATATTCCCAAAGTATTGTGCGAAAATTGGTACTTGTCTAACCCACACAGATATTTAGATTTCCTTTTACGTAAGAACTGGATAGAACTAGTTTCATGCAGTCTTTAACCCTCACACTGACGGCATATTCTATGCACAAAATGCCACAATATAAGGTCTTAGTTCACTGTTACTATCCTTCAGAACAATTTACTCAACTCCGTCCAGCTGTGCTTGTTGTATAATACTTAATAAGTTTTTTATTTCTTTTGCAGTTTTTTTTTGTAATTAATACTTAACAACAGTGCAACACAATGTAACTTGCAGTTTCAGCTCGTCTTGTTTTCTTGGCTGTGGACAAAATACTGGCAAGAAGTCGGCGACCTTTGCTTTTTTCGGCGGCTGTACTTTGTAGATTTTTTTTGAGGGAGAAACAGGTATCCAGTATACTTCTGTGTAAACTGTCTCACTGTGCCTATTGATTTGCGCCTTGTTAAGTCTATATAGAGCCCCTGTAAAAACAGCAAGGCAGTTTCATCCAGTTTCAATGAGGCTTAAATAACGTTCTGCCATTAAGTCTCCTCCATTCTCCTTTATAGTGATTGGACCGTGTTACAGTTTACCTCACTAGTCGAAAAACGTGTTTTCGTTAACCCAGTTTTTTTCTGTTTGTGATGTTACACATGTGGTCTGTGCGTCGAGTACACACTTCCCTCTCTCAGCCAATCACAGCGCAGCTAGGGCTTTGTTTACAAAACAAGCGGTGTGGAAGTTCATGTACCCGCCCCAAAAGTACACTTGGTACACAAAAGTGACGCGCGCTCTCCGTGTGCAAAATACCCAGCACTTATTATAAGAAAATATATCAATATATATATATATATATATATATATATATATATATATATATATATATATATATATATATATATATATTGGCTGTCTGCAAAAGTGAACAACTAGAATGGCACGTTATCCGTTCCCAGTTTATCAAATATAAGCCACTGCGGAAGAAACACACGAGAGACCCTTGAGCTGAAGGAGGGGGAGAGGGATGGAGTGGGGGGGGGGGGTGACGGGGGGGGGTCAGTGTTTCACTGATGATTTTCAAAACGTGCTTTTCATTTTCTACACTTGTTTAGGAACCACTACCAAGAAACAAAAGTGTTTACAGTGTATCGTGACACTGTGCGTGTGTGAGGTCGTGCGGGGGGGGGGGAGTGGGGGAAGGGAGGTAGGGAGTGAGGGGGCGGAGATTTTCATCCAGATAGAATCCAATCCAGAGCAAGATCCCACGTGAATTTACACGCACATCAATTCGATTCGCAAAATCCAAAGAACCCAAAAAAGTACAACTGCATCGATTGCACATTGGATTTTGAATCGATCACAAACATAGATCCAAGTCCGGACAGACGGACAATGGACATCCGGAAAAGACAGCCATCTATGGAAGCACCTACTGGTTAGATTCACCCGTGGTAACTTCAAGGTAAAAGTTACATAATCAGATCACCAGCAGCTACTAATGTCAGGACGATACTGCTGAAAAATCGATTCGTCGGCGATTCTTGGCGACGAGGAGTCGACCACGATCACATAGAATCGACCCCCCATAACTTTTCAAAATACGTACTATTTTCCTTTTAGAAACAGTCTAAGTAACGAAGGAATTAGAAATTTTGTACAGTGAGGGCATTGAAACGTCTGGGCAGCAATTACTGTGTCTATTTTTAGGGTTATTATGTGCTGATGCACCTGTTTCTATTTTTAGTGTATGCTAATGCGCCTGTTCTGGTCTTCGGTCCACTTCTTTTCAGTGAAGCGTTTCACTCTAGACGAGTTGAGAAACGTTTTACACGAAAGGTTAAATAATAATGATTAATGACTGGTGATTTTACGACAAGCCCAGATGCGGTTAGTAAATACTCAAGAACTTTCAAGCCAACAAATTAGGTAGCAAGATTCATTTATCCCTAAGCTGAACGACCGAGTACGGCACATGACGTCATCACGTCAGATATATATATATATTTTCAACAAGATCTTGTATATTTCGATAACGGAAAATCGTATAGACTTCAAACTTTGAGAGGGCATTCTTTGGGTCAGTCTGTCGGCTTTGTCTACATCTACCGCATGTGGCGAGATGAAGAAAGGCATATGACGTCATTACGTGAAAATCTTTTGTGCCCAATTTCTCATTACAACAAAATCTTCTTTTTTTTGCAAGGTTTTTCGGCTGCTGAACGTCAGAGATCCCTCAGAGTTACTGGGATTGCTGTTTGGGGAACCGCTTATGGCGTCATAACGTAAAGCTGTGTGCTCCAAGTAAAAATCTCGTGCGCAAAATATCTCGAAAAAAGGCGAAGGAAGTGGGATCGACTTCAAATTTTGGCATACTTTATTTGCGGATAATCGAATGGTTTTGCACAACCAGACAATGCGTACGGGAACTAAATCGACGGCGTATGACGTCATCGCGTATTATGTCATATATTTTGTTCTAATTGCGTTTTCGTGCGCGGCTCACTCAGTGGTATTACGTCATGAATTCCCCCGGCCTATGTACGTCACGGTAAGCAATTAAGTCTGTGCTAAGGCCTATGTACGTCACGATAAGCGATTAAGTCTGTGCTAAGAAATCGGATTTGAACTGATTCGGAGAGGTGCGTGCGTAAACAGTAAAGAGAATAACATTCCTAAAAGTGCACAATGCACCCATTTATTCACGTGAACAATTTATGAGATGCACAGTGCGGTGCGCAGTTGCATTTAAGGAGATGTGCAGAGCTTATGAAGTGGGCTAGAGACAGCCTTTTTTTGGGGGGGGGGGAATAGGTGTATAATAATTACATATTGCAAATTTTCAGAATATTTTAAAGGTCATTCTTGTGAGCAATATCATGTTTTCTTTGAATTTATTATAATGAATTATGATTATATATATATTCCTGTACACTGATTGTCTGTGTACACTTGCCGCTCTAGTTTAGTCCGTTCGCCAAAAGTGAATTCAAAAGACTTGAAAAACTTGTGGTAAAGTCGCCGTTTTCTACAACTATTCATAAGATGCTCCCCTACGTGCTTGCTGCTCTGGCGAATTGATTTTATTAACGAAGTCACATCTGCCCTTGACCTGCTTTTCTTTTACAATAACAAAAGAAAACTGTCGATTCCCGATTCGATTAATCTTCGCTGATGGGTTTCGATTAGTCGATTCCATAAGTTGGACCGATTTCCAGCACTAGCAGCAACCGTAAAATAAGACATGAGGAGATGGAGAGGTGAGGAGAGGGGGGTGGCGTGACAATCAGCACGTACGAGTAAATACACGGTATATATCTCCCATTGTTCTCGTAAATATGTGCACGCATTATCTCCCCACAACGAATGATTTTCCCTTATTTTTTTGTCACCGCGAGTCAAGCTTTTTTTATTGTACGTTTCTATCCAAGTCCGGCATATCTGTACGAGTCTGGATCTGCTCACCAACTACATGCCACACTCACTTGAGTGTAACTGCACGAGTATGAACAACTCCGCAGCTTCGCGCGGTCGGGGGAACTGAGAGAGAGGCAAGGGAACATGCTGGCTGCTCCCACAGCGGAAGTTCAATGCTACTACTACTACCATTACTACCACTACTACTACAACTACTACTACTACTGCTACTGGTTATTATCATTATTATAATTATTGTTATATTATAGTTATTATAATTGTGATTATAATGATTATTATTATTATTACAGAACATTCAGTGACTTTTAGGTCTCCGCCAATCACCTTAGTGGAATTGAAATTTAAAACGACTAAAGCTTGTGTTCTCACCTCATTTGTTCCATGCCTTCTTGCTGCTCAAACTCCTATAAATAAATAAACAAATAAATAAATAGATAAATAAATAAACAGACAGTCAGACAGACGGCTAGACGGATGGGCAGAAAGAGCCGAAAGTGTGAATTTTGCGACCCCTTCCCTTCTGCTCGTAAGGAAGGAGGGAATGGGGGTGGGAGGTTGGGGGGGGGTGAAATAAGGATATTGAGGATATCAAGAATTGTACAAGCAAAGCTCCATAGAAGGGCAAAACGGGATGGGGATTTGTGGAGGGAGGTGCCCTGCGGGATGGGGTTGTGTGGAGGGAGGTGCCCTGTCGGATGGGGTTGTGTGGAGGGAGGTGCCCTGCGGGA
Source organism: Protula sp. h YS-2021 (assembly GCA_949752745.1). NCBI lineage: Eukaryota > Metazoa > Annelida > Polychaeta > Sabellida > Serpulidae > Protula > Protula sp. h YS-2021. Next base: position 37,149,096 of record OX457032.1, on the reverse strand, counting down.
TGGGGTTGTGTGGAGGGAGGTGCGATGCGGGATGGGGTTGTGTGGAGGGAGGTGCCCTGCGGGATGGGGTTGTGCGAAGGGAGGTGCGATGCGGGATAGGGTTGTGTGGAGGGAGGTGCCCTGCGGGATGGGGTTGTGTGGAGGGAGGTGCCCTGAGGGATTGAGTTGTGTGGAGGAACGTGCCCTGTGGGATTAGGTTGTGTAGAGGGAGGTGCCCTGCGGGATGGGGCTGTGTGGAGGAAGGTGCCCGGCGGGATGAGACGGTGTGGAGGAAGGTGTCTGCGGGATGGGGTTGTGTGGAGAGAGGTGCCCTGCGAGATGGACTATGTGGAGGAAGGTGCAATGCGGGATGGGGTTCTGCTGTTTTATAAATACTTGTGCACGAAGATTCTTGTGCTGTTTTATAAATACTTGTGCACGAGGGAGGGAGGGAGGGAGGGGGCGGTACAGCTGGTAATGTTCTTATTATCCCCTTGTAAGTGTTGCCTCTTTGGAAGAAAAATAAAACAAACGTCCTTTTTTTCAATTGTTATGCCTATTCTGTGTGGGTAAAATATAATACATGACCATTTGATATAAAGCACTCGTATAAGTATTAATTTTTAAAACCTGTATTTTAGTAATCCATAATGCTCTCTTAGAGGAACAGTTCAGTAAATACTCAGTATTTACAGTAAGTACGTACTGCAGACACGGGGCGGCGGGCTTCGAAAACCGGTCAGGCGATGATATTGGGGGCGAGGGGCTTCGAAAACCGGTCAGGCGGTGATACTGGTGGCGGTGGGCTTCGAAAACCGGTCAGGCGATGATATTGGGGGCAACGGGCTTCGAAAACCGGTCAGGCGGTGATATTTGGGGCGACGGGCTTCGAAAACCGGTCATGCGGTGACATTGGGGGCGAGGGGCTTCGAAAACCGATCAAGCGGCAATTTTGGGGGCGACGGGCTTCGCAGTCTGCTCAGGCGATAATATTGAAACCTGCTCAAAACGCTCCATTATTTAAAATAGAGAGCACATCCAGAAGAATCCAAATTTTTTATTTTTTTATTATTATTATTATTATTATTATTATTTTTTTTTTGTTGAAGGCATAATCTAACTGAGAATAAAATGACTCACAGAGGTTGAATTGTGCTTAGTCTTCTCCGGAATAGAGTAACTTTGACTATACAATGCGTTGTTTCGCAAATAACAAAATACATGTGACTTCTTCCTTGCTTGACGAATTCTTATTTTTAAATAATAGAGTATTTTAAACAATTACTGAAAAATCTGCCTATAAAAATCGTTAAAAAATCGCAAAAACTGTCTCATCCCACCCACTCCGCCCTCCTCTTCTGTCTCACTTCCTCACTCTGACTACTCCCCCCCTCCCCCCCAACACCCACCCCAACCACCTCCCACCCTCTTTTAGGCAGAACTATACGCTCTATCCCCCAACCCCAACACTTCTCTAGAAGTAACAAGCACATATACCACATTTTATTATATTATTATTATGTCAACGGGGCATATAGTGTTTGACTTGTGCGTCTGTCCGTCAGTCTGTCTGTGTGTACGTTACGCTTTAGGTACCAAGTTTTGTGGATCGCACTATAGCGTAGCTATTTGGCCGGCAACTTTTGTGTTTGTGGGATATTGTTCGTAAGATATTGAAGTTGTGTAGGACTTCGTCCGGTTGTCCGACGAGGCGTTTTTTGGGTCGAAATTGGCCTCCGAACTTACGCAGTTTTACTGCAGTTAGGTGCTCGGTAACAATTTTTTTGTGCAGAACGTCGTCCATTTGTCCGACGAGGCGTTTATTCGGTCGAAATTGGCCTTTGAAGTTAGGCCATTTTACTACAGTTAGGTGCTCGGCACTAAGTCCGTGCTTACTCATTCTTTCTTCAAGAAGAATCACATCCCTCAAACTAAGATTATGTCACTGACTATTCACGAGGCGGGGCATTTGTGCTCCGATCGGACACACTTCTAGTTATTATTATTATTATTATTATTATTATTATTATTATTATTATTATTATTATTATTATTATTATTATTATTATTATTATTATTATTATTATTATTATTTATGCTGTTGTTGTTGCTGCTGTTGTTGTTATTATTTATTTATTCACTTATTTATTTAGGCCGTGGTAGCACTGCTTTTAGCCATGGCGATGCACCACGCGGAAGCCGGCGTGTCGTGTGCAGAAGGCTGCAAACTGAATCTCAAAACTTGTCTGAATTACGCCTCCTCAGACTACGAAAAAGGGGGGTGCGGTGAGGACTACAAGATGTGTCAGGACAACTGCAAGATATCAGGAGAAGTGTAAAAAAATCCGCCTCATCCGAATCGGTTCACCCCCCCCCCCCAAAAAAAAATGAGGAAAAAAAATAAACACATTCCAACCAATATGTATGTCACTTCTGTGTGATTAAAATAAATAAATAAATAAAAACCCGGAAATAAGTCTTTTATTTTAAGCATGGCAATCTGTAGCAGGTGCTGTTACATCGAGATTTATTTTAAGGATATCTAAATGACAATTTTCTTCGACCCCACCTTGCAGCGGGCTATATTCACCAAAATTAAACGCACAGTCAACTAGTCAACTGACCCCGTCAACTGCTCCCTTGGCAACCAGCCCCGGCATTCACCCAAGTTAACTGCACAGTTAACTGGTTCAGTTAACTGCTCCGTTGGCAACCAGATCAATAGATTTTTCCTGTTAGCCAAAACAAAAATCTACCTAAAATACTTTTGCGTCCTACAGCTAGACCAGCCAATTTTCGCTTCTAGGTGTGCACTTCACTAAGCAGCTACTGATATGAATACGGTGGCAGCTATTTAACGTTGCCTGAGCTACACCCTACCCCCCACCCCCTCCTATGTAATTGTGCTCTCGTTTAAACCGAGACCCCACTGCATACAGATTCCCAACGCGGCTTGCGTTGTAAGTATTTACTAGCATTATATTTAAAAACATTGTCATAATTAAACAAAATTGTATCATATTATCCGCCATTTTCAAACAAATCTGGTCACTGTGGAATGTTGGAAATTAAATTTTCTAAGCCCTTTTTTTTTACTACCCAAAGATTTTAGTACGCACCCCTGATTCACTTTCAACAAAGGGTATATACAGTATGGTGTCTCCTTACGTGGCATGATATCCTCGATATGATATCCTCGATGTGACAGACAAGGTTGTCTTGACAACAGCGCACGCGCACACTAACCAAACATCTAACAGTGCAACAGGTAGTCTGACAGAATATGCTACATGGAAACGAAAACATATTAGACACAATGTTAGAAAAATTATAAGGATGATAATAATAAAATAACAAATATGTACATCTTGAACGACGATTTTCTTCTCCGTTTATGCTCCGGAAGCGCCTGAATACAAAACAACACTTATTACACTCTACATGTATTTACATCAATGGTGCATGTGGGCGTTGTTGTCCGACAGCCTACCTCTACCGCCGTTCGGTCTGTTGTGTATAACACCTTTTCACTCGGCAGACTCACTGGAGATTCCACAAAAAACTCCAAAGGTCAGCTATGGGGTTGGAGGGAGTGACGAGGGAGGGGGTAGGGGGAGGGTACCTGATGCCCTGTCCCCGCACACTACGCAAGGTTCGAAGGACTGCTCAAACTGCTGCTTCTGCGTCATCTTCATGTGCAGGCTTTCGCCCTGCTCGCAGTCCACGCCTGCCATTTGACTGTAACAGCTGTAAGAGAGTGTGTGTGGGGAGAGAGAAAGAGAGAGAGAGAGAGAGAGAGAGAGAGAGAGAGAGAGAGGGAGGGAGAGAGAGAGGGAGAGGGAGAGGGAGGGAGGGAGGGAGGGAGGGAGAGAGAGAGAGGGATGGAGGGAGGGAGGGAGGGAGAGAGAGGGAGGGAGGGAGGGAGGGAGGGAGGGAGAGAGAGAGAGAGAGAGAAGGAGGGAGAGAGAGAGGGAGAGGAAGAGAGAGAGAGGGAGGGAGGGAGGGAGAGAGAGAGAGAGCAGGGAGGGAGGGAAGGAGGGGGGAGATAGAGAGAGTGGGAGAGAGAGAGGGAGGGAGGGAGGGAGGGAGGGAGGGAGGGAGGGAGGGAGGGAGGGAGGGAGGGAGGGAGGGAGGGAGAAGACAGGATGCCATTGCAGATGACCCAATACAGCACCGTACGTGTGCTGCCGTGTGCGCATTCATTTAATTGGGAGTACGTCACACGTAAGAAACTCAGATTTCCTGAAAAGTGCTCATTTCCTGTGTCCACCTGTATTTTTATTATTATTATTATTATTATTATTATTATTATTATTATTATTATTATTATTATTATTATTATTATTTTTACACTGAAAGGGTAAAAAGGGTTATTTTGCTGTGTTTATTTTACCAGATTCAGCAGCGTTCCAGACAATCTCTACTCCCGAGCCTCCCCCCTCCCCCCTGGTTCATCGATATTCAGATTCTCCAATATGCCATTTGGAGAAAAGCCATTAAAAAACCAAGCTTTGTTCCTGTTCAGACCTTTCGTATGTCGGGTTAAGCGGGTTCAGTTGTATTTAAGGCCTCGCTATAAGTAAAGCAAAATGGCTTCATGAGTCAGGAAAAAGGTGAACTTTTTGCCTTTTCTCACTCTATCGATCGAGGGGGAGGGGGGCCACATAGGTCAACATCAATATGCAAGGTGAAAGAGCTCAGGCCACTGGGTCTGTTTCTATGAGAGCAAAATATACAAGCCAAGGCCCGCAGAAGGTCAAGCCGAGTAAGCAAGCCAGTGGCCATAAAATGCAGCACAGTGCCAATAAGCCAATTCGCACTTTCGGATTTTTCCGGTGGATGTGTTGTTTCGACTGAAAATGTTGGGGGATAAATTATAAAGAAATGATAAGGGGAAAAAAATCAAAATTCTAATTTTCTTTCAACATGCATACTTTCAAATTTATAAAGCCATCATATAGTCTTTTAAAAACTATTTTACATATTATTCAGTCCCTTTAATAACCAACATGTGAACATGTTTCTGGCAAAATGGAATTTTGTTGATTTTTGCCCTTTTTTATCTATCATTTCTTTATATCCTTATCCCACCTGAATTCAGCTGAAACGCAAAAACTTTTCGGCAAAAGTCAAAAGTGCGGATTGGCTTATACAGGGGCAGGAGGGAGTCGCCCACAGCATAGCACCTCATCATCTTATGTACGTCCCGGGTAAAAACCAAAAAAAAAAAAAGAAAAAAAAAACGGGTTAATTCAAGTGCTAAACCGTCTTGATGGGAGGGCTGCGTTCACGTTTTAATTGATACCCGCAACTTTCCATAATAAAAGCTTGTTTAGGACAAATTTGCTAACCAGAACGAAAGCGGAAGACAAGAAATAAACCCACAATGTAAACAGCATTGAAAATAGTTCCTTTTCTTTTCAGTACCGCGACCACATACATAAAACCTGCGTCCCCCCCCCCCAAAAAAAGAAAAAAACTGAAAAAGAAAAAGACTGACATCTTAAGACTGTCAAATCAAAAACCAGCAATTTGACGTAAGTTCTTTGTATAAAAAAAATAAGGGAAACATGCTCATGACATTGTTTTTTTGTTCTTTTTTGTCTTATAAAGCTGAGGAGTGCTATTGACGCTGGGACCGTGAGCTAGCGAGGCGTATTGATTATCACGGGCGTGAGTTGGTTAACCGCCAGGTCACATCCCCTAGATAATGGCAACGCGACAAGGTGAGAGCATGGGGGGAGGCCAGGGCAGAGAACAACGCCCGCCCGGGGGAGTGGGGGGGGGGGTGACCCACAATTACCGCTGCGTCGTACATTGCTCATACGAACATAACTGCAGTTTTAGGGGGGGGGGTTGCGTTGACTAGCCAGGAGTGTGGGGGGCGGGGGCGGGGGCGGAGGGGACAGGAATTGTCTATCCAGGGCTATTCGTCAAGATATTTTTGGTTTGATACACGTACAATTTTTTCAGATATTTGACGTCTCCTCCCTGCCCTCAACATGGGTGAAAAATGTATAATAATTAACAATGCGTAATTTTAAAATAATCCTCCCATCCCCCCCACCCCACGTTCTTTTATTCATTCACTAAACTTTCTAAATGACAAACCCTACTTCTTTTCACTTAAGAACCACAATAATCGTGACAGTCACAAATTGTCCCCTCCTCCTCCCCCTCCCCCCTCTCCTGTCATCACTTCTCACAAGTACATTCTCCAGACGAGTGCACTCCTTCCCCACACCCCCCTCCCACCCTCAACCCTCCCCTCCTCTCTCAACTTAAGGTCACCACTAGCCTGGTAAAGGTATTGAGCGATGGCGCGGCCGCACTTTGACACATAAAAGGCCTACGCTCTCAGCGCCTGACCCTTTTTTTTACAAGTAGGCTCCGAGTCATCTCATCTAATATCTACACAGCAAGTCTTCATCAAGCTCCTCCTCTCCCCTTATTTTCACCGCGAATATTCTGTTTCACACACAGATATGCAACTTTTCCCCCTCCCTCCCCCCCGCTCGCTATTTTTCTCTCTTTCATTATCTAACACCTCACTGAAAATATAAAACTGAATAAATGTGAGCTTTTTAATTGGTTTATTCTATGTAGGATCACCCAGTGGGGATCAATAGAAGCTAGATAGATATTCAATTGATTGCTTAGCCTGTCATGGACACAGGGCCAGACTGAGCCGTGTTCTCATAATCTCCAATGACGTTTGAACGTCACACACACAACAGGTCATTCACCTCCCCCCCCCCCTCGGGCGCGCACTTCAACGCCAGCGCTAATTTCAGACACTTCTGAGTTCCAAAACTAAACTTTTAATACAGTAAAATAAGTTTAAAATACAGAAAATGGAATAAAATTAATTTATTAGCACACTATTAATTAATTAATTAATTATTGTTTCCTATGCGTTTCCCCACCCAGAATTAAAAGCTATTCTTACGGTGATGACGTTTATGAATCCCCGGATTCGCATTTCTCCTCCAACAGTCCTAGTAATTTTCCTCTAGGTTCTGGATAACCCTTCCCATCTCCACCCCCGGGACCTAACACCCCCCCGCCCCCGTTCGACCACTGTCCTTTAGCTTACGAGGGAGGAGAAACGGGAGGTACTTTGAGCTTAACACAGCCTCGGGATCTAACAGCATATCCGCCCCTCTCAGACCCAACACCCCTCTCCGGGACCTCCTCACCACCCACCCCCCCACCAACCCGTTCTCCCCCACCTTGAGCTTAACACAGCCACGGGATCAAACACTCCACTCCCATCACCACCGGGACCCCACCAGCCCTCCCCCACCCCCCACTTTCCACCCTACCTTGAGCTTTGTGGCCACATCGATGATGCAGGTCGGCTGGTCACCCACCGCCCCTTCACACCCCTATTCCCGGGACTTCATCAGCCCCCAGTACCTCCTCCCCTCCCACCCCCGTTCTATCCTACCTTGAGCTTAGTGGCCACATCGATGATGGACGCCGGCTGGTCACCTCCCCCCCCCCGCCTCCCCCCCTCACTCCCCTCCACCCCCACCCCGCTCTATCCTACCTTGAGCTTAGTAGCCACATCTATGATGGAAGCCGGCTGGTCACCCGCTGTGTAGATGAGCTTCTTGAGGTCGGCAGCCGCTAGCGAGTTCGCCATCACGATCTGAGGCCCTGACGCCCCCGTCACCGCCGGTATCTGTGTGAAGTGGGTCGTAACACGTGACTTCATACACGACGCCCCCACCCCCCTCACCATATATAACTGTTAATTATACGTGTTAATACACAACGGGTGTCTGAAAATATGCGTGTTTGGTTCTGGGAATTCACCAGTTCATGACGGCTGCCTGATGTACACACTGTTATGTTTGCCACATATTTGGTAGAAGAAGAAAGACGAAGAATTGGCATAATGACAGTCTGGAATCAACGTCTCAGTCTTGGAATGCCCCATGGTAATATTTTAACGTCAATCGGTGGTGGGTTCGTCTTACCCCGGGGTAATGCCTGGCGTGATACTGGGGAGTGTACTTACCGCGGGGGTAATGCTGGGCACGATACTGATGAGTGTACTTACCACGGGGGTAATGCTGGGCGCGATACTGGGGATAGTGACCGGGATGGCCAGGTTGCCGGACGCCGTGTTGATGGTAATAGTCTGCATGCCCTGCGGCACGGGGATGGCGGCACCCAGCGACGAGCTCGTCATGCTTG